>JAWNGG020000096.1:600000-966481 GCA_036937485.2 Tetragonisca angustula | reverse complement strand
AACGAACAGCGTTTCTGTATAGAAAGAGCAAAGACACACGGGGCAATACTGGCACGTAGTGGCACTTGCGTTTTGATAAAAGCGGTGATGTATGCAAAATCGATAGAACGGCACGGCTTCATGGCGGCCATTACCTTCTGTCAATCTTGCCTTCTCTCTGTCAAAAAATTTACTTTGCCACGGCCAGATGTTTGAAAATCGAACAGCCCACGCTGCTTCTAACGAGTACACTATCGAAAAATCTCCTTCATTACATCCGCGAAAATCTCGATAAATTAACTTTTCAATCTCGATTTTTAAGTCGTCTTGAAATTAAAATCTTCCCCTAATATTCTGCTTGATTTTTAATTTTGCGTCTTCGGAATCCAAGTCTAGTCTCTTTGGACAATCCAAAGCTTTCAAATCTTTCCAACGTGTGCATCGGTCGTGTATTGATTTGAAATATTTTCACGACTCTATAGAACAATTTTCGCATTAGTCTTTTAAGCTGATTGTGAACGATATTTTATTTTTATTTGCTGAAAATATCCCTGTTCGCAGATTTTATAAATACCGGCATAATATCTCAAAGCTGCGCACAGTGGCATAGTTAATGAATTGTGTATATAAAAATGATAAAACAGACAATAAGTGTAGGATTTAATGCGACAAAATTCTATTGTAATTTGATTCAACTAATTATATGATAGTTGAAACAAACAGGATGCAAGTAGTATAACTCAAAAATTGCAAATAAATTTGTGTACGAGAAATTTCATCAATTTCATTTACAAAACGAACAGATCTTGCAGTGTACTATTTTCAAAGTAACAAAGAGACGCTATTAAACTATATAACAACGTGAAATTTGCTCTCTTAAACGGCAAAAGAGAGAGAGAGAGAGAGAAAGACAGAGTACGTAACAGTGAAAATGGACGGTCTACTGTCAGACAAATTTTACAAACTACACGACAGGAGCTGTGTCTTTCTATAATTTTTCGCCTCGTTCAATATTTTAAAAATTGTTTTTAGCAAAAGTTGTTTCGAGTTTTCAACGCTCGACTTTTCTTTTTTTTTTTTTCTTTTACTGGGTATGCAGCAACAATTTTCTTCAAAAATTATTAAGTCGCGTTTTTATTCGGTTTCTTCACTTTTCCTTTATCTTCTTTCCTACTTTTGGCGCAGCTTCTTTCTCGTTTAATTCGAAAAGATCCTCTCGCATTTCGAATAACAACGATAAAAATATTAAAGCAATTACACGATACGTGCTTCCTAACAAATTACCTTCGCAACAAAGTTGGAAACACGTCCAGGACATTCTCCCCCGCAATTTATCTTTGCTTTTAAACGTCATTATATATAACGTTTTAATATTGCAACGTTAGTTTACGGAGTATATTTTCCCATCCTTTTTTCCGAACGTAAAGCAGATTCCCCGTTGTTTCGAATATCACGATATCCTAGAAATGCTCGAAGATGAGGGCTTCACTATGATTCGTCTGTTATGGTTGTAGCTTGACGTAATATCCTGCGTCATATTATATTACATCATTACGGCATCATTCATTAATCGATAATTCATTTGCAGTTCGATGTATCGTGATCTGATATTGTACATGCTCGAAATTCACAAAACGGCAAAACATATCTTTCAGGTTCGAACTTTCAGGCATTTCTAGCAATTATAATCATCCTTTTACAGTGGCGTGATTAATTTTAATTATGCCATAATTAATTATAATCGCGTAATTGCAAAGTTATTGATAATTAATCAATCTTTTCAACTGCTAATTTATCTACAATAATGCATTTACGATTCTCAATGTCCCATTTTGCCACATATTTTCTCTCTCTCTCTCGTACGTGCCATACGATCATTATCCAATTTCTATACTTCGCACCTCAATGCTATTGTACGCGAGTTCTGCAATTCACCTGCTATTTTCAACGAAGCAATTCTCCTAATGACTGTTTCAAGCTTTGTTCCACTTTCCTTTTTTTTTTCAAACCATACACACATACACATACACATATATACGTAGACACGTATGAGATTCGGTTGAAAAATTTAGGCCACGCAGTGACGGACGAGGAAAGGAAAGGGTGGCTAATAAAGGGTTTCGATAGTCGTGGCTCTAATTACTCTCTCTCCCTGGCACAGTACCTTGCCGTGGCAGATCGCACCCAGACCCAGAATCAAATAATACCATCGCTGAGAGACCTGAAAACCGTGACACTGACGAGGGTGAGGCGTTCGCGACACTTTTGAAAAATGACTGGGAGAGAGGGATATCAAGTCTAACATGTACATATGCACGTATGCACATACTTACGAATCCGAGTCTCGTTCGATATTTAAGTTTCGTTGGTATTCAGTAACTAATATTCAAGTTAAGTGTCGTGGATTTCGAATGCTACTCAAATGAAAAAATGTTTATACATTTTTATATACGATCAATTTGACGTATGAAATTCGTTTCACGTGTTTCGGAAATACTATTTTCGAAAGTGTAAATATACATCAACGAATATATTTGTATATTTCATCGTGCGTACGTAATTCGACGTACCAGTTCAATGTATACACTTTTATACGAGTTATATTTGATAGATAAGTTTCGTTTCACGGATTTTGAATGCTATGCAAAAAATGAAAATGCACACTTGCAGATCAAGTTCAATGTATACACTTCATACAAGTTAAATTTGACACGTGGGTTTCATTTTATGGGTTACGTTCGAATTATATTATTACATATGTATTATTATATATACGTTCGAATTATAATTATATTAGGTTCGAATACTACATGAAAAAAGAAAAAAAGGAAACGAGTACACTCGCAAGTCAAGTTCAATGTATATTTATACGTTTTATTGTACCTGGTCCAATGTACGAATTCAGTACGATATTATACGTACGTCGAGCAAGAAGATCAGATCATTTCGTTCAGGAATATTAAGACAGTTCTGCTCATTTGCCGTCGCGGTTACTAATGGCCCGCGTTTTAATGAACGAACGGGCAAGATGAAGTTACCGAAACGAAGTTTCCCCGAAGATTCTGTAATGTGGACGATAGCGAAGAAAATTCCGCGGGTTCTCTCACTGTCCGCACAAACGCTCGCTCCACTTTTACTTTATCCTCGACCATCTGGGCAGAAGTTGATAATTGTTCGAAATCGAGACGAACGCGAGATTCTTGGGTTTTCGAGGCAGCATCACGTGGTAATTAAAACCGGTGACATTTCGGTCTACTCTCGGAGAAATCCCGAATCTTCTATTTCATTTCTCATTCCGAGCAAGTTCGTCCGAGAGTTCTTCACTTGTACGTCGTGCTTTCTTTTCCTTTTTCATTATTGACGAAATTTTTGCATCTGATATAGATTTAGATTCTTCTCCAGAGAAGGATCATTCGTTTGTTCTTTGCTGGATTTTACTTTTACTAATTCTGTCTTTTATCTCGTGACGTTTCCGATTTTTAAACTTGCCTCGGGCTTCATTTTATTTGTTTTTCCAAAGAAGACTATTCGTTGTTGAGTTATTTAATTCGCGAATCTTTAGTAAAATACGCGTCTCTTTTACCTCTTTTATTATTTATATTATCTCTTTTATTTCTATCATTTATATTTCTTCGCGATGAAATTTGTTAATTTTTAAACCATTTATAAATAGAACGTACTGTATTCTTTCGTTCTGTACTCAACATTTACAAAATGTTGTGAAGTTCTCAAGGTTTGATAAATTTTTGCAGCTAGAATTTATCTAGCCTGGAGGCTACCTATTTTTAAAAATTGACAAACATTTACTTACTCGGTTGTATGACGTAAGCGAAGCCATCTTTCACCCATTGTACGATGCCAACTCTGTTTCCGACCTCACAGGGTATCGTCACTTCACCACCTTCGAGGACTGAGCTGTTTCTTGGCCTCACTCGGAAATATTGCCCCCCTTCGCCTGTAACATCGTTGGAAAAAAGACACGAACGTTAATATTTTGCAAACGATATATGAATATACGTATATATATATATATATATATATATATAAATTTGATAATTTGAGTAAATTCTAAATTTGACAACGCCCCAGTGTCACGGTCCCAAGTGTGAAACCTATTGGTGGTTCTGTATGTGATCTCGATAATTTCAGTAGTTTCTATATTTCGAGGTTAGTTTAATTTCGTTGGTCCTTGGTGTACCGGACACGCACAATCTAGTATTCGAAGTAAAATAATTCTTGTTCCAAGCTATTTACGTGAAATACGAACTTCTAACAACATGCGCTGACACGATATTGAAATAATCAAAACTAAATAGTGAGGAAAGAAAAAGAAAAATAACGAGAGAGTAGCTGTTTAGTAAATATTTTACGAAATTAAGAATTAACGAGTATTAATGCAGCGCCAAAGTATGAAAAACTAGTAGTTTCGTGAAATTCACTCCTCGCGAAAGACGCGAGTTATTTGAAGCCGTTTCTTGCTCCTCTCGCTCGTTATACATAGCTAACGGCTGCTTTAAATATAGAAAATTTGCGGGTGAGCGCGAGTTGCAGCTTTGGTTAATTTATAAGATTACACAACGCTCGTAAAACTGCGCTTTCGCGCAGGGAGATTTGAAACAGAATCGGCGGGGGAAGGCATATTCTATTCTATGGCGGAAATTATTTGCGGACGCGGCGACTACCACTTCCGTGAAAAGAGTGGAAGCCAGAAAAGCTCCGGTAAACATCGCGTTGTTGAATCCGGAGAAATGTTCGCCGTGTTTCTTTCAACTTGAACGTTCGAGCGAGACTGAATAAAAAATAAAAAGGAAACAAGAAAATGGAGGATATTTTGGCGAGCGATTCTTTCCCTGGATAATACTTTATTAACAACCATCTAATTAATGAAACATATCGTAAATGAACAATAAATTTTTATTCAATAACGATATAAACCAACGTATTCAGTATTGATTCGCAGACGTCCGTGAATCTTTTATTCATGATACAGACGTGTCCTATTTTTTGGTTCAACGATCTCTCTTTTTTTCTTTTTTATCAAAGATCATGCGCACTTGGTTTAGAAAATTTGAAATAACTTTATCAGACCATGATTTTACGCGAGATAAATAAAAATTTACCCTTTTCACAGACGAACGATGAAGAAAATTATCAATTAAAACAACGCCTGTCTCTCCCTGAAAACTCGCAAAGAAAAAGAAGAAAAATGTTGATAATCCCTTCGTCCATTTCAATCGATTATTCCGCATACAGCTCTTTCAAAAATAGCTCTTTCCAACTTTCGAAATCCATATTCCCATAAATCATTCAACCTTCATTCAACGTCATTGCAAGAACTCCTCTCTATTTTTCGTAGCCAAGAATAATCCACCATATATACCTATGACCACGATCTCCACGAAATCGAATCCCCTCGTGGAACAACGATGGCAAATCAGACGAGAGAGCGAAGAAGGAGGACAGAGTATCTCGATGGAAGATGGACGTAATCTGCTTGTCCAGTCGCCAATCGGGATCGATGCTCGGTTGGCTTTCCTCGACAAGGCTGCATCACCGTTCCTGTGTACCTGCGGCTTGGTTACACGTTTGCCTTTGTACACGCTGGTCACCTGCTGCTCGAATTTGCGTGCACCCGCGCCGATGAAATATACAGCCTCTTACGCCCTCCCCGTAAACGCGTACCAACCCTCGAGCGCACGAAGCGCGCTGCTGCCTTTAACCAGATAAATTTCACGCGTCTCTGCACGCAAAGCGGACACGTCGACGAGAAGAAATTCCTGTCGACTGTTTGCGGCTTGCTCGCTCGCCATCGATTCCGATTGGACGTTGGTTCTTTGATTTCCGTTTAATCACGGGGTGTATATGTGATTGGAATATCGCGTATGGTGGTTCCGGCGCGGACATGATTCCGTTTCGTCGAAATTTCGAAAGATCAAGCATCGGAGGTTAGAAATTAGAAATATAGAAATTGGAATATTACATGTTGGGGTGGCAGGGATCAAAAAGAAATTTGTGATTTATGGAATTTGCGGTGTTGTGGAATGCAAGAATTTCAAACGGCGAGAGAAGGAATTTACAGACTCGTGCACCGCGGGAATCAAGGATTTAAAACAGTAGAAAAACAAAGTTTGGAGCGTGTATTTTATAAAGTCTAAGAATTTAAGACATAATTAGGTTAGAGTACTTCAGGAAATCTTTTTAGTAAACTTTTGCCAAAATAACAGAATTTAATATGGATGTACACAGAAGTAACGAAATTAGCAGTGGTACTCTACAATATCATAATTAGGATCAATTTACAATATCATTGCATATCAATTCTACAATATCACAATTAGGATCAATTTTACTTGATAGCGTATATTGTCTTTGTAAATTAAGTAACTTTTGCCGAGTATTATTAAATTTTACTCTTTTCTTACAAACTTTCAACACTAACTTTTAATTTTATAATTAAAATTTCCATTTGTATTTATTCTAACATAAAAGAAACTGCAACACACCGATAGAAAATGGTACGTACGTAGGTATAATGTGCACATTCCAAGAGTTATTATTTCAACAGCAAGACTATTAGGCATCCTAATATTTACAAACTGCAGCGTGGCATACCGGGCTCTAATATCGCTCTAACCAATACTTTAGTTGAAATACGAGTAAGATTTAGACATTATCTACACACCGATAAAAATGGTACGTATAACGTGCACATTCTGACGGCGAGAGTAACGCTAAAATCCCCTAAACTGCGAATGGATATATCCGGGTCTATTTTAGTTGGCTTGTTAAATCAAAGCTTACTGCTTCTAGCCACGGGCAATTCGATCGTAGCCACGAGCATCTCGCATTTATAAGAGATTTTTCATCTGCCCGAAAGAGCACTCGAACGTATCGCGGACAAAAATTACGATGCCGGGGACATTCGTCACTTTTCGAATGAAAATTTCGTTCCTATCGTCCGTTCTATCGTTTCATATCGGCGAGAACGAAGTTATTCCGTTGGAGAACGCGGACCGCGCGAAACGCGTTGCATTTACCGACAAATTCACCGAGGCATTAGCGAAATAAGATTATTCTTCGACATAGTTTTCATCGAAGCATTGCAACGTTTCCGCGTTACGAGAAATTATATCATAGTTCGCGTTGTCCTTCCGTTCTTTTATCACACGTGAAAGAAGAAAAACACATCCTCGACGAATGAGAGTAACTCGTCGCAGAAATATGTCCATTTCGCGTAAATGGAATTTAAATTGGAAAATCCTCTCGACGTTACGAGTTTACAAGTGGAGAGGTAGCCAGTCAATTTCTCCGTCTTTCATTTCTGTGCAAAATCGTAACTTCCAAACAAACGCGTATGAACAGCTGTCAAACATTATTTCCGGCGAATTTTGTTTCCTCGACGCTTTCTTTCGGGAAAATCGATTTCCATGGCAATGCTATGATTCCAGAAGAAGAAAGGAAAAGAAAAAAATTCCGCGCGATCGAACGAAATATCGCACGCAGGGATCCATAAAATTTAAGCTTGCCCCGGCAATCATATATAAACACACCGGTTAAAATTCTGCTTTGGCGAAAGCGTGATGAGATGCATAAATGGCACGATTATTAAAAACTAAAGTGTCACTGCCTGTCGCAGGCTGCACGCGCGATAAAACAGGAGGAGAGAAAACAAAAAAAAAAAAAAAAAAAAAAGAGGGAGAAAGGACGCGGGAAAGGAAACAAATAAAGAAAACGAAAAGAAAAAAGAAAGAAAAAGAAAAGGAAAAAGGGGAAAAAGAAAGTGGCAAAGCCAATAATCGCATTCGTTCGAGGGATCGACGGCCAGGCGTCCACGCAGATATTTATTTCCTTCGGCTCTGTCCTCGATTAAACCTTTGACAGGCCTATTGGCGCGTATCACGAAATTTCCCTACGCGTTGTTGGCTTCTCCCTTTGTCCTGCGATAAAACGAGGACGCGAGCCGGTCGGCTTTTTTTTTTCCGCCTTCCTTTTTTCGTTTTCCACTTGTTTTCGTTGCCCGTTGAATGGTTACGTGATGGGAATAAGGTTTTTTTTCCACCACCCTCCTCCTCTCTGCTCTTCCGTTTGCCTTCGATCTCTCTTTCCTCTGTGTCCCTTTTGTTATTTTTCTTCATCCTTTTCCTTTTTTTTCGTTTTCGTTTTTGTGGCTTAATTCAGCGGTGGAATTAACTTGAAATAGCGGCGAGTTAATCGACCCTTTGTTGCCGGAATAGGTTATGAAACGAAAGATTGAACGAGTTGGATTTTTCCGAAGGGAGGTGTCTTTGGTTGAGAGAGAAAGAAGGACGTGGAAATTATGGTTCAATTTTTCTTTTT
Organism: Tetragonisca angustula; assembly: GCA_036937485.2. Classification (NCBI taxonomy): domain Eukaryota; kingdom Metazoa; phylum Arthropoda; class Insecta; order Hymenoptera; family Apidae; genus Tetragonisca; species Tetragonisca angustula. The sequence goes on along the minus strand of JAWNGG020000096.1, from coordinate 958,165 downwards.
TTTTTTTTTTTTTTTTGAAGCAGCTGGTTCGACGGGTACATTGAATTTTGATACGTTTGGAAATTATAAACGCAGAAGCGAGTGAATTTCTGACGAGATATTTCAATTTTCTTCGCGTCGTGTTTGCACGTACGTCGATTGTAAAACAACTGCGTACGGCACCGTGCCAGCCACCGTGCAAAAAATCAACAGGAAAACAACAAAAACTTCCCGTCGACGTAGTCGCCAATTAGCCCTTAATATTTACAACACTTCAAACAACGAGAGCCGAGGCGAACAACAAGCGACGATAATAAAAACCGAAAAATTCCGAAAACTTCGACTACGGTGTACGCTCCCGTAGTAAAAATCGGGGGCAACATCGACAACAGCCACGAATATGTATCGCATTTATTGTCCCAAATGGGACAAAAGTCCCGTTGGAAAACTCCATTTGAATTCGAACGATCGCAGTTCTCGTTGTGTCGGCGGCAAATGTTAGCGGGAAAATCGTTCGGTAACGTTCAGCTCGGATCGTCTCGTTTCTCATGTACACGGCTCGGAGCCTGGTATCGCTTTGCATACCGGCCGAAGGTAAACGGCCACGTTATGTCGCTGTTTGTCGGCCCTTTTCCCTGCTAAGCGAGCCCTGAAACGAGTATCGATACGGACGAGCCCGATTGTCCTTTTCCGGCCGACGGCGGCAAAGAGAAAATTTCCGCGGAGTCGGGTAAAAATTTGCGTCGCTGTGTATACCCACGTCCGTTCTGTTTCGTTCGCGTTGTGTGTGTGTGTGTGTGTGTGTGTGTGTGTGCAGAAACCCGAGGCACCCCGGCAGTTCCTTGAATCCCATTGATTCCATATTCGATGGACGACGAGGCGAAGTTTCGCGGAACGAGCCGTTTGCTCTTGCTCGCGGCGAACATTTCGCTTGTCGCATGAAACTTTCCGCCGATTTCTATTATTTCTAGCTCGCGTGTCCCGTCTTTCTTGTTTGTTGCTGTTTGTCCCTTCGGGTCAACGTGGACGATTTTTCGAGGAGGGGAAGTGTCGCGAGGGTGGTCGGAGATGAGAGCGTGCAGTTGGGTCACGGTGGCTCGATTTTGAAAGGGAAAAGTTCGAAGTTGTCGAGCGACGGAGTTACTTGTCCTTCGAGTTTTTAAAGAGAGGCTTGACGAAAGATGACACAAACTGGATTTGTTGCGTTACGATTAATGTTAAACGTTGCTTCAAACTGTGCCAAAAGAGGACAAGTTCAATTTTTGAGAGTTAATTGTTACTTGTGAATTCTACGTTATTTTAATCATATTACATCACAATTACGTTATACTATATTGTATATCACTCTAATTATTATGATACAATTAATTATTATTACAGAAACAAACGGCAGTTTACGTTGTACAGTACGAGTATCATAATGCGTGCAAGTTGGAATGCGTGGATATAAATGTCACGATTCGTCACGAGTAATAATTGTGACAACGATTTCTATCAGGGATGCTGCAGAATTAATAATACGCGGAAGATCGCGCCGCAAAGGGGGAGAACGAATCGACGATGAATAGCTTTTAATAATTCTCATAATTCTAGCAATTATGTGGCGTAATTTGCGGATGATGACGAGATCGCCCTCCCCCTCCCCCCTCCCCCGCCACCTGTCATTTCGCGATTATCCGAATACACGGGATCGAAATCAGGCCATTGAAACGTGGCGGCAATCCGCCATTGATTTCCCAAAGAGTCGGGCACTGAAATGAACCGTAAAGTATAATTTCTACATTGTCCATTACCGGTAACGTCATCCGGCCGATCCGCTGTTGCGAGCACGGCGTCCAATTAACGTCGTTTAATTTCCTCGTGTCCTATTTTTCATTTTCATTCTTCGTTCATTGTCAGCGCACTCGGGCGGTGGAAGATGGTCGGAACAGGAAAAAGGAGGAAGACAAAAGAGGAAGGAGGATCCTTGTCCTGATTTTTTCAAGCCAACGAGGGACCTAATAATCGAACGGAGAAAGAAAAGAAGAAGAAGAAGAAGAAGAAGAAGAAGAAGAAGAAGAAAAGGGGAAAAGGAGAAGCGGTGAAGAGGGTAGCCGGACGAATTCAACGGACCGTGCGTTTTTGGTAAAAATATCGGCGGAGTGTCTTCGAAATCGATCTTCAGCAGCCGTGTATCGTTCGAGTGGCATTCGCGAATGAATTTTCGAGGGCACTTCAACTCCTTTCAGCCCTCTTATGCATTCGTGCCTTTCGAGAATATGGGAAACCAGTCGACTATTCACATTCCGCGGGGACCACCGCGGAGAAACTTCGCTTTTCATTTTCTCTTTTCCTCTTTTTTTTTTCTTCTTTTTTTTCTTCTCCCTTTCGCCATCTTCGAGTTTCCGGAGGTTCGTACATGTGTACGTGCATGGAGGAGAATTTGCTCGAATTTTTTTTTTTTGAAGACGACAGAGGGACAGGCTGGATATTGGAAGCTGTTTCGAAGCTAGTGTTTTCTACCCTTTGTGGACTTTACGTCTGTAAATTAATTAGAAATCGCCGTTAATGCCGCGCAGGGTTTCAGTAATTAGTTTCGTTCGAGTGTTTCGAAATCGACGGAGTTTCGTTCGTTGAGCAGCACTACTACGTGTATATATGTATATATACGATGCAATTACTACTGCCGAGAGCAGTAAAAATCCTGTTGTTTCAGCCTCTTGCGGGATCGAGCTTTGTTTTCACGTTCAATTGAGATCGACAGACAATTATCGTAGAAAAACGTAGAGAAAGTCGCGCTCGAGATTTGTTGATTTTGTCAAATCGTCGATTTCGCCTTTTGTGACTAAGATTTTCATCGAGATTTGAAAAGAAACAATTCATTACAATTTCCTTATCTCAGATTTTCTTCGCGACTTCTTCAGTTGCGTTTAACAAAATAGTCGTAAATAATACCATTGAATGACTATAAAAAATAGACTGGACATTCAGTGCTTGTTCCATGTTTGGGTTATCTCACCCTCGTATCATTTTCGTATCACATCCTACTGTATCGATTTAGGCAGGTTTTTCATCGCAGCGCCACTAGCAATGGGAATTAAAATCAGAAAACACGAATGTTGTTACATCCGCATCGAAAATTATTTATTGAAATAAACGTGAACGCCTTTTCATTTGCACGACTGTTCTTAAGAGGCGACCAATTTAATTTTTGACCACGATACAATTATTTTCTACGTAAATTGACATTTAGCAACCAGCACGTGTCAACCGTGCAAACGTAGTTTCAGTTTGCTAAAAATATGGAAATTATCATTTCACTTGGTATTCTTCGATACATACAGTTGCTGAAGCGTAAAGTAATCTCTCCTGGTCAGTATTTCAGACTCTGAGACAGAAAGTTTCCAGATTTTCATGTCCGATCTGTTCCATTTTTGGTTAACGACGATAGCGTTTGTTGATCAGATTTTTCATCGAGGAAGAAGCAAGAAACGTTAATAATAATAACGAAGACGCGAGGCGAATTAACGAAATTACTATTACCGATATTTCACGCAACGTTCCATCCAGCTTTTTATTGGAGCGCGGTGTAAAAATCCGTACCGCCAGACTTCCTAAATGTTATAAAACGGCCGCGCTCGTTTCACGAACGTACTTCCCTTCAATTTCCCGGCAGCTGGCAAATAACCGCGCCCAAGTCTGCCCGATTATACCTAAAGGAACGACACGTCGCGTCGCGTTCGCGTTATTTCCTCCTTGCAAATACGTTGTATCAATACGCGTGCGTGCGAGCGGATTATAACACGAGTGTTCGTGCAACACACAGGGTGAGACGTGTTACGTACCGACCAAAAATTCCTTCGTCGAGTTTAATGGTATGAGTACACGTGTTAAGAAGGAAATATATCGCCGCGAAGAGGATTTCCTTCTCGAGACTTTCTTTACTTTTCTCTTTTTCTTCAAATGGGACGACGTTTTACGTGTCCCGATTTTTTTCTGCAAAGAGACAATTGCAACGCGAGAGATTAAATAAAAAAATTATCGAGCGATTCGCAAGGACGGAGCGGAAATAATTTTGTAATTCGATTTTCGATCCGTTTTGCGAGTAATTTCAAGACTTTAACGTTGGTTGGAGTAAAATTGGCATGATGGAATACGTGAAATAGTCAAAGTGTATTTTTTACGATATTTGGTTTACCTACTACTTTATAATTACATTCTGAAAGATATGAATTTACTGAAAAATTCGCTGCACCTACGAGACAGCATCTGTATTTACCACTATGGTGAATAATTGTTATGTACAATAAGAATAATAACAAGAATTCGTACATAATACGATATAAGATAAAAGATTAAAAGACTTTCCTACTAAATCAAATTACACTACGAAAAAAGAAAACATCAGACAATACCGCGTAGTAAAGTTTCCAATTATAAAATTGCCCACTATGTGTCGGAAATTCTTTCTACGTTGTAAAACTAGAAAATCTTCCGCGTACTCAGAATTCTTAAAACCTGACACGCTTAAACATTAAAAAAAAAAAAAAAAAAAAAAAAACAGAAAAAAAACAACGAAATCAGACGTTTTAATGCAATGTCTTCTTGGCCTCTCGGACTGAAAATTTTGCCAGAAAAAAGTGGCAGCACGTTTGCAGGAGAGACATTCGATTCGAGCGTTGCCTATGCACATCGCGGAGTTATGCACAGAGGGCGAATTTTATTCGCGTTTTTATTCAGAACGAAAACTTATTTCGTTTTTCGTGGCAATGCACGCGCGCTCAGAGGGCAACGAAACATTCGAGCGCGGCTGTCTGGATGCGAATTTCATAAATTCCTTATCGATGGGAAACTTTATACGTTGCTGTTGCGCCACGGCTGCGGTAGCCACGCGACGCTCGTAAAACGACGCTTGTTTCGTTATGAAAAATTCGCCTTGTTTTCGTATCGACACACGCCTACTTCACCTTTTGCATGAAACTTACCCTGCAAAAGCTAGCTTCTCATGCCAGTTTTTATAGCTGAATTTCCCTCGAACGTTGTTCCTTTGCACTCGATTTCTGAGTGGACATTATACTTAAATCTAGCTAACAGCTGAGACTTTCTCTTTCTGTAACTTGCCGATAATTATAATGAACGTACACATTCGGTGTGACATATAATAGTACAATGTCTGAATAGACGCCTAGAGTGCTAGAAAGCTATAATAAAGACGCGAGAAGAACAAAAAAGAACGTTTCTCAAGATTGAGTCACAAAAACCAGGCTTTCAAGTGTTTCTTACGAAAGTTCAAAAAATGACGAACATTATTTTTCCAGCGATCGAAATAATGTATCATTATTCTTCTACTAAGCCCGCAATGCACGATTGTCAATTTAAATTCGATCTCACACGCCAGGAGGATATAATCAACGAAAATCTCGCGTTCAATACCATTTTACTTGAAAAGACGATGCCTCGTGAATAAATTGTTGATACGGTAGACGATACGAAGAAAAAAGTTGAATAATTGATAAAATTAAACGACTAATAATTGTCAGACTTGCGAATCTTCCGTGCAACTTCCAGTTACAGTTTTGCCCGGACGGGTGAATTAACGAAACGAAGCCCGTGTTCTACTGAGCGTAGAATCACGTCGATTGTGCCCCGAACAGCAAGAAATAATGACAGTCGACGTTGTAGTTGGCGCCGTGTTGTAAATTACAACAGGCAGTTTCGCTGCCGTAGCACCGTTTGATCTTAGCGCTTTCGCGCTTCTACGTTTTAAACCCCCGGCGTGATTCCATTCGCTTCGGATGGGAAATAAGAGGACGCGACACGGGACAAAAGGAATGTAGATATATATCGCGAAGCAGCGGCAAGTTGCTGCGTACGGTGCAGTCGGAGACGTTTTCATGAAAAATTCAACGAATTATACGCATCGGGTAATAAAACACATCGACGCGTGGCTTACGGGACACAACACGTTGCGTTATTTCACGGCTGTATTTCACGCACGTCCACCGTTTTCTGTTTGACATCGCTTCGTTCGACCTCCGAGTTCATGCATTTTTTATGAGCGCGGAAATAATCATCGACGGTGGGACTGCGTTTTCATAAACGACATTACCGAGTTTGCGTAATGCGATTTCCGTGGGGCCTCGGCAGGACGTCGTTTCGCCGCGTTCGAGCGAATAGAGAACCGATCGAACCGTCAATTTCACCTTCTCCCCGAGATTTTTACTTTCGCGTTACCCTCAAATTGAAAGGCTTCTGAACTCCTCTTTCCGTGGACGTGCAGCGTGGCAAGGAAAATCCAATCTTTCGAAAAAGAAAAAAAAAAAGAAGAAATGAAAGAAAGAGAAAACTCGCCGTGACTAACATTGGATTGTGGACTCTGAGATTCAAGGATTTGATAGTAATTATGTTTTTTGAAAGGGATTCTTACGCGAGAAATTTAGTATATAGTACAATAATATAATAGTATAAAAATAAAACGTAATAATAGTAGTAATATAATATAAAATAAAATGTAATAATATGATAATACAAAAGTAAAATAATATAATACTAAATTTAGTAGAGTATAGTAATATAATATTAAAAGTTTAACTAACGCCACTGCATCCAGATTTGAAACTTATTTTGTTGCAAATGCGATCCTACGTGCCGTGCAAAGGCGTAACATTTGTTAGTCTACGGTTGTTAGTTTCGAAGATGGAAGCGTTCGAAGTGCGACACGTTTTCGTTGCGTTCGTACTTGCGAGGTTACCCTATACTCAGCACGCCGGGAGAAAAACGTGCTTCCACGTCAAAAGCAGTCAGACGTCTAATAGGATGTGAAAATCGAACCTGACTGATTGTGAGAAACCCGAGGAATTGTAGCTTCAGTGTGATCGGGTTCTACCATTTTAATGGAATTCTTAAATAAGTAAATCGATCCCCGTCCTCGAAACCTTTGAAATTAAAGTTTATGCCCGTGGTATGCTTGAATTTTGTATTTTTGGTACGAGAGAAACGGAAAATAAAAAAGACTGAAACCAATTGTTGAGATTATTAGACATTCCAAGAAGCAAATATCTTCTTGGAAATTTGAATATAAATACAATACATTTTGACTATAATATTTGTAGATACAATAAAAATACAACAAATATATTTTGTTCTATTCTAAGTTACTTTCATTCGTTTTCACTGTTTTTGCTTTTTGATTAGAGTTAACAGAGTTTGGAAGTCACAAGACGTTCCGTAATCTACTAACTTTTATTATTTTTGGGAAAGAGTCAAATGTTTCAAACTCGCGGTGTTCGCAAAATTTTCTAGAATTTAATTAAGGAATTTCAATCTACGATATTTATGAAACGCGATGGAGTTTGTATGAAGAAAAGCCAGCTCGAAATTCGACGACAACGTTCGTGATTGTCGCGTAAATTTTTCTATTTAACAAACGTACATATGTTTGATAATTGTTGCGAAATAAATATTTTAATGAAATGAAAATCATCTTTCGATATTTGACGAGATGTCAGAGTGCTATATGAAATGGCAAATAAATATCCTGAGATATCGAAATAATATATTTTTTACATAATTCCGGAACAATGCTTTGATATCGTAGACTTTTAAATGTACATGTGTAGCAACCTGCGCATAATTAGACAATCATTAGACGGACAATCATTATTTGTGACATAATTATTAATTGCACGTGATAGCACGCTCGCAAGTTGAAAATTAATACAATAGAAGTATAAAATTTAGTCTCAGATTGTAAAAAATAAACACTATGAAACTCTGCTCGCCGTTAGATCAGTCGAAACATAGATTTTTGACGGGAATCCGAAAATTTTAGAATCACTGACTAGGCCCGGAGATTTTGCCCAACTTTAATGTTGTCATCGACGCAAAAACTTGTTATTTGTCGCGCAATGTGTATAGTTTTTCGACGTTCCACGAACTGAAGGCAGTTCCAACTTCAACCTCGACCGATATCGGCGCAGAAGTTTATTCCTAATGGAACGTTCGTCGCGTAAGGACGTGTATGTAGTACGAACGATAGTACAGTTTCTGAATATTTCGAGCGTTTAAATATTATCTAATATTTCTAACAATTCGTTTTCTAACATTTCTAAATATCATTACATTATATTATGTTACAATGTTATATATATAATTTAGTTGTTTCAACAGGTTACTTGCAACAATTAAAACATTAACACATTTCCCAGAATGCTTCCGAGCATTGTTTAACAATTTTAACAATTTATTTATACAATCAAGGTACATAACTCACTTTCACTTAAATAACACTTCTAAATATTTTATTTATTTTAATAGACTATCTATAACAGTTGAAAACATCACGTTTCTATGATATTCCTAAGCATCGTTTAACAATTTTAACAATTTATTTACGATAATTGAATCATCAATTCGGTTTCTTGGTATTTCTAAACATTATTGATTAATTTGAACGATTCATCTACAACACTTGGATCATTAAATTTGTTTAATATTTCAATGTATTTCGATTTGTTACTTTTGTTTCACAGTGATGCCTACTCGTTGGCATTATCCGTTTAAATTAAAATTAAATTTCGGGAATTTAAATGATATTGAATGATCGTTCAACTGAATGATGATTCGACGCGTAAAATCAAGTGTCAGTGCAATGTGTATCAGTTAGAAAATTCTGGATCACGTCAAACTGTTCACACTGTGAAGAGGAAGGGAAGAATCTGAAAGATGCGTAGAAGAATGCAATGCGAGAGTCGCATAATTTGGTCTCGTTGGTGAGTCGCATAATTTTGGTCTCTTTGGTACCGTGAGTTCAATATTTGAACGTTTAAATATTATCCAATATTTATAATGGCTCATTTGTAATGATTAAGTCAGTTTAGTTTTGCAATATTTCTAAGCGTTATTTAACAATTTAATTTAATTTCTCAACTTAGATTTAGGTATGCAATAGTGAGCCACTCGCGTGTAGTCACTTCCCCGTGGTGAGGCCTGGCAATTGCTATTGTTTTCTAAACGTTAATATTTCGAATTTTTGGTAATTTATTATTATTATTTAGTGTCGTTTCCCAGGTATCATCATTTCAGATAAGAATATTAATATTTTATTAGTTTCACGGCGCATGAATCGGACTATTAATTCAATATATCTAGAACATTTTTGGATCCAGCTTTAATTGTCGTGATAATAGAAGTTATTGCAAAACTAATTAATTCTTTCATCAACGTACACTTCAAAAATCTTAGGACAACTACTCTATTTGTTTAGAAACTGTAAAAATGAAATGATAGTTGTGCAGCAAAGAATCTGTACCGTGCTGTTATGTTAATTGTATTCTAAAATGCACGTGCAATTTTGTCAACTACAACAAATATCGATTATTAAAAGGCAAAATTGTTCCAGGATTTTTGAACGTGTACGTACAGTTTATAAAAGACCAAAGTACACTAAAGTAACTAGATTTAATTTGCAAATTAATTGAAAAATAAATTGGTAGAAAATATGAGTGAAAAGTTAATATATATAGAAAGGTAGTGAGCAAACGATCGATCTGAATTTTGGCGATGAAAACGCGAAAAAGTATGAAATGAATTTCTTGGAAATTGTTAAATCCTAATACCGTAATTCGGAGATTAAATGAAAAATTGAAAACGAAAAGCATCGGAAAATTCGGGGTGAAAGCATGACGAATAACAGGGTAGCTTTCAACTCCAAATAATGGATCGTACTAGTCAATTAATCAATTGGTATCCAGATCCGTAATAAATCTGCCAATAATTAAAAAAAGACGAAAGTTTTTTAGAACCCAGTGTGACAATTTATTGCTGCCGCATCTGTCTCTATTAACCTATCCCGAAAAACTCTTTCGATTTCATTAGAACGATTTGAAACTTTTCCTATGTGAAGCTGGTTGGGAGAGCGCAACGTGCAACTCGAATAATCGTCATGGCAGGCTATCGAAAGATAATCGCGTTAAAGAGAATTTCGGTGACACTTTTGAACAATTATATTCACTTACGATCCAAACTGATATTAAGATAGAAATTTCATCGAAAAACTTTGAAAACTCTGTCCTTCAACTTTTGAATATAGGACAGACGTTTCAACTTGAAGACGAAAATTTGAGGATGAGAATGAGATCAGTTATTTTCCAAGCTGTGATCGAAGCCGAAAATCGTTTGAGATATCATTTGAACCATAAATATTATGTATGGCAATTAAGATTGTAGATTCGTTTGTGTGAATTGGATTTCTAGAGCTAATGTAAAAAGTGGAACTAGAATAAAATTTGCAATTAGTCAAGAGTGTGATTTATTAAATTTATTTCCTCTTTTTAAGAAATTTCATCTTACATTTACATTCTCACGACTCAACTTAGGTGTTACTGCGTTATTAATTTAGTTAATTTATCAAAGGAGACTCTCGATTCTCAATAAACTTTTACAGAAATCCATCTGTTAACAAACTTTCTAAATACGACGACCTCGTGATCAAACAAACCACCCCCCCTCCACTTGCAAATTGCATTTCAATAATCACGTCTGAAGAACGACAGCCAAACGACGACGTCATCAATCTGCACAATTATCCTGTAACACCTCGAACCACCATCGTCGTCACTCCTCGAAGAGGAGGGACCACCTCGTACCTTTGGATCTCCCGTCGCCATCCCCTTTGGCAGAAATTGTTCCCCACACCTTGTCGACTAAAAACAACAAGAACGGTAAATTCTGGCGCATAGATAAACACATCCACCACTGGCGACGCCGGAGCAACCCTTTCGTGGCGTGGTGTGCGCGCAATTTTGGGGATTACGCCGGCATCTAATACAATCCGTGCCGGCTTTTGTGCCTGCATTTATATTGCTCCTTTTGTCGAGCTAAGAAACGACGAAAGGACGAAGGAGAGAGAGGAAGAGACTTCTGTCTTTTGAAAGTGGACGAGAAAGAGAGGGCTCTCTCGTTCTTCGCGTCAATACCTCCCTCGTTGCCGATCCCATTCAAGCTTGGTCTGCTCGTAGATAGCATATCGAGTGAGAACGCTCGTTTGTACGGCGTACAAAGGGACGAACGCGACCCCCATTAGCATGCGCACATCCCGCCCCGCTTATTTGCGCGGATCAGCTGCCGCACCCACCCCCTTTCGTTCTTCTGTCTCCTTCTAATAGATTCCCCTTTCCTCCATTTTCCCCTGTCCTCCACACTCGTTCCAGCTATCGTTAAATAATAATTGTTCTATCGTTCTAATGTTGGCGACGGACCGATTTGGAGATATCTCGGTTCTTCTTAATTCTGTAAAATTGTCAAATCTTCCAAATTCTGTAAAATTCTGTAAAATCTACTAATACTAAATTGGAAAATGTCCAATGTCTGGAATATGTTTTCATAACTGCTTATGTGTTAATGTTAATTAGCCACAGTGTAACAATGTTGGACGCATCGTCCTTTAAACGTTACTGCTCGAATCGTAGTGATCGATTTAACATCGAACATCCACCATCTATCTAGAGTTTTAGATTTTATTCCATTTAGATTCTAAATAGAACTTTTCGTCTTATTTCATACATGATTTGTATAATATTTGTAATTATAAAATATTTATATATTTTTACGACCTTGCATCCCATTTTCACATAATTTATAATTACAAAACATTTGTATATTTTTGCATAATTCGAGCCGAACAGAATTTTTTACACTTCACAATTGTGCAATATTGTCTTCTGTAAAATCACAGAGACACGTTTGACCATCGTATTCTGTAATCTTTCAACAGAGATTGAAATTCCAAGTGAAATTCGAGTGAAATGTTGTGTTAACGCAACGGCGGCCTTTAATGGGGGTGAAACTTCCCCGGGAGTTGTTCTTTCTTCCTCGCCCTTTCCTCGAATCCAGAGTTTTCTGGTTTCTTTTCAGAAACCGGAGCTTCCGGATGCTTCTTTTTATATCGTGGCAAGTTCGTGAACTATGTGGTCGACTGGTGGCTGCGCAAGGATGGGTTAAAGAGATCGAAAGGGGTAGTTAAGATGTGAGCAAGGAGGGGGAGGGGAAGGGAATGTCATTTGTTGGAGATTCTTGGGATCTTTCGGATAGTCGAAATGTTGGGGGCTGGATGATGCAGCGTATGGAAACTTGGTTACGTCGGTACGTATTACTGAGTGTTTTTCAAGGCTCTCGAGGCCCTTCGACCACATTTCGTTTGGGAGAATTCAAAAGGGGGAATGGGCAGAAGTTTCACGTGGAGATTGTGTACACTCGTCTGGTTTCCCTTTCTTCACCTTTCTTTCCTTTTGTACGTTTATGGAAGACCGTACGTTTATTATATTTCGTTGGTAGAGATACAAATTTTGTTGAATTTAATGTGAGAGAGTCTTTCAATTTTTATTCCTCTTCGTAGAAAATTTAAGAAAGCGAACAACACACGTGCAGTATGCATCTGACAATCCTTTTGTATAAAACACAAAATGACCACTTAACATACGAAATATATAAATATAATTCTATGTATCAATGTATAAAATGTCAAACGTATAAACGTAAAGTGTCATCGTATCAATGCATAAAACGTTAAAACATAATATGACATCGAAATATCGAAAGTAGAATACTTGTGACAATTAGACTGGATTTTCACGCGTTTGTGCAAAACTCTGAAAATATCGCCAAAGCCAAAGTGAAATATTTATTAAAACATAAATCAATGGACGAAATGAATTTCATTTCCTCATTTACGGTTGTAAAAGTACAAAAGCACGGAAAAAAGTTTAGTAATAAGAAACAAATCTCTTCGTTCTTCCTTTCTTTTTCTTTTTCAAATGGATTCAATCACGAAGATCTAAATTCTCGCGATTTTTTTTTCTCTTCGTGACCTTTCGATACTCCGCCATTATTATTATTATTAATATTACAACGCTGCTGACGCGTGGCCAAGAGCTGTACGTTCTCGCCAACGCGTTCAGATTACCCTAATCATTGACACGATGGCATGTACAAACTAATTACGCTTGTCCGAAAATAACCGAACGCGGGACGTGTTTTATCGTCGCGCAAACGAGCGACGAACAATTAAATTCTCCGCCACGTTTCCTCTTAAATGGCGGGGACGTTTAATTTTTCGCTTCACGTCGAACACATGGCGGGTTTCGAGCTCGCGGGACGCGCGCCCACCTGCTTATGGTAATCCCCCGAGGAGGGAAGGTATATCCTCCTCCTCCCACACACCCACTCACCCCCCGTTTAACAGAGCGACGCGACGTTACGTATGCAAATGAACGAACCCGTTCAACGTACACGTTAAACGCCGGGAACGCGTTTTTTTGTCAGGACCATCGCGAACTCGTGTACGATTTTAAAACGCGGCCGTTGATTCAAATTTCAAATGAAAAGTGCGGCTTAATCGCTGAAACGACGCCCGCCCAACCGGCTTTACGAGCGTATCCGCCCCTGCTGGCTACGCTGTTTCCAGCTACTTCCAACGAATTCGCCATCTCGCTAGATCCTATCGCGATTTTCACATTACTTTCTTCGCGAGATTTCGCGTTCCACGGTTTCCTCCCGGTGGAATGGGATCATCTTGCGTTTGACATCGCGCTATTTTACAGTATCATTTGAAATTGTAAGTCTTTGACGCGCGTTTGATTATTTGCGTCGATTCAGAGCTGGATGAAATACTATTTTAAATGGCAAATAGTGGGTAGATATTTTATTTTATATCGCGCGTGCACGTTTGAAAGTGAAATATTTTATTTGCTGTAAAAGATTTCTACTCTACACAGCAAGATTTACACTGATGGGTGAAAAACGGACACTGGAGCCATTATCACAGAAAAAACACAAAATCTCCCTTTTTCATCATCCATCTTCACAGCCGAAACTTATGCCATCCTGGAAGCCATCAAATATTCACGCTCAAATAACGAAGCCCAGATCGTCGTATACACCGACTCCATGAGCGTTACAAAATCATATGATCAAGAAAACCAACTAATGTCCACCATCCAAGAACTAAACCACAACCAACCCAACACAAACGCCACAGTCATCTGGATTTCAGCTCGTCAGGGAATAGAAAGAAATGAAAAAGCCGACGCAACAGCGAAAGAAGCAACAGTATCCTCACTTAGTAACAATCGCAACCATCTTCCAATCCCCTGCGACGACCGAATAATCCATTGCAAAAAATGAATGGAACAATACATGGAAAACTGCACAAAAGTATCCAAGACTTCCACCAGCAAACAGCAAACTTTAACAACAGGAAAGAAGGAATAATTATCACACGTCTAAGAACCGGTCATAGCTGACACATGAACACAAAATCAAAAAAACCGCACCACCCACCTACACTCATTGCAATAACCATCCATTAACAATAACCCACATATTGCACGAACGCCACGCCACAGAAATCCAAAGACAGAAATACGGAATCAACGCAAACATAAACCTGACCTCTACACACATATCTAATGGCACCGTCGATGCGACATTAAAGAAAAACAAAAGAAGAAGAAGAAGAAGAAGAAAAAATTTCTAAGATAATATCTCGATAATATTCCCTTCCACTCGAAATTTCAATGTTCGAATCAAATCTCAATTCCTTCCAATCGGAGATTAACAAGTACAGATCAGTATGACACGAGGGTTTCAATACTTTACATCTGACACGATGCAACGACTGACGGTTAGAGAAGATTAAAAGGGGTAGATTCATAATTAGGCACGCAATTACTGTATTTACGAACGTATTAACAAATTCCTCCCCTTCTCAGTTCACCGGACCGAAACACCATCGTCTCATCAAATTGCAACAAATCAAACTGCAAATTCGCCAGACACCACCTTCTGACAATATTTGCCTCTCCTCCCCGTACGATGCACAACGTGTGATACTTAAATCCTCCATCGACGTCATTACACCGTGTTGAACATCTTCCTGCGGAATTAAACAGCGAGGCTCGAAACCCTCGCGACGAAATCGCAAGAAAGATCTAACAAATTAACGATAACGAGTCCCTACGGTACCAACAACGATCACCCTAACGTTAATTACAACACGAACTATGCAAACAAATTGAAACACACTGGCTGGCTGGCGGTTGCTCTCGTTAGTTCGAGTCACGCACTAGATTCTCGTCCATCGGCGGCCAACCGGATGCCGGGTATGGTCGTTTCACTCGTCGCTCGTTTCCTTTTCTCGAGACTCTGCCGACAGGTTGCCGCTTAAACGTGTTTCACCGCCTTTAATTGCGATTCTTCTCACACGCAGTCACGCCACGTCGTCACCGCTTCGTGTGAACCAACGTTCGATTGTTCCCTTGGAACCAGAGAGGAACGCCTTGCGGCTCCAGCCGATCATCCGCCTCCCTTATGTTAGGTTGGCTTGCTTCTTTTCGTTGGCATTCGTCGCGAATTGATTGTTCGATGGCACTATGACTGCCTCGCGCTGGAAATCTGCGCTGCTCGATACCGATCGGTCGAAAAGGTGTTTTGGATCTAGAGTGATTCGCCAAAGACGATTGTCGTGAGATCGTGTTGAAGAATGTTTGAAATTGATTGGAAACAGGACGTTCGTTGCAAACGTAGCGAGTGGTAAACGCGATCTCACTGAATATAGGCTTATTAATGTAATATGATATAATACTGATGTAATAAATTATGACTATTTCAGCACTTTTGTGACTTTTGCAAAGCGTGTTAAATATTTTGCAACTTCTGTCTGTATATATGAGTTTATTTCAAACTGTGAATGTATATATTAATATATTAATTATTATTAATATTAATGGTAATTATATTAATATATTAATTAATTATCTAATATATATATATACTGTAATATATATATTAGATCTCACTGTATCTCAATGGAATGAAAATTTTCTTCACGCGTAGCACATATTCGAGATCGATGACACAAGAGTTGCATTATTTAATATTTTCAATGAATTCGTTGTTCAGGCCGAAGTAACATTAAACATATGCTGTCAAGAGTATGAAAAATATTTTACTTAAATAATCAATCTACGATATATACTTAGACGTCGATTCAAGATTCGAACGCACGATATTTTCGTTTTAAGAAAAATCGACTCGATTATCCCCGGACAATTGACTATACAAATTTTAGATATTGGACGCGTGAATTCGCTGGCTCAGTATTTCCGGTTCTGACGATATTCGGTGAAATCGAGTTAGCCTGGCGTGTGAAAATGGGGGAAATCAATCGTTCCCTTTAACCATTATCAATGCAGCTATCGCTGGGGATAGCACGCCGAACAGGCATAAATTTTCGAGGATAATTAAAACATCGATACACCGTTAATCCCATTTCTCTCAATCGCGTCGTTCAAAAAGACCACGCTCGATTGATGAAGACACAGTAACGAATGAAACTCTTTTTATTTCCTTCGATCCGTTTCACGCGAAACACGACTCTGAGAATTATATTTTTCAAATCTTTGGGACGATCGTCTCCGAATTTTGATTGAACCAAATTTTGAACCGGTTAAACGAATTCTTGCGAATTGAATCTATTTGTTTGAACGTGAACTCCTACTTTCGCAAATGAAAACTCGCCAAGATGGGGCGATTTTTATCATATGTAATTTCAATTGTACGCGTAAACTATTTGTCCCGCGATAAGTGGGATCTAATTAAAAAGATCGAACGATACAGTCAATTTCATTGATGACAATTGAATAACAACTAAATCTCTCTAAATTTTGCAACAAAATTATCACAACGTGATCGTTATCTTCGCCAAGAATGGAGGACTTAACGAGAGGCTCTAATGGGATCACATTGGCCCATCCACGTTCGATTACCGCGTAATTACACATAAATCGAATTTCAACTTTCAACGTTCAAGTTCACGCCATAAATCTCCCTCTAATTTTCGCGAAAGTTTCAGCGTCGCCAGTGGGTAAGATTCCCGGTTGGGTTCGAGGAATAGCTCATCGTCCCGATCCCTTCGTCCTTCTCCCCAGCAAATTATCGCTGTTGTTCCCTAATTTTTATAATTAAGTTTCACCGAGACGAGGCGAAAGTTCGCCGACTTCGGGAATCCTCTAGCCTCGTTCTTTCTAAAAAAAAAAAAAAAGAAAAAAAGAGAAGAAAGAAAAGAATAGGAAAGAAGAAGAAGAAGCCTCAAAAACTATCCTCTTAGGTCAATCTCTAATTGAAACACAAATAATCAGCCCTGGCTAACGAGGTTACGAAGGAGGGCGAAACTTTCGCTGCGACGAAATCTAAATTCCGCCGCAGGAACATCGTCCACCGCGTCGACAAAAGTGCCAACCGGTTGAGGAAGAAGGAAACGGGCTGTGGGGGAGGGGGAGGGGGAGGAGGGGTGAATTCAGAATATAAGCGGAACACTTTAAAAAGAAGTGGCTCATAGCTATAGCTGTATTCAAACGTTTCAATGGTGGGACGTTCTCTCGCAACTCTAGCCTCTCACAATCAGAAAGGAAACGAACTAATTCCAAAGACGTGCGGAGAATGAAACATTCCGCGCAATGGCGACTATTAAAAAACGTTGAGCAATCGGGAAGAGCCACCGGCGAGTTGGGCAATTGCCTTCCCCCTTGGCCAGCAAGCGGTGGCGAAGTATCGCGCGAGTGAAAAATTCATTTGGTAAGGATGTTTTGCGTACTACAGCTCTGGCGCAACTTGGGTCGTGCCTATTGTTCCGTTTTCCAGGGGACGAGAAATATCGTTGCATTATGCTCTCGAGACACTTTAATTCGTTTCTTGGATATTTTGCTGGATACTCTTCGTAGTCGGAGAATGTTTGAGATCTGTTTCAAGGCTGTTTGGTCTGGCTGATTTTATTTCTGGATCGTTTCGTTTTGCTCGTTAAAAATTTCGTGTTATATTTGTTTGATAATCAGTGCAGTGATAATTGTAGTTTGAGTTATTTCGTTTCGTGCTCTGTGATTTTTATGCGATAAACTTTGTTCACGGTCTTTGTCGTTTAAAATATGTACCTTGAAATTAAGTATTCTCTGAAGCACGCCTACATGTGCGTCAACCACGATTTAATGGTATCGAAAATGAAACGAACATCTCTTTGTTAAAATTATCGGAATAAATATTTCTTTAACCTTCTTTCTCAGTTTCATTATCTTATAACATTGCACGAGATGATTTATGATGATTTGAAACATTTTCCACCTTTCGTTCATGGTCCTCTCAATTTCTTTTGCTGACCTTAGGGTTTTATATCTCGTTCGGTATACAAGCGATTATTATTATTATTATTATTTTCTTATCAAATGTTTGTCACGCATATAACATTCTTTGGTTAAACAGACGTAAAGTAATGTAATTTCTGTGGAGCATCGTCTAAGCCGTGTCTGGCCATAGACTGTCCTCTTTCACTTACTCGCTAATTTCATTTCACCTGAAATTTTAGCCTTTTAATTATTCAGAAGTTCTGAAGCACGTTTGATCATGGACCGTCCCGTTTCACTTGCTCGCTTATTATATTCTGTTTCTCTCCTTAAAATTCCAACTTCTTAAAAATCCATATTATCTATTTATCCACTTCCTATCTACTTTCTGCCGTGTGCATTATTTTAGAACAGTTCAACCGGGAGACAATTAATTTCAACACCATCGTTCGATTCGCGTCTAAGCCGATTTTTTTTTTTACACCGTATTAACACAACTCCATAATTAACACGCGGAAGTCCCTGCAATTTAATTTATTATTAACATCAATATTGATGGCCGAGCAAATTACCGAACGAGTCGATCAATAGCCTGGAATTGCCTCGTAACAGGCAACCAAACAAAACAAAGATATCGATCAATTAGCAAAGTGTCGATACACTCTCTGCCTATCCGCAAAACAGGCACGCTAATCGAGTCTGAAATTTCGGTTGCCGATTCGTGAAAATTTTATCAATAACCCGGCGACCCGATTGCCCCTCTGTCTTTCGATACGTTCGAGCAAACTCTCAATAGTATCAAAAATCAACCTGCGAGAGATTTCAATCGAGAGGGAATCAAAGTCCACGGTCCCTTTAAAAAAAAAAAAAAAACTGAAACAATGTCTCGCCGTTCTAATCCGATCGTGGACAGTAGGGATAGAGAAAAGAGAGAGAGAGAGAGAGAGAGAGAGAGATTCTGCGCCATGGTCGATCGACTGGGAATCTCTCGCCGAGAACCGATCGTTCGTTTTTCAGACGACTAACCAATTGAATTATCCAGTTCGTCGATGGATTTCTTCTCTGTCAAGCGTAATATCCAAATGATCAAATGCGGCTTGCGTCATTTACCCGATTTTTCTGCTGGCTACCAACGATACACAGATACACCTGCTTGGCCCGATGCTCCCGATTTCGCGTGTATACGTTACGTACACTTTTGCAATATTGCCAGCGGAATATTTGACGCTTGGAACGTCGGCACCGAGCGAAAATTCATCGAGCATTTTTCTCATAAACGAGAGCGCGTCTCTATTGTGTTTCTCCCCTTGGTAGAATTTGCCGAATTCTTACCCTCTGAAGAGCTTGGATTTTTTTTTTTTGATTCAATTTAACATTCTGGACGATGTTTCTTCTTTCTCATTTGTTCGATGTAACATATATATATATATATATATATATATATATATATATATATATATATATATATAGTTAATAAACACTTGATATAAATTGTTATATATTATATATTATATATATATTATATAATATATTATTAGATATTATATACTTTTTACTCTATAAAGTATAGAGTATAGTATAGTATAGTATAGTATAGTATAGTGTAGCATAGTATAATATAGATGCTATATTTTTCGGTATATTGTACAATAGATATTGTGTTTCTTGGTACAATATAATAGATGTTATATATTTCGTTATATTGTACAATAGATATTGTGTATTTTGGTACAATATAATAGACGTTATACATTTCGTTATATTGTACAATAGATATTGTGTATCTTGGTACAATATAATAGACGTTATACATTTCGATATATTGTACAATAGATATTATGTATCTTGGTATTTATATAATAGACGTTATATATTTCGGTATATTGGTATTAATAATCCTAATAAAATTCGTCGGAATAAATTGAAATAAAGAATGAAGACACTCCGCGGGCGTAATGTTTCGTCTGCTGAAAGACTTTCAACACTTTCTAGAAATATCAGTGGCAAATATTGACGGGAAAATTCCGACTCGTCGAGTCGCTCTGCAGAAACGGCCCACGGGATTACATCGATTAAACCAACACTCATTCACAAGTCAACAACCAACAAATCAAGCACTCCATCCAACCGTTGCCGAAACTAGCTGTTGCTAATCGTACAACATAAACCACCGAAACAATCACTTTCCATACACGCCGTCCATACAAACACGGCGATTCTCAAATGCGATTCTCGCATCGCAAATAAACTTCAATTACCTCCTGGTAACCAACAACTGATCCAGCCGGTCGGAACGGTTCTCGTAAAGAGTTATACAACCAGAAAATAAATAAATTCCCATGAGACTCGACCATCTTTCGTCCTGGTGGATTTCGTACGCGGAAATTGTCGCGGAAAAAGTTCTCTGCTGGCCGTTTAAACGCGCGGATTCTGCGTGGAATATAGGACGAGACGAGGCGAGACAAGGGGGTGGGGGTTGTCGCGTGAAAGAGCGAAAGGGAGGGACGAGGTGAAAGCAGAACGGACGAGCGTATGCGTCGAATTATGTGCATCGATTCACTCGAAAATGGGAAAAGTTTCGCGTGGAGCGCGATCGTCTGGGGCGTATCTTGTTGGCCGGCCAAGTTCACCCGGAGGCGGTCGAAAAGGATGGCCAGGAGAGAGGGGAGGGTAGCTGGCTGGCCGGAGTCGCGTTCGTCGCTTACGCTCGTCTGGCCGGGCACTGGCACCGAAGCTTTACTGCTTGGTTAACGATCTGTCCTCCTCGGACAGCTTTTGGCACCGAACACCGCGCCGACCCTTTCTGTGCTTCTCTCTCTCTCTCTCTCTCTCTGTCGCCCTCCGTTAGCCGGCTGCAGACGCGACGTTTATTATTTAAATTAAACGCGGCGACCAGCCGAGGGAGGATTCTTCGCTGGGCCTTTGGGCGGGAAAACTCTCTTCGAGGGGGTGGCTCGACTGCTAGATAGCGTGTTTTCTAGGGATTATTTTTTTTTTTTTTTTAATCATTGTACGAATGTTGAGTCTGGGTCTCCACGGTGGATTATTGTGATGTCGAGCTACGGCGAAGAGAAAAGAAGGACGAGAATGGATATTATTGAGTACTGTTTGAAATTATTTGGCAAGTCGCATTTTAATTAGAAACTGACGAGCAAATTGAAATATCGATAATGATTTCTATCGCAGGAGAGAGACAATCGCATCCACGTCTGACTAGTGCACTGTATATTCACTGATACTTTTCCTAATTTAAACCGAGATGAATATTTCCTTTTTTTCTCACTATTCAGTAGATCGAATCGATAAACATTGTCTGTATTATCACTCGCGCACGAGATATTGGAGGAGAAAAGTGGAAAGAGATTGTATTGGCCGGACGTAGGAAGACGCGAGTCTTCGCGAGTGATTCGCGTTGCGTTTCCTTCAGTATTCCACAGAGTTCAAATTAAAAAATTAAGCTCACCGGGGAGTGACGGAGGTGAAACAGGCGAGCGCCCCGGGGCCGGAAAAATCGATTCGAATTCTTGAAAAGCCTGACGGCGGTTCGAACTCTTTATTTGCTTCAGTTGGCCGGATCGTTTCCTAGAAGGAGGTCCGCCGGAATTAAAGGAGAAAAAGATATATTGACCGGGCGCCGTGAAAGGGAGCTGTCCTTTGTGTTGTTTTGATCGACGATAGAGTGTCTTTGTTGTCACCGGTGAGATGAACTTTCGGAATGCTCGGCAACTTTTTCTGTGTCACGCGCTCCATCACTTGACATTTCGCTGGTGAACGAGATTCGTCTGGGTTACCAAGTGTATTTAACGCCTAATCGGCGCTAGGCTGCTTGGAGATTGCAAATAAACGAATTCTGGCAGTTGATTCTTAATTTTCTGAGACTTTGATAATCAATAATACTAATAAACTACGGCACTGTTTCTCGAAATATTCAAAGCATGGAGAAAAATGGATGTTTAATCAAAAAATTAAATTGCCTGTAATGAAAGATTGATCCAGAATGTTTGGAATCGTATTTGTTCAAAAATTTAAGAAACATACCTTTATATAATTAGAAAGCAAGTCAAAGTTGCTTTATAATTTTCGAATAAATTTGACCATTCATCTTCACTCTGTTGTCTGCATCATCATTTCTATTATGTACAAAATTTTGTAATATATCAGACGTACTGTGTAATGTTGTTCTGGCGTGTCTGACTAATCCACTCTCTTTCTACTAGTACGGTTCGTATCAAGATCCGATGCCAAGATTCCTCCGTTCAAACGAACTAAATCAATTGATTTACTCGCTCTGTGCAATGTACTCAAAGATATTTCTCATTGTAACGAAAGATAGGAAAGAGAAAGAGAACGATAAGGGGGAGAACGTCCAAGATACGTTAATGGATTTGTAGCAACTACAACGCTGGCCCCATTCTCTCATCGTTTATATTTTTATACCGTGTCACTTTGTATCTCCTTTTCTATTCTTCGTCCACGTTTCTCACAGATCACGTGGCAGCCTGGCCAATTGTTGCAAGACGTTTTGATACACTCTCTTTTGTATTTTTTTCCACTTTAATTGTTTGACTTTTCTTAATTTGTCTTCCGTTTCTAATGTCCAAAGTTCCGTTTGTGTCTTACTTTGTTCACACGTTCTTCTTATTTTATTTCGACTATATGTGCCTTTCGTTTTTGTCTTATTCTAAGGATCAGTTCATTATTTTATCATTATCGTTCGAGTTATTAAAATTAGCATTTTAATAACTGTAACTGTAAATTTATTCTTATTCTAATTAGACTGTGGATTTTTATGCAAACTCACACTTTTGTGAAAATAAATAAAAGATATAATATAATTCAATCAGTATCAATATATTGTTACAAAAATATAAGTAGAGACTTACTTCGCCTCTTAATTTCCCATAAACGACTAATGATTTGCACTCTTGTCATTACAGAATAAAATGTTCACCTCTATAAAATATCGAGTACAAATTAGAAGAAGAAAACATTTCTTTTTCATCGAAGACAATCTGTTAAAAAAATCCTGAGTGAAATTGGCGCGTAGACTATTAATATTCACGCTGAACTAAAATAATTTTACCTTCTACTTTGAATAATTTAACCTAGAATATTTTACTTTCCAATCGAATAATTTTTTTGTTTCACCTTTCGGTTACATATATATCGAACGCGTTTCGCCATTGTCTGGTGAAAAATTTAGCGTGCTCGCGATTTCGGCGTATAAAAAAATCACGAACGCGCCGCGTGGACGTTTAATTTTCAAAGTTCCATCGGGACGTGAAATTTCACGTTGAGATACAGCCTTTCAGAGAACAAGCGAGAGGCTGAACCGAGAATCTTGAAACATGGAACGAACTCTGTTAACTCTTACATCTGGATCGTTTTTCCTTTCTCTCTCATTACTCACGATTCCTGTTCTTTCTTGTTTCATCTTTCTTTCCTTTTACACACGATGGCATGATGTGTATGTACAGCAAACAGACCGATAACAAGTATAAATTATGCAAAAGATTGGTCTATGTATGGAATCCTGTTGGAACCTAAATTATTTTTGAAATACATTTCGAAGCGAATTCTGTTAATAAAAATGAACGATACGTGATGTTACTTGATACGACACGGTATGGTATTACCTTTGGTACGAGAGAAATAAAAATAACGTTGTACCGTAGAGTCCTCGCTTCATTTAAAAATATGAGGCCGTTTTCAATCATTCTTCGCTAAATTATAAATTACAAATAACAAATTATCGACGCGAGATCCGTTTTTTGTGTCTCATAAATCCCATCGTGAATTTATAATAGCAACAAATCAGTATTGTCCAGGCATCGTAAATCAAAATTGTTAAACGGAGATTATCATACGTGAGCTCATCGAAAGTTTTATGGCAACGTTTAACAAACCTCTGTTATTTAACACGGACGACAAACTAGCAATTCTGTTTGCTATTTTGTTAAAATTCCACACGCACACGTAGAACATATTGCTTTTGAGCGTCGGTGTATACTTTTGTCAAATAATTCATTCAAACATTCGCGACCATGCATAACACGCTTTCTTTGTCGAAAGGGCCAACGGGCCTTTCGATTAACAAGAAGAGAGAAAGAAACGAAAGGAGAGAAAAACGAGAGGAGAAACAGAAGAAAAAGCGACGCTCAAAGGCCCTTGAAAATTTCACTATCGTTTGACCGAGGGTAGACGCGGTTTTCCATGGGAAAATTGTCGGTCCCCTTCAATTACGGGTTTTCACTCTGCGGGGATTAAAAATCTGGAATAATGGCGGCCGTTTAAAATCGATCGACGAAATACACCGGAGCGATACGCCTCAAAGCGGAGCGAGGAGATATTCGAAAGAGAGGGAGGAGTAAAGAGAAAGAGAGAAGGAGAGAGTGAACGAGTGAAAAATAAAGTGAGAGAAAGAGGGAAGAATTCGAGAGAACGGAGAGATGATGGTCAATAAATTCACGGTGGAAGTTCGGTGCCGTCGACCGGTTTGAAAAGCATTAATTGGGTCGTATTCGAATATCGCTGCAATTAAAAAATTTCTCTCTCCCGTGGATGAGCTCGAACTGAGTTTATTATGCAGCGCTGGTTCGAAAATACGCGGACGGAGAAGCATTCACTGGAAGATTATTTGTTCCAATTGCCGAGGTATATATATCTGTCTTGGTCGTGCGAGGGCACGAGAATCGAGATTACTCTTTCCCTTTCTTTTCTTTTTTTCTTTTCTTTTCCTTTCTTCCCTATCCTTCGCTTTTGCAGACGCTGTTTGTCCAAGATTTTGCGCAGAGTTGAGAGAATATTTGTTTCGTCCTTTTGTTTGCGAGAAGGAGGCTAAGTTACGAAGCTAAGAATAGAATATGGTTTTCTTTCTTATTTCTTCCTCTTGCTATTGCGATTATTAGCGACGACGTTCTTGCGTGAACGAAGGACGCGTCAAAGAAGAGAGTAATAAATAGGAAAGGTTAGCGGAGGTAATCGAGAGCTTGTTATCAGAAATCACGTAACTGAGATGTACGATCTCCTAATATCGGGATTTCCGTTTCGAGGGATATCGCGAGGGATCGTTTAAAAAAGTATGAAAATTCCGATTATGGAGACTGAAGTGGCCTTTGATACTAATCGAGATGGTGGAACTTCGCTACTTATAAATCTCGACCAATTACTAGTTTCAAGAGAAGCGTGTATACCCGAGCGTTCGCTTTATCGGACTTAAATCGATGATTATTCGGTTCGTCAACTTATCGGATATTCTATTTTTCAGAACGCGACCCACTTTCCCGTACAAATTTTCTCGATCGCATAACTCGACGAAAATATGTGATTAAATTAGCGCGGTGATGACGCGCAGTTACGCTTGAGCTTGAAAGGCTTTAGCTGGACGAAATTCGAAAATTCAAGTGTTTGAAAAGCGTAGAAATTTGAAAATCGGGAAGTTCGGGGATTCGACGATTTGGAAACTCGACAATTTGGAAATATGAAAATTCTAGAAGCCAGAAGGAAGGGGCTTGGAAATTTGAAAATTTGAAAACACGAAAATTTGATCGTCAGGAGATTAGAGAAATTTAGATATCTCGAGATCCACAGATTTCTCCAACGTTGAAACACAGCTGTGAAAAGTTGCTAGAAAAATAACTACGCAACATAAAATTTCCCTCGCGAGAGCTAAAAAAACGAATCGCAGAACATAAAATTATTTAATTCGACAAGTAACTGGCTAGTGAAAGTAACCTGGTCCAATAATCTTTCATCATTCCAATTGTTAACTCGATCTCCACAATTTCTTTCATCGAACCTATCCAAAAAAAAAAAAAAAAAGAAAGAAAAAAACCAACAACACGAAATTAAAAATAAAAAAGACGAATAAAATCGCCAATACTGTCCAGCGGCGTCGAGGGGAAAAAGTGCGCTGCACGCGGCGGGGATATTTGCCCCGATCAATTTAATCGCACGATCAAAACGATCAGTGGCCAGGAAACAATTAATCCGCGTTTGCAATGGAAGCAGCAATCGAAATTTCCATTTCTTCGTCAGCTGGCTCGATTCGCAATGTCGCGGACGCCGAATCGTTTCGTAGATCAAATTTAATCGACGACGACCAACGTACTCGGCGCGTGTGCGTGAAAAAAAAAAAAAAAGAAAAAAAGAAACGGACCGGAGGAACCAGTCGCGAACGCACAGGGTGAAGAAGAGGACGGCGAGTGAAGAATCGAAGCGAAACAGCCGTCGTTCTTTCGTCGGTGAGCCGTGCAGACGAAATCGGCTGGCGGGCCGATTGCGCGTGAAACGCAGCCTCAATATTTTTGTCGACGGGACGAATCAATCGGCCGGCACGGATTCGTCGTCGTTCTTCTGCGAAACGCGCGCAAACAACGACTGGAATTTGCGGGAGGACGGAGGGGGCTGGATGGCCTGGCCAGGACCCCGCGATCCAACACCGAATTCCTCTGTCATCCGTGGAAACGATAACGGGCAATGGAGATAACGATGCATTGCCAAACAGGCAATCGAATCGTTCCTGGCGCCGTTTCGTGCCACAGCGTCGAACGTTATTGTTCGCGCCGCGATTAGAAAATATTTCCCCCGCCGTATTTGGATATGGAGATCCATACCGTTTTGTGGTAGATCGTTCATCGCTACCCGGGCATACCTGCGAAAGAATACGTCTGTGTTTCTCTCATCGGTCAGATTGTATATTTCACATTCGATCATTCGACTCTAAGATACGCGTTTACACGTGTGTGTGTGTGTATTAAAAAAACTTAGCAAACGTGGTCTTGACAATACGTGTACACGTCTTTTTATGTATTATCATTGGCTATTAGTATTATATCGACTCTTGAACGAGTTCCAGAGTGACAGATGTTTTATCGATTCCAGCTTCATCGATGCACGCGAGTCATTCTCTCCCATAAACGCGTTAAGGCACGTATCAACGATGTTCACCATTAAATCGCGATAAATTAACAAAGTATCCTTGGAGAAAGACGTGAGCTAATGTCAAGCAAAGAGGTAGCAGAGCACCCACGAAAAGATAGATGCAGAGCAAGAGAGAGAGAGAGAGAGAGAGAGGCATAGTCGACATAGTCGAAGAAGTGCGCGGCAGGAAAGCAAGATAGTGCTTTTGACACAGCATCAGCAGCGAACCTAATGACTCAGGCCACTCAGAGAATACACTAATTACCATGAAAGCGTCCCGTACACGCTCCCGGAAGACAGGCATTTTACTTGTCCTCCTCCTCCTCCCCCTCCCCCTCGCGTCTCTCTGTTCCCCATACTTAAGGTAAAGATATTAGCGCCGGAGGATCCTCCGGCTCGCCTCGTGTCCTCCTCGAGGCGACAAGCCTCCATTTTGGAGTGCACGTTTCCTGTTCCGCGCTACGACGCCACGTTTCCTTTAACCTCGCGGCAGACACGCGCCCTTGACCCTTCCTGCGCCTTCGAATTGCTGAACGTGCTCTGTTACGCTCTGTTACGAAATCCTTTTCTTCGAAAGCGAAGGAAAGCGAAGACGAATTTTCTCTGGGTAATTCGAGAGTCGAAAATTGGGAATTGTCGAGGCCCCGGGGGAAGATTCGAAAGGAAAGTCGGTCTGTTTAATTGATTCAAGATGAATCACTTTCAAAAAATTTTCCGTCAGAAATTTGGAGATACAGTGGGTGATCGGTTAACGAGCATAATTCAAAGGCAGTAAAACACAGTGTCACGGTGTGAGGTGTTTCTTAACCGATCGTTGTATTAAAAAACAGTGGAACCTTTCGTGTTCACGAATTAAATTGAAATCGTTGATTTCGTTGATTCCGTGTACAAATGTTAACACATTCAAACAAATATTACATTTCATATTTCTGAATAATAATATTGTATTTCATATTTCTCAAAGGTAACAGTATTGTACTTTGAACTTTCTGCGCACAGGAGTAGTATTATAAAAAATATATTTTGCTTGGCTGACATTACCGAATTGCTGTAATTTAAAATCTCAAATTATTATCGTCTCCAGTATCCTATAATAGAAAATTAATAATCTTAACAATCGTGTGATCGAACATCGATAAACGACAAATCTCGTAACTCAAAGTACTTCGCATACATCGTAAAACTAGGTATCTATTTCACGTGTACGTAAATTACACGTGTATGTATGTTGTTATTTTCTAAAAAAACAAATCAAACCTGTCGATTATTCATATTCTCACAATGGCACTAACTAAAAAAAAAAAAAAAAAAAAGAAACGTGTTTGATCAAAAGTCACAGTTACTAAAAATGGTAATGTTACACAATCTCAAAGGGACGACGCGTCGACCAATTACGTTTGAAACCAGAGTCGTCAAAAACCACGAGATATCTCGTATCTCGCCTTGCGTCAATACCGCGGCGTGTATGAGTAACCACGAGTTTGGCTGTGCCAATGACACGAGAATAAAGCGCAGCGCTAATTAATTGCACACAGGATAAACCAATACCGACGGTGGCGGTTCGAATTCCACCGATCCCGTTGCTTTGATTTGCCTTGATGAGCATCATCAAAGACGATTAAGGTGTCCGACTAAACCAGCCGTTCGCCGCACGCGCGACTTTCTCTCTGGCATTTCGCGTAAGTTTGTCCACGCGGGTCGGCTGCGGAACAATTTGCTTTGTACCGCAGCACGCGTGCAAACGTTCAACTATTCGAAGACACGAACAAATATGCGGACCCACAGACTGGCCGTGCAAATAGAGAGGCTCGCGTGCTTCGTTTTGGTAGACTCTTTGGCCTGGGGTTCGATGGCTAGCGCGGACTGTGCCATTGAAGAGGCTGGCTGTTTGGTGGATTCGAGTGGAATTGCAATGGAAACTTTCGAAGGTGGAAAATGAGAGAATGGACGAAATCGAGGAGTTAATAGGGTAAACGACCCGCGAGTGTTGCCGACGGAGGACAAACGTTCAGTATCGATTACCTTTGTATCATTCGAGACCAATGATATTGACGAATATCAGAAAGATGAGAGATAC
Source organism: Tetragonisca angustula (assembly GCA_036937485.2). Taxonomy (NCBI): domain Eukaryota; kingdom Metazoa; phylum Arthropoda; class Insecta; order Hymenoptera; family Apidae; genus Tetragonisca; species Tetragonisca angustula. The sequence continues at coordinate 929,038 of JAWNGG020000096.1, read as the reverse complement.
CTACTTAAAATAAAAACTTCGTTTCCCATACCGAGAAAATATCACTTGAATAAAAAAATATTATTTCTATCGATTTTTTTTATAGTTTGAGCACTTATTGCTCGAATGAAGAGAATCTTCAATATATATATCGTACAAGCTACCTTCGCAGATTTGAAAAGGGAATAAATGCTAGAAAATTGAGTTACTTCACTACCTTCTCGAGACTATGTTAACTTTCAGAAGAATTACTAGATTGTTATAATTTTTCTTAAATATCTAACACGTTCCACTTTCAAAATTACGTTTGGCATATTTTTTTTCCAAATTTGAATGAGTTGCAGTTTATATTCAATGTAATCGTCACTCAACTACTGTGCTCAGTTTCAGAAAAGAAAACTTGCTTCTAGAGGAATTAATTAATTTGTTCCAATAATTCCACAAATTTGTTAAATGATTCATTATTCACTTCCGTTATTCTTAATCATATCCCTATTACAATTTTATTACAATAGCTTTTATTATTTACCGTTCCAACATCCTAACTTTTCGAGATGAATTTTTCGTAATAGTAGAATGTACATTTTGCGAGTGAGTTAATTGCGAAGAAAACATTTCTATAAACGAGATAGATGGAAGGATCGAAAGATTTTAGCTTGAAGCGAAGCGAAGTTCAATAAAGCTTCTTTCCGTTTTTCTCACCTTTGTGCAGTATTAAATAAGATTTTCCAAAAATTGTTTACTTCACGTTGCCATCTTTTCTTAATCTTAAAGTAACTAGAACAGGAATTTTATACTTTCACAGCTCTTCGTTCGCAAAGATAAGCTAACGAGGCGAAAAATGAAATTGTTTAATCATACGTACATGTGTATTCAGCGAACGAAAGAAGCAGCAATATATGTCGAAGATGTAGTTAGAAGTAAATTATTCTTTATTTCTGTTTCTAAACAGCAGTCTAGTCCTATATACGCATGCACATATCAAATACATCATATCATTCACTTTTATATAAAAATTAACATCAAATCCCTTAACCTCAATTTATAATATAAAGTAACAAAATAATATTTTCCCTTTTTACGATTTTTTTTTTTAAATGTTAAAACTATTTACCTAAACTGTGTTTCTACTTCCCGAAGATATAATTAGAACTGACCATTCTTTACTTCTGTCTCTAAGAACAGCATCATACGTCACTCTAGTACTACATACACATCCACGTGTCAAATAAACTGTATCATTTACTTGTACGTGAAAATTAACATCAAATCCCTTGACCTCAATTTATATAATATCGAGTGAAATAACCTTTTTTTCTTTTCTACATTAAAACGATCTATAACGTGTTCCTAGGAATTTCTTGCTCGGCTATTATTGCTCGTAAGAATCATAAAAATTCTATAAAAATGTGGAACGTTGGGAGAAGATGATAGAGAACAATAGAAATTCCTTCATTGATTAAACGATCCAGTAAGTATGAAAAAAAAAAGAAAGAAGGAAGAAGAGGAAGGAGAATAAAGAATACGCGAGCATGCAGCAGAACGAAAGAATTCACCGTTCGAGCTGATAACGACAAAATCGGCGTCATTTATTGTCCTTTGTTTTAAATTTGCGTCGGTAAAACTGGATCCGTTCGAGAAGTCGAGCGTTCTTTCTCGATCTTGGCGAATCAACTATGCGCAGGGGCCACAGAATTACCGTGGAATGAGCCACGGAGTGCGCGAAAGACGAGGGAGAGAGGTCACCGGGATTCGCCTCACCCACCCCTAGACCGACAGCGCGCTCTCGAAATAATTTCCTCGACGATCTGAAAGCTGGAATAACGACGTTCGCAGACGGTCGCTGCACCTGCGTGGCTGTGTGTGTTTAGCGTGAACCAGGCCGAGTTTTAAGCTAGAAAACTGGATGAGAGAGAAGCTGCCGCCTCGAGATACAACCCCCTTCAACCATCACCCTTCCGCCCCGCCCGACCACTCTTTCTCGGCTCGGTCGTCGAGAATTCTTCTTCACTTTTTTTCACCCTCCTGTTTTCCTCCGTCGAGCCGCGCGGGTCGAATTATTTCTGTCTTGTCGTTTTTTCTGGACGCGAGGCAACCTTCGTGAAGATAATCGAGCGAATTTTACCCTCCCCCTCCCCCCTCCCCCGCCACCCCTTAAATGGATCTCCGCTGCGGTTTCATGAAGTCTCGCGTTCCCCTTCGACTCGATTCGCGATTTTTCGAGGTTGGACGAATTTTTACGTCGTCTGTGAAGTTCAAACGTGCAGAAATTTGAAGATCGTTGCAACACTCCGTAGTGGAAACGAATTTCTGTCTGCAGACTGTGTTTCTTTAGTCGAAATTGTCCTTTCGAGTTTGGAATTTTGCTTAAAGGTGAACAGACGACAGAGATGTTTCTTGTTACATACGGAGAGTACGTTCTTCTTTTTTCAAATGATGTTTTTTCTTCGAGAGATTAAGTGAAATAAATTGGGTCTTATTTCTTGGCGATGTTGTGTCTGCTTGTTGTGACGATAATTGAACGAATAAAGTGAAAAAATAAAATATCCTAAATTGATCTTTGGATACAGCAATGCAGACAGTGTATTACAGATAGTAATATCGATCGATTGTTTTCTAAAGTTTGTTTCCATCCATAAAAAATGGATAAAAATATTTTTCATACAAAAAGAAAACAAGAAAGAAACACACAAGTGATCACACACACACACACACGTGCAAGAAATTCATTTTTAATAAATTATAATATATTACAAATATAATAAATTTCCAATCAACTTAACAACAACCCTTGCCGCCCCTAATAAATTTGTTCCTGAGGAAAGTTAAACGTGGCCGCGTATCAACGAACCAGGAACTCGACTAATGATTCCAAGACTTTTCGTGACCGGAGTTCTCGATGCAGTTAGCATAATTCAACATTCCCTACGTATCCGTAATTTCCCTGTGTTGCGTATCACGGTCGTTGCCGATTCGCCTCATCAGCCTTTTAATCACAAGTCAATGCGAAACATCGTTGGTTGAACGAGGCGAACGATTTATCCCGGATGTTCTAATCACGATTGATCACCGCAATAATTCCTACCGGTCGATGATCCATCTATTTAACGATTCGCGTCGTATCATCCGGCGTATCACAGATATTCAAAGGCGATAAATCCTTGTACCGGTGAATTCGTTTCACGATGCGAGGAGTCAGTCGATTCACCGGGAGAAAGAAACGCGATGATGATCCCTCTCGACCGGATGGAATGCAAATTTTCAGCGTTTCAGCCGGTCGTGAAGTAATGAGCTTCGTGTACAAAGAATAATTGTTATCGTTAGCGGCTGCGGGCTATTAGCGTTACGAGCGACGTGCAAATAATACTGTTCATTATCGAATCTTCCAGCGAAATTCCAGTCTGACTCGGTCTGAGGCGTACAGACGGAGAAGCTTTTCACGGGAAATTGCTGTTAAAGTTAGATCGCGTTGCTTCAGTGTAATTCAGTCTTCTTCTTCCTTTCTTCTTCTTTTTTTTTTTTTTTCTTAAATCGAGCGTAATTTAATTTGTAAAATGGTTCCCTTCCATTGCAAAATGGTAAAAATTTTTTTATCAATTTCATTTTATTGCTATTACTGGAAGATCGAGTGAATATTGGAATAAATTTTGGTTGAGAAGTTGAAAATCTACAGAAAACAGAATAGCATAAAAATCCTAATTGGAGGAGAAGATCTCTTCGCGAAGATCGTGCAAATTGTACTTGTACAAAGAGCACACGTCAGAATAATTACAGAAAAAAAAAGAAACTAGTTTTCCGCGATTAAACTCTTCCAAAGTAATTATCTTCAAAATGTTCGCAATTATTCCAGAATATTCCAATATCGATGTAAATATTTGCCAAACTGATATTAAATCTCGAACTATGTTCCTTCCTCTTTATATTTTATTAACGTACGTTTTTCTTTTTGTATTTTATCAACATTTTGAATATCATCTTCTTCAATTCTCCCAGCGCGTGATAATTTCAATATATTTGTTGAAAATTGTTCTCATCTTTCCATATTCAAATGACTCTGTCCAAAGTTGGACAGACGACAACTGCGACCTGTGTTCTTCTTCCTGTATCCTTAAATTCTCCACTTACGATCAATTAAATTTCACTTTACGAGCAATTGTCGGGGCCAAGCTCCAAAACAGAGACAGATAGATCTCGCAGAGATGTCAGATGTAAATCTCGGCCTAGAAATCTAGCTGGCCGCGTCTGTTATTCGTTGCTTCAACAAATCAGCTTCAGACTCGCGCGCAAAACAATCGCGTGCATTCTAGCCGCGTCGATGGCAGCAATTATCGCGACGAAACACGCCTCGTTTGGAGTCACCGTTCTCGCGTATCGCCAGCAATGTACTCGGCATGCAGACTCGCATACTAGACGACAAGCCATGTTTCATGGCACTTAATCGCTCGCTGACCAGGTCGAGATCGCGTGCGATCTTGGCATGGTCCTCCGCATACCGTCTAATGGACGTACCAACTTTACTCCCAAGTGTTTCCGCTTGCACGTTCCTCGAACTTAATTCCTTTTTAAAATTTTCCCCAAAGTTAGAAACGTAGAACGTAGTTGACTATGAGACCAACGACGAGATTATAGAATATAGAATATTTCAGCAAATTCTTATTATCCCGTTTCTGTTCACGTGCTTCTTTGAACTTGATTTTAAAAAAATTTTCTACCGATTTACTTGGCACAAGTTTCATGTTATAGCTATTAGTGAATGTTAAGAAATATTTATTTCAAAAATGTGCAAGTTAATCTGTTAATGTGTACTGTTTCTTTTTTTAACTTCGAGAACAAATTTGATTCAAACTCACGGCCACAAATTTAACTTTTGCGTTACACTCGTCAATTCAGATTTTACGAAGCTGCGAATAATCGGTTATCTGTTGTTCTCGTAATCTAAAAAATTCGTGGATCGTTTAGATGAAAATACGTCGCGTGTATCGTACGAAACGCGGACGAAATTCAATTGCCTACCGAAAATGAACTTCGATTATAGCTCGTTCAGCGGGAAAGAACGGGATGACGAGAAAAGAGGGAAAAAAATCCGACACGCGAGAGCAATTAATCACTTTTCCAATGACGGAATTTTCAACTTCTATTCCCCTTCCTCCTCCGTTTCTTTTTTCTAATCAATGTTGATAGTGTCCAGAAATGCAATATCCCGAACGATGCGACACGACATTCGATTATTAAATTCAATTGACTCGATCGAAGGGTAGTAAACTCCGAGACAATTTATTATTCGCCAAAGAGACAAACGTTCGAACGAATTTCGCAAAAAGCAGGTCGCGCGTTATTGTTGATTTAGTAGTTATGTTTTAAAATCCTTTTAATTAAAATGAGTCGCGCAGAAAAGTTCGGAATCCTCTCCCCCTTCCTTTTCTACGCGCAACTCGCAAACACACGGATTTAATTTACAGGATACGCGATTCGAGTAACTGTTGCCAAAGTTTGGATTCATAGCGCGGTATTACCAGCAACAATATAGTTTTAATTAATTACACGTAACACTCGGATCGCGTGTTACTTTTTGGAATAGCACCGCTCCACCGGAGATTAATTACCATCGAGTGATACCTCAACGTGTCGAACGTGCGTATTTTTATTATTCTATTTTTCTTTTTTCTCTCTAATGGCGTGACAGATTCTAAATTAATTTCGCTGCCAACGTACGAGAGTCAGGATATTTGTTTCCAGTCGGACTTGTCGGGCACATGCGAACGATTCGATCGAAGTAAATCGACACGGTGATGTTTCCACTTGCCGTGGGAGTTTCAAAGATATTCTTATTTCACTTAGAAATTAATTAACTTCTTCGTATGATATACCTGTGTGTGTGTGTGTGTGTGTGTACGAGTTGCGAAGAAGTGAATAATATTAATACTTTTTCAGTTGCAAAGACTTTCTATCTCGATTTGGAAATTAATAACTTTCATCTATTTATGTGAAAATTGTTAACTGGGTTCGTGAGAACGAAGAATAAATTCGATTATTACGAAGAAGGGACCAACGTTAATATTTCTTCAGTTGCAAAGATTTTCTATTTCAATTTTGGAAAAATTAATAATTTTCATATATTTATATGGAAGACATCATGTATTTATAAATATATTTGACACATTTAATACGAAAATTATTAACTGAGTTGGAGTGACAACAATTTCATTTCATTTCACGTTTGATTATTATTTTTTCATACGTGTAAATTCTTTACATTGTACGAAACAAAAGAGTACGTTCGAAACCGCGGGGCTTTGTATCTCCGATCAATTTCAGTAGAAATAAAGCTTAGAAAATTTGGAGTAACAAGGGCGTTTTCATTGAAAACGCAAACGTCTTCAATAAGCGCGATGTTACGTAGAAATTTCTTCGGTTATTTCTGTAATTCTCTCTGTATTGTTCTAGCACAAATGGCAGGGCAAACACGAAACAACGAGACAAGGAGTAGAACAACAGAATAACTAAACCAATCCAGCAACTATCGTATTCACTGACACACATCAGTTTGCCGTCTTACACTCCGACCATTCTACCAGTATCCTCTCAAGCTTTGAGGCTTAGCTCGAACGTGAGCACTGAGCTGAACTCTTGCGTTTATTGTCTAACCTGACCTAACATTCAGTGGTTATGTTGCACGTATAACAAGTGACTAAAGTTTCAACAGATACCGAACGATCATTTTTCCATTCAATGTTCCAGCTGAGCGAGTTGTAAGAGCCTGATATACGTCGAAAAATCGTCAAAATATCTACACACGTCTCTCAAATTTTTTATCACGGCATTTCGTTACGTGTTTCATTTTTACGACAAATGTATACATGTGTGCGTGGTGTGAGAGTTATTGCACGTTGAGAATTAATCAGATCGCACGTAAATTTTCGAGATTAAAGTTTCAGAGGTATTTTGAGATCATTCATGGTTTCTAAAATTAAAATATGAAATAAATTTTTATTTAGACGGAGTGTCAGAAAATTAATGGACACAGGAATAGTTTGAGGAAAAGAGGAAAATCATGAAAGAATTCAAAATGAATCTTCGTTTGTGTGTAGTAATATAGTGTTAAAAATAAACGTTTTAGTAAACGATGTGGAAACTGAATTTCTTTGCGAAAGAAAATTATAAGCAAAGTCAAATTATAAGACAATTAAATACAAGAAATTATAACACAATTAAATATTTTTAAAGTATTATCAAGTTAAATTATTAAAATGATTAAAAACGGACGTTTCAGTAGACTATTTGAAAATTGAGTTTCTTTGTGGAAGGAAATTATAAAATTCAATACAATTATTATTTTTTTCGTGTTTTCCAAAAGTAACCTTTTGCTAACATAATTATGCGTTTCTTGGCATAAGTTTCACGATCCTTCCTTCACCGTCGAGCCAATGATACATTGTCTCTGGGAAATAGCAGACAAAGGGAACGAGAATGTCTCGATTCGAATTCCAACGCGTACAGGATTCGACGAATTTCAGAATCTTCCTCGGAGAACCGGATGTAGAATTAACGTAGTCGACTGGTTCGTCGGTTAGTTAACGGATCGTTGCTGCAAGCCGTCGATCTGTCAAAGAGACTGCGAAAGTTCGAAAGACCGTCGCGTCCATGAATGTTCCCACTTGTTGGTGGAAGGAGACGTGAGTTTACAACTCGACTTTTTAATTATCCTTTATTAGCGTGACATTAATTTTCATTGAGGAATTTAGTTGAACTGTTGGATTATTACAGAAATAAATGTCCATTAAGGGAAAAAATGTAGAAAGCTTTATATTAATTATATATTATATATTATATAATATTATTAATACATAATTAATATATATATTATATATTATATAATATTATTAATATTATATATTATAAATTATTATTAAATATCAATGTAATAGAATACACAAGCTTCTCTTTATAAAACTCTTTGCGAAAGATCACTTAAATCTTTAAAAATACACTTACGTCTATAAGATATCTAACAAAAATTATAAATTGGTCATTCTGGCGTTAATGCAAAAACGCATTCGTATTTTCCAAAAATTCCTTTTGCAGAAATTCAGTATCGTCATAACGTAAGTGTATCTGAAAATTTGGTCTATGGAACTAATTGAAAATTTGTCTCTGAGCTTTGACAAACAACAATATCGGTTAACGTCTCATCTCATCTGTGAGTTTCACAATTTTAGAAATTGGTTGGACGTAGCTAAGGAACTATCCGTTCCGAAACACAGAGAGTGAACCGAACGAATATACGTGTCTTACAAACTGTCAGAAAATACTTTCACCTTACATCCTTACATCGTCAAAATTATGTTCTCCATAAAGTATCTCTCCGTCAGAGAACGGCGCGAAAAATTCCACCGTGTCACGCGAGTGCAAATTGTCACGAACATAAAAATTCGACAAGAGAAACACATCTAAGGTTTACGGAGCAACGTTTACAACCGCCAACTTGCATCTATAAACACTGCATTCGTGGGTACAAACTATCCATCACGGGCAGACGTTCGCCAACTATCGTGCAAGATAATAAAACTCAAGAGCTGATCGATAAAAAGTACTCGGATCAACTTTCACCGGAGAGACGAGAAGTAAAAGAGAAAGAAAAGAAGAAAAAAAAAAGAAAAAAGAAAGAGTAAGAAGTCTTTCATAGGATGCGATACCTACATCCTGAAGGCGTATTGGGATCCTCTCACGGCGAATTACAAGGAGCTGAAAGGCGTAAAGACCGAGGGAGAGGCTGGAGTAAAAAGGATGTAAGCTGGAAATCATCTTTGCGAGCGAACGTAGGATGGGAAGAGTGTGTGTGTGTGTGTGAGAGAGAGAGAGAAGGGAACGAACAAAAGGATAAAAAGGAAAGTAGAGAACAACGCTAGGTCGATTGGATTCCTCGAACGAAGGAGGCAGACGCGAGCTATCAATAATAATGTAACAAGCTCGAAAGCGTTATTGATTTCGACGTTATATGCTTCGCACTTCATCTATCGACACCTTTCTTCTCCACCCCCCCCCCCTCCTCCCTCATCCTCTGCTTTATTACGATAAAAGCTTTGTTAAATTTGATCGCCTCGACGATCCTCGTCGATTTCGTTTCTTCTGATAAAGAAAGAAAGGGGGGGGAGAGGAAGGAGGAGGAGAGTACGCCTCGTCAACGTGGAATTCGTATCGATATCATCCGCTGTTGTCTCTGAGCGGCACCATCCGAGCTTTTTACCGTAATAGATTAAGCGTAAGCAGCGTTCATTCACCGTTTCCCCAGCGGATTTATTGGGTTGGCTCTTCGCTGGATACTTTGTATTCCGTGATTTTGCCAAGCCAGCCGTGATTCCTGTTTATCGCGCGTTTATTGTGTTTAGATTTCAGCACGGCCGACGTGGATATTCGTCCCTCGAGTCTGTCTATCCGGTCGTGCGTTTGCGTTCGTTAATAAATTGAAAACAGACATTGCGATTCAGTTTGGAATTTCTTTTTCTTTTTTTTTTTTGTTCTTCGCGAGAAGGCGGATTTTTGGTTACGGAAGATCAACTTCGACGTTTTAAAGAGCAGTCGGGAATAATCAGGCAAGTTTAAATCTTGGATGGAGTTTTGATCCATCTATTTCTGTGATGAAGATTGATGTCAAAATAATGACTATTGACACATCGTTTAATAATAATTTAATTTCCTTAAAGATCCTGAGCTTCTATACTATATTCTATATTAGTTATTACCATATTTTATATTATTCTATATTATATAATATATACTATATTCTACTAACTATATTCAACAAATTTCGCAGAACGCGTGTCTGGGAATATACGTATATGTCGTAGAAACGTATTGTGCGGAATTTAACTGGCAAAAGATTCATTGACACGCTCGTTGTTCTAATCTCTCAGTTTTAATAGCTTCGCGGAGAAATTATTGAATAACTTTTCAATAAGATGTACGGCGGACGCGAGACGTTTTATAAGCGCAAGAGCGGTGAACGAAAGCCACGGGGGCTATTAAAGGAATGAACGAAGTTATGATAATGTGTTAAACTTCGGAGAATGTCACTGTTGGTTTAAGAAGTTCACCGGAAGGCGGTATTAACTTGCCAGATGAAGATCAAAGTCGACGGACCGATAAATTCAACGTGAACACTTTCGTAAATTGATATTAAATTTACACGTACATATAAGTTTGAGAAAATATAAAATGTTAGAGAGTGTTCTAGGCAAGTGTATAATTAAAAATAATTTCTCCAAGTACTTCGAATTGGTGTACACACACGTGTTTCGTAATTAACATTTAGCACGATTAATAATTAATTATATGGCGAACATTTCAGATAGAACGGTATAAATTCTCGAGCGTTACTGCGGTATGTTGAAGTTACGAAAGTTATTACAATTTCTTTCTCGAACAGTCACGTACATCTCGCTAACCCTCTGCCGGTCTTAACTTTGTAATTGAAAGTCCATCCAATTACGCGAGTTATTTTTTAGCGCGATATTATATTTCAAAATTCTGAAAACATTCCATTTACAGTTATTTCTTTGCAATATTGAATCATCGAATTATTTTATTGCAAGGACACATCCCATTGCAAGCTTAACACTACAGAAAATTGTGTCTACCATGTGCATGCGTTTAGATCTGTTAATCAAACCTAACCTATACCTAATCTACCTAATTTAACTATTATCTAAGTGACCAGTTATTTCTTTGCAATATTGAATCTTCGAATTGTTTTATTGCAAGGACAGATCCCATTACAAGCTTAACACTACAGAAAATTGTGTCTACCGTGTGCATGCGTTTAGATCTGTTAATCAAACCTAACCTATACCTAATCTACCTAATCTAACTATTATCTAAGTGACCAGTTATTTCTTTGCAATATTGAATCTTCGAATTATTTTATTGCAAGGACAGATTCCATTACAAGCTTAACACTACAGAAAATTGTGTCTGTCATGTACATGCGTTTAGATCTATTAATCAAACCTAACCTATACCTAATCTACCTTACCTAACTGTATTATCCAAATGACCAGTTATTTTCTATTTTTTTGCAATATATCGAATCTTCGAATTATTTGATCGCAAGCATCATGTATAATGTCAAAGAGGGTCAGGAAATTTTTAAAATTTCGCAGAAACTAATTTAAAACAACGATCAAGTAGCCACGAATTTTTAATACTTGATCAGACTATTATCTGTTTAATTACTGGTGGCATATAGCAATCGAGTAAAAATGCAAAACAACTCTAACCACTGTTATATTATAGGCTCGTTACGTGACAGTTGCCTTCGCAATGCTCACAATCAGCGTAACTATTGCTCTATTTTCTCCAGATTTACGCGAACGCAGTAAAATCAGCGGGCACGTAACGACCGTGTTGAAAGCTCCAAATAATAGGTGTTCCGATAATCGAGATTCCGTGGCGTGCTTTCTCACTTATTGTGCTCCTTTAATTTACCGCGAATAATGCGGGGAACACACGTGAGAAAATAATTAAACCGGCGAGACCGGGAATCTTTAAATTGGTTTCGTTATTGCGTACCGCGATAGAACGGCGGGGGGTAGCCGAGCGAGCCATTGGCAAACCGAGCTGTGTGCTTCTGTCGCGAGTGCCGATAATTTCGCAGAAATGCTACTGAAATAAATAATGTTCCAGAACCGCGGCCCGAAATCCCTTTCGGCGAGCGAAAATCGCGCTAGTCGGATTAACCGGCAAAAAGCAACGTTCGTTGAAATGCTGATAAAATGATTCTTCGGGGGGAAAAAAAAGATAAAAAATGAAATACGGTATATTGTTGAAAAAAAAAAAAAAATTGAAACGACAAATTCGTGTTTCTGAGTAATTTCAATTTGCAAGTTTCTAAAATATAAAATAGCTTAAATGATATATGTTCGTAGATATTCGAGGGAATAAAGCGATTGAGGGAATCACTTTTAATAATGGAAATAGCGGACAAGTGGATTTTTCAAAAATGCAGAAAATTCTGCGACATTGTTGTAGAAATTGTTACGGTAAAAGTTTCAATTGAGATTAACAAAATAGTCATAGTCATCAGCAAATTCTTCGCGAGTAATGAAACAACGTGTACAGCGCGGGGCACGAAAGCGTCCTTTCGAAAGCTTTGCAATCGCGAAATCTGCTCGCGTAATTTTTCTCGCCGCGACAGCGTTGCACGATGCCTGCTCGTAAATCTTACGCAAACTGCCCTAATCCGAACGCTTATCTACCCGCGAGTTGCATAATCGCTAAAACATACTTTACGTTTAAAACCTTTGATTACAAAGGTTCTAGAAATTACTTTAACCCTTGCACTTGCCTGTCCCCCATTGGTATCTCGGACAGTAATTATCCAGTTTCTTTTCTTTCTTTCACTTGATGCAAATTTCCACATTTATAAACAACAGTTTAGAATTAAATTAAATTTCACGCGGAAATATATTAATTCGACTCAATTTTGTTGTTAATCTCAGTCACGATAGATACGGAATATAAAATAGAATTAAACATTCCAAATTTTAGGAACGTTGTTTTTCACTTCTCTTCTTCAGTTTTCACTCGGAAGAAATTTCAACATCGACGAATAAACCAGTTTAGGATTAAATTAAATTTCATTTTGAAATTTCTAATTCGACTTAATTTTGTTGTTAATCTCAGTCACGATAGATACGGGAATACAAAATAAAATTAATTCTAAGAATCTAACCAATCCTAATCCAATGATTTAATTGACGTTAAATGTACGACATTTGTTTTCCCATTGAGAAATTCCTTTTCAGCCCCATGTATCACGAACTTTTTTTGATTAAGAAGCTCTCTTCTTAACACACTTGAAATGTTGTTTGATCGAGGAAAAATGACGAATAACCAAGAAACACACACCAGACGCTCCTTTGCTTTCCTCCAGGGCCTCTATTAAGTCCTTATCGCTGCATTATGCACGCGTGCATAGTGTATATTAACAACACTTATCACGTCATGCTACTTACGGACGGATGAAATATTGAACAATCTGCTTAATATCTTACTCCATGCTGTTCGAAACAGCGTACACGTTCGATCAAAAATACTCACTCGACATGAAACTCGTTCGAAATTCTCGCGATTGAAAGTCATGATAAAATTTCACATTAGAAGATAATTTTTAGATTAGTAAGAAAACTAGAATCTAATATTTTTCATTGACACGATCCCTTAATATTCTTTTCTAAAACTTGATGTACGATTTTCTTCACCATTTTCTAGGTGATTGATCCCTTGATTGTTAGATATAATATTAATCTGAATTGTAGATTACTGAATTTGAATATCGAATTGACGACGAAAATTTCAAAAAATTGTAACATTCTCGTCGTTATATTTTGCCTGATATTGAAAATTCAACGAATGAAGAAAAGATCGTGCATCAATTTTGAATCTAGTGTGAATTGTGGAAAAATATATTAATTGTGGAAAAAATATTTTAATGTGTTTAATCCACTGTATGATGTAAAAACGGTGCATTTTGAAAGTAAAGCCTTCAGACTTAAAAATGAATTCGATTTTATTATTTTCGCGAAATTGTAACGTCGTTCGTAATCATGTTCCAATACTTAGCGTCCGGAATATTGATGTCAGCAACTGTATCAACTTCCACGTGAAACGACCTAATATACTGTGTTGGGATCTATAATTTCTTCATTCGTTTCAATAATTTTACCTCGTCAAAGAGATTTATTTATCTCGAATAAATATTATCGAATATCGTGAAATATCACCAAGTTCTCGAAAAGCATCGCTCGAAATGCTAACGACAAACGAAAGTTACAACAGCTTCCAAATGCCTGAAGGCTATACCTCTTATACCAACAATTGCAATAGAACTGAAACATTTCATCTAGAGCTAAAGTTATTTTCACGAACGTCCGATGGCTGCTCGTTTCATCAATGAAAATACCATGGAACTGAAATTAAAATCATAAAATTATCGTCAATATTTGCATCATAAATCGAGCGTCCGTTGGGGGGAGGGAACTCAATACCGGAACAAATAGACGAGAGACTCGAAACTTTTGGCCCACGGTGTACATTATAATATAATACCGTATGGAAATGTAGTTGTGCTTGCCGGCACGATCGGGTCGTGCGCGAATTTCATAATAATAATTTAATATTCCTGCCGGTCACGGCGATATAAATCAATGCTACGAGCTATTGCATTCGCAGTTACCAGAAATTCGCCCGCCACGCGAATTATCGAGCAACAGAGCGCCGGACTCCCTTGGGCACGCGTGGATGCTTTTGAAGAGGGCGGCTTGTAATGTATTTAAAGAAATCGAGAAATTCGCTTTAACGAACGGTTCGACTCAACCCGCGGGTTACGATAATGAAATTCGTAATGTCGTTCGGCGCAGTTGTTCGAGAGATTTAGATTAAAAATTGGAAACGAGTGATTGCCACTCAATTTCTCGCGTTTGCGAGGTTTCGTTCTTTTTTTTATTTTTTTCTTTCGCATTTCGATTTGACGCAACATGGGGCGAGTTTCCATGCATTTTGGTAACTTCAACGACTGGTAATCATTGGAATAAGTATTTTAATTTGAACCTTTTATGTATTTTTATATATATAAAAATGTATATTATAAATATATAAAAATATTATATTATAATACATAATATGTGTAATATAAATACATAAAAATATATATAATATTCTTATACATTTTCTATACTTTTATATATTATTGTCATCTGTATTTCTAAAACATTTTGCAATTTCCCACTTTCAGTAAATGCATAAGTATCCCACTTGCGATATTTCGTATTTGCAATCTGCCCTCTGACCACGACGTAATCAACCCTTTACACCACAAGATTCCAAACGAGACGATAATTCCATTCCAGAGGTCTCGAGAATATTTTCAAGATCATAAACCGCGAGTACCTCAACTAGATCGAACAGATGGACGGTAGAAGACGGTAGGAATGATTTCAAAGTTAATTTTGATCGTTGCAATCTGCTCTCGTGGTCGACGTCGCGGCTGTGTCTCGAAATTCAATTCCGTTCGTTCGCGCGGAACTCTCGTCTTTATCTCGGTTTGGCGCGGCTCGCCCACGGAAGCTATTAATGAGACACACGAGGCAAGCCTAAAGCTTTAGGTGTGTTACTGCCGTAAGCTTCTCTCTCTCTCTCTCTCTCGCTCTCTCTCTTTCCCTGAACCAGCTTATCTGGTCGCGGGGGGTTGGGCCGCCACCTTCGACCCTTGGCGCGCCTCTCACTCCTCGCTGTCTCCCTCCTTATCGGTTCGTTCATCGTCCTGGTGGTGGCTCGCGGCGCGGCGCGGCGCGGCACGGCACGGGGTCGAAGAAGTTTGCTTTCCGGATAACGAGAGAACCGTCTAAGCTAAGGGACGCCCGCAGCGATTCGGCCAACTATGAAAACGCTCGAACCAACGGCCCTCCTCTCTCTATCTCCCTCTCGCGGTGCCTTCCATCACGATGAGCCTCTCTTCGTTCGTTCGTTCGAACGAAGGGTAAAAGACGAAGGGCGAGGGGTAACGGCCCCGGATTCGATTGTCCCCCTGGAAGAAAAGCAGGCAGGCAGGCTCGTGTGGCCTCGAGGAGGTGGCTCGAGTACACGGAGGAAGGAACCGGAGGAAATTGTGGGGGAAGTTGGCGTAGAAGAGGGTGAACGAGGACCGTGCGCTGCTGGCAGTGACGTCTGGAGGAGAGAGAGGGGCGGCCCTCCTCCTTTCGGAGTTTCGTAATTTTATACTGAGGGATTTTGTAATCGGGCGAAGTTCGCAGTTTAATATGCTCGGATCGAGCGTGCTTCCCGCTGATTGTCTTATGGTTTCAGACCGCCAGCCTCCTGGATCTTCGTGATTTTAAAAGGGCGATCTCGGTGGAAGTTGGAACAGTTGGATTGATTCGGTCACTGGGACTTGGGAATTATCTCGGTGAAAATGATACGAAGTTGTATAAAATTATATAAATTATATAAATTTGGTCGTTCAAGCGTTAAGTGGTTATTTTATTTAATGAAATTAATTTTTTTTTGGAATTTGAATATTTTATTCCATACATTTTTAAATGGATATGTATGACAGTAGTAAGTACATGTATGATTGTTAGCTGGTTGGTTGTCGTTAATACAGTTAGTTTTTGGGAATTTGAAGATTTTATCCCAATCGATGGTACATTTTTAAATGGATATGTATGATAGTAGTAAGTATATGTATGGTTGTTGTTAATACAGTTAGTTTTTCGGAATTTGGAGATTTTATTCCAATCGATGGTACATCTTTAAATGGATATGTATGATAGTAGTAAGTACATGTATGATTGTTAGCTGGTTGGTTGTCGTTAATACAGTTAGTGTTTTGGAATTTGAAGATTTTATTCCAATCGATGGTACATTTTTAAACGGATATGTACGATAATAATTTGTTTGTGACTTTAGATAATGTTACACAATTGTATAGTACAAATTCATCTTTGAATTGACAATTGAGATTGGAAACTGCATAGAAAGTGTATACCCCTATTAATCTTTCGTGAATTGACTAACTGATCTCTGATTGTCTTACGTGTGTTTGATGGTAAAGATGGTTTGTAAATTTTAAAGCGTTAGAGGGCATTCGAGCGGTATCCTACGTGATAAAGCGAAAAATTATACGGAGTATGGACATAACAAAGGATTAAAGCACTGTTATTTACTGAATATAGAACGAATATCGTAAATTCGACGAAGTTACAAGTGCTCTTAACGTATTTTATCTTGCATTTACATGCATTAATTCGAGAACTATTGGAAATACTCTGTGCATCGCCGTGTACAAAGTTCCCATTCAGTTGATCGGAAATGCTAATACAATTTAACTCGTCAGTTGTTGGATGACTTGTAAAGGCAACGTGAGCTCGAGCAAGAATTACGTTCTAAAGCTGCGACGAATGAAATTTAAGGGACCCGGATTACATACGCTGCAACATTCACGTTAATGTATTCACAAACGAAATTTTTTACTAGGAACAATTTTCTTCTCCCTTTGATGTGTATCATATGAAATCAATTATGATCCTTGCGTGAGATGTAACGATGGAAATAATTTCATACCTATTTTTACTTTACTTTATTTTATACTAAATTGAGAACATATCTGGGAAATATTTGAACGTGATGCATTCCCGTAGAATACGCATTTTATTAAACTTTCCAATTGCACGTATTTTATAACAAGAATATGAGTGTCATATTCAATTTTTCTAGCTTCAGGACAAATATGTATATTTCTCCTAGGATTTTTGAACATTTATTCGAACTATAAGATATAATAGTCGCAATTTAATCGCTCACGAATACCTTAATAATTTACAAATATCAAAATTTTCGATATTTCATCGATCCCCGAAGAATCGTCGTGCGAGCATGCATGCTCTTAATTAGTCGTAACGCGAAGTGTCCTCGTTTTCCTTTTTCTCGAAGGAATCGCCGATTGTTCGTTCCAAAAGTGGAAAGAGAGGTTCATTGAAAGACACGGAAGACGTCGGATCACTTAGAAACGGACGCACGACGGGAGCAGCGGAACTCGAAGGGAAATTGGTCAGTTGAAAGGGGTGAAACCGGAGAAGATCGAATGGCTGCGAATTAGGAGAGATTAGCTAGATTCCCTTTTCCAATCTCGTCGAGAAGATCGAACAGTTTTTCATTCGGCAATTTGTTGAACTGTAAGACAGCGATAACGAGACGAAGTCATTTGACAAAAATTTCAAATAACGTGAATACGAAGAAACTTGAAAGATATCTCATTCTATCTATCATCTATATATATATATATATATACTTTTTTTTAAATAAAAATCTAATGTTTTAATTTTCATTAATCGAGCATATGGATCTCTTTAATATCGTCCAGTCTCTCTTTATTTGATAATAACAAGTGATACGTCACGATACTTGACGATAAAAGTTCTCCTCGACTAATTTCGTGACATTAGCATTAAAGATTTAACATAACGTAACGCGAACAACGAAGTGATCGACTCGTTTGGCCTTCTCGTTCGTAAGGAAACGCGAGACAATTTGTCACGTCCCCATTTCGTTCGACAAAGGTCTTCGAAAAGAGGAAAGTGAAATATTTTAACCCGCCGGTGCCTGGTACGTATTATTCCATAAAAATCCATCGACGGAGGAGGATGGCAAATAGGGAAGATGGAACTTTGCCATCGACAATGCGCGTTACCGACGAGGGAGAGGGCGTGAATGATTAATTCAGGCCGGTGTCATTTTTTTTCGGCGAGTGTTCGGGCAGAAAATTATTCGGGCGAACGGGGGAATTTAAATTCGATGATAAATATGAAATGCAAATCTTCGAGTGGAAATTTTGCAACGGGGGAGGGGGAGGGGGAGAATGACGAAATCCAAGCCCCGGTGGTGGATATAAATTGAAATATAATTCCGTTCCGCGAGTGTCGTATTTAATTCGCAGAATCGCCGCCCCTAATTTATTAACGCCCGTCGTTCCTTTTATTTCCACGCGTTCGCCATTTTTACGATGTACCGCCGGAAGTGTATAGTATATTCGAACCCCTTCAACAACGCGTCGGTTATTCAGTTTCTTTCGTTTTCATTCGGCAACGTACGAGAGACCGGTGGGAGAGGAGAGCGATTTTCATTTAGATACTGATGAGAGAGAGAGAGAGAGAGTTGCGTTATCTCTCTTTCTCTCTCTCTCATTCTCTCTCCCTTTGTTCGTCGCTTTTGATCGTCTGCACGGGGTTGAGTATAAAGGCGAAACAAATCTAATCCGTTTCGTGCGAGTCGTTTAACACTTGGATTACCGGGCCAAACTTTCCATTTTCTAGCCGAGTCAAATTCATTTCCCGCCTCGAGTCGCCCGTGTTCTCATCGCGGCCCTCGTTCAAGCGAAAACCACCCCCGGAAATAATATCATTCCGCGGGAAATTCTGCTCTAATCATCAACCATGAAATCATATTATTTAGAGAGGGAAATTGGAACGCCGTTTGTTGAAATGAAATGATCGTGAAATTTTAGAAACTATACGGGCGTTATCCGCTTATTGTTCGGAATTTCGATTAACGAAATTTACGTTTCAATCTTCGTTTCGAAATCGCGACAGTTCGTTTCAATTTTTCCCTCTAAAAATCTTCAGTTCCACGTGATTACTTTCATCGCGTGAAACTTGCACAATTATTAACTGATATTTCATTCAAGTGTAGTTTCTCGTACGTACAAACGTATTCTCACGGGTGTTGACACACATACGTACGTACGTAGATCGGAAAGGGTTAGACAGTAGTTGCAAAAATTGCCAGAGAAAGGGGAGCCAGTGACAGAAGCCGGAAGGACAAGTAATTAAAACAAGATCAAACACACTTTCCGACGCAGAATCTAAACTTTCCCGGACGGAGGAGCTCGGAGGTCGAGCCGTTCTCAAACTCCTCGCATCTCGAACGATTAAAAATTTTCTACAGCAATTTCAACAAACAGCCCCTCCCCTCCCCCCGTCCTTTCCCCTCTCCACTAATCTCCCCTCGTTCTGGCTTTTTCCCGCGCGCGCGCCAACTTCTCCCCGAACTTCTCCCCGAACGGGCGAGCGTAAGATTTTTAATTACGCGAACCGTGGAATAAAATTTAATCGATAACCCCTCTTCTCTTTACGGTTTCTTCCCCTCTTTCGTTCTCGTCGAAACTTTCGGTCGAAATCGTTCCGTCGGAATTTATTAATCGGGAACCGATACTCGCGACGGGGGGGGGAGGAGGAGGAGGGGAAGGAGGAGGGGAACAAGGAAACGAAACGCCCGGAAGTTCACGGACGAGGATGATAAGGAAAGACGGAGAAGTTTAGTTAGTTTCTCGCTACGTGTTATCCGGTTATTATCTTGTCTCGTAATTATCCTTCCATTTAGTGTCATCCTCTTGTCGGTTTCTCGCCGAGCGTTGCTCAAAGAGAGGAAGGGAGGGAAAACGCGGAAGCCGATTCTTACGTTTTCACGCGCGCTCGATTATCGATAATAATCCCCCGGAACGATCGTCCTTTCCCCCCTCGTCTCATTAGTACGATCCGCGACCGGAATGCTCCCATTTCCGGCTAGTTATCGGCGACGTTCCTTCAGAATTCTGCCGCTGTATCCGCATTACGTCGTATTAGCACGAAATTGCAACCACCCCGCGTCCACGCGAGCTCGCCGTGATTTTGATTCTGATTTCCTTCGACGTGCCTCGAATACCTGGTGGCCACTGTAACCATACTTTCTTACGTATCACGAGCCCGACAACGTATCGGACTCATCGTGCCGCGAGACGTTTCCTTCGACGGAATTTTTACATCGAGCGTTCGTTCGACGTTCCTTTTGTTACAATTTGATTAAATTTCATCAAATTTTCTCTTAAATTTCATCTCTTAGTCTATTTCGTTATTTACGGTTGATTAATTTCATGTCACAGTTGAAGTAATAGCTTGTCGTAGTTAAATTGTAAACAAATGTTCTAAATAATACTCGTCGCGTGTCGTTCAATGTTCTTTTATTTCTGGTTAAATTTTATTAAAATTCTTCTCACTTTGGTCTGTTTCGTTATTTATAGTTGCAATTAATTAATTGACTGTATGTTATAGTCGAAATAACAGTTAACGTACCCAGACTGCAAATAAATATTCCAACAATGATATTCTAATATTTTAGAAATAAAAATAATAATTTTACTGCCGTTATTATTCCAGCCGCAGCGTGTTACGGATGAAAATAACGAATTTTTCAAATTTCGTCTCTCTTACTTCGCTTGAAATGCGAGATAAAAAAAACAAAAGTGGAACGTATTAGAAACGCGAAACAAGTTATGCATCTTTAATACCTAGAATTTTGCGCTCGAAGCTGTAAGCGTCAAGATCGTGAAAGAATAATGGGAGAGAAATCATTTGGGAGGGGAAGAGAAATTTTTTGACGAATTCATGCGTTTCGTCGCAACTCTCTGTTCCGAGTCTTCAACGAATCGAGAAACTTCCCCAATAAATTACAATGTACTCTCTCACACTCCACCGAACTCTTCTTCTGTGACTATTTCGTTGTCGTTCCAGCAAAAATTTTCCAATGTTGCAGAAAATTATACAGACTTGTTTGTAATCTATTTATTACGCCCGGGGACAAACGAGATTGTAAAAGTTGCGTCACGACTAATAATTCAACGGCGGAGCGAACAATTAATTCGACGATGAAGGAGATTTTCAGGAAAAACCAGCAACGAGGCGCCAGCATTTTCGAAAATTTTCAGTTTGATCGAGCAATCGTTATTCGCAGAATCGAGCGTTCAATGGAAAAGCGGCGCCGGTAATGTCGAGCTAATGGCGGACAATCGTTTCCACTCGTGCCCAAAGCGATTTTCCAGGTGGTTCGAGACGCAGCCATCGTTTCTCCGCGAGACGATGACAAACAATTTTGAAGACGGGTTGTAAATCGCGGTTTTCGCAGTTTACTCGTCGCGAGTAAATTCGCGCGTTGTCACATTTGTACGTGTCGGCGTTCTCCATGGCGACCGTGCATCATGTATTTTAATTCTCGATTCGCTGTATCGGTTGGCGTTGTCACCGATTTGTCTCAATCGTCGCGACACCTCTCCGCTTCAACTCCGTTGCTTCGTTTCCCTCGGAACTTTCATTTTTCGTTTCTCTTCTTCTTCTTTTCTTTCGTTTTTCTCGCCGAAAGATTGCAAATAACACGGATGAAAAATAGATCGAAAAAAACATCGGCTCTTCGATTTGGGAAGGAAATATATATACGAGTTGGGATTTCAATGTGAAAGTTGTTATCGCGGAATTAATTCGTTTTAATTAATCGGCGAATTTCGAAAGAGCGCGTGGAAACGCGTGCGAATAATTTTTCGTGCGCGAAATTTCGAACGAAGTTTATTTATTTATTTATTTGTCGAAAAAATTAGTTTATATTCGCTGCGCGGTTTTTTTCCTTTTTTTTTTTTTGTTTTTTTTTTTCGTTACACTTAGGGGAAATGATTCTAATTGAGAAACGTTCCAGTTAACGGGTGAATAAACAACTGCGGCTGGTAATGAAATTTACCGAATATTTCCAATTTTCAATCAACAATACGTGCGTCGAATCGTTTTCACACTCTTCGCCGATTTCGAGGGCGGTTTTCAAACGTGCAACTGGTAATTTTTCGTGCGGCGGTCGTTGTATAATTTTCTTTGCATAAGCAGACAGGCGAGCGACACCTCGACCGCCAAATCAAATTGTTTTCGAGCAGATTATTTCACGTTATCGGTCGAGTAACGATCAAATAAAATCTCATTACCGGCGCTTAATCGCGAAGTTTCGCAGTTGAATGTCATTCGCGTTTTCGTCCGGATAAATATCAATTTCCTAAGTAGATAAATGGCAACAAACGGGAAAACCACTTTGATTAAAAGCAGATGTTTCAAATCATTTTAAGATTCATCGTTCATATACACAGGCGTCTCGTTAGAACTTTCTATAATTGTGTCTGATCTTCAAACTGATCTAGTTCCCAGAGTTCCTCAAGATCTTAAAATTAGTCTATTTCTTTTTCACCTGATGTCTCAATTTTGCTTAAATTCCCACAAATTTATTCATTTAATCTTCCGCGAGATTGTCGTCATCGCCAACTTTTGCATTTGAATTTAATTCCTTACAGATACGCAAAGACTATATATAACACGTTAGTAACGAAACACAGATTAAAATTACAGATGCCTGCGAAAAATCGGAGAAACCAAGAAATTCCCTCAGTTGTGAGAAGAAGAAGCTCGGTTTCGAAATAAACGAAGAAAAAAAAAAAGACAAGATCATCCCACCTCTCGGAGGGTGGCTCGAACGAGAAGCGTTTCCTAGTCGATTTACGATGAAATCCAGAACTCTCGCAAGCACTGCTCGATAGTAAATTAGTTTCACCGTCACGGCGAGACCTTCGAGAAAAACGACGCCATTTCTCTCTCTCTCTCTCTCTCTTTCTCTCTCTCGTTCATAACTACACACTCGATCGTCAAATCTGCGGCGGAGAGGAAAATTCGAGAAAAGTTCGCTCGTCGAGTCAAACTCGGATCGAGTTGCGTGAAATGAACGATCATCGGATCGATGCGCGGCGAGTCACGGGTAGAAAGGCGAGCACGACGGGGTCGAAAATTCGCTGAGAACTCGCGTCGAGAACGACCGTCGGTGGAAATTGGATTTTAATTTTTACCAAGCAACTCTTTGCAAAACTCGAACGTAAATTCCCGCGTTTCGACGTCGGAAGTTTTGCAGTTTCGTAGAAATTGAAACTGAATTGAAAGTAGACACGAGTTGATGTGACACAGATTGTTGACGCAGCTACGTAGTTATGGTTCCTGTATCCGCAAACTGGCACTTGTTACGCAATGCAGTATATTTTTTTTTTTTTGACACGAGAAATTTTCGTTCGTAATTTCTTTTTTTTTTTTTTTTTTGTATATTTTGAGACTCGAATCTCCGGCTTCCTTTCTGTATTCTTATTCTACGTCGAGAGACAAGTCTGATTCGTTTGGTAAAAAAATATGAACGATTGATTGGCTTGAAAAGTTAAAACGTTTGCAAAGCGTCGAGACTTTCTAACTTTTCTGCCAGAGGAATTATTACGGTTAGAAAAATGGCTTGGGATATATATATATATATATTTTTTTTTTTTCAGACTCGATTACCGAGCAGTTTCGAGGAAGATCGATTCGAGGATGAACAACGAGTGCGTGAAAACAAAATTTCTAATTTTCCACGCACGTGATTTTCGTTATAGGCGCGTGGAAATATAACGGTGGGGAAGAGGGACATGTGTAACGGTTGAAGTGCAACCACTGAAATTGACATAAAAGCGGATTCGATCGAACGAAAAATTCCGGGAAAATGGGCCTGCGTGGAAAAAAACCAAATTTTTATCCGGTCACTCGTTCCTCGATGGGAAAACCAATCATCGTTCAAAGCTTGTATCACGATTATTCGACTGGAAACTCTGCTCCCTTGCTGTCCAATTACATTCGACTCTCTTCCTTTTTTCTCTTGCTAAACTTTCTCATTTCCTTCCCCCCCCCCTCTAATTAAATAGTCACAGCTTTCACGCGTCTTCTACAATTTTGACAAAATCTCTCTTTGCTATCGGGTATTATCTTTTTCAGAATATTTTTTCAAACGAGATCTTTCGGGACGCGTTGAAATTACATTTACGTTTGAAGCGATCCTCTTTTTTTTCTTTCTTTCTTTTCCTCGTTCTTTTTTTCGGTGAAATATTTTTCAGCCATTGGAAAGCGGTCTTTCACACATTTCCAAGGTTTTCACGTCGCGCGTGAAACGCTTGACTTTCGGTTTTCTACGTAACCGCGAAACCCGTTTCGAAAGTTCGTAATTGACGTTGAAAGGAAGAATCCCGGGGAGTGGAAACGGCGCGAGAGATTCTTTCAACTGGTGATTTCAAAGATTCTTAAACAGTTTCAAGCAATTTTATATTGATTCGATGTACGAACCGTTCTGCACAAGTCGAAAGAGATATCGACACAGCACAGAATTTCATATTAATAAAATGTTAATAATGACTTGCAATATATTGTATTATGACATATTTTTCGGCTAAGTATTAAAAATCGCGACATCAATGAAAGATCGATAAAAGCAAAATTTTCGATTTTTAGAAAATCTTGTTTTCGTCTAGCGATTAGTGTAAAGTGACACATTTTTAATCACTTGCAATGCATTATTAACCACTAAGAGCATCGATCTGTGCTATTAATCTCTTGTGCTGGAATGACGTGTCGAGAATCTTTTGTCCCAAATTGCAACATTTTCTCGGTATCGAGTATATCTAAACCTAACCCAGAAGTTTATTACTTCTAAATAATTTCTATCCGGTGATATCACATCGACGAGTTCGAAAGAAAATGAAAGCGACCGATTATTGGTATTCGGTCACTCGTTATGGTCCGCGCGAAATGCAGTTGCCAGCGCAAGGGGTTAAGGTCGGGTTACATTATTAGATGAAATAAATCGATACAGTTACGTTTATTTATATAAAGTAAATCGACGTGAAAGTAAAATCCCCCCTAAAAAAGGAGAAAAGAATCCACATGAAAGAAGAGAAAGGAAAAAAGGAAAAAGAAGCGAAATCGTTTAAAAATTCTGTCGTCCTCCGGCCCGTTTCAATCCGCAGCGACTATCTCGCGTGCAAAACAAACCGTTCGATTTCTGCCCATAGCAGGTTTCCGCGGAGCAGCCCGTAAAATAAACATTCGCGAGCAGCGTGAAGCTGAATGAGGCGGCGTTAAGGAAGAGCGCCGTACCGTTTTCGAACGAGCCGGGGCATTAAAATAAACGAGCGATGAAACGCAATGAAATCGGCGCGCGGACGCCCGTGTGCTCGGATTCGAGCCGGGGCGCGACGCGACACACACGGCGGCGAGAATGAATGGGGGCAGCGAGGAACAAACGCGAGGGGCGTGCGCGTGCCGGGCGACATAAATCGTAATCACCGGAGGTCGAGCGCGAAATAAAACGAAGGAGTTGGAGCGAGAAGGGCGTGATACTGGCCGCCAACTGACCCCGACAATATCACGACGATGTAACTTCTCGTGGTGGCGCGTTTTCCGCATTTCCGGTTCGTACGTCCTCGTCTCCGCGGAGGATCCAGAGAACGAGAGGCGGAAGGCTCCATTGGAAAATTAAAATCGGGTGGCTCTGCGATAACATTTGTTAGGTATTTGATAGATTTGGTAGATTTGTGGCTTGTAGATGGGTGATGCGAATGGTTGTTTGGAATATGTGTGTGTGTACAGAGAATCGCGAAAGTGTTTGGACGTTTTGTAATTTGACGAGCTGTCGTGAGACTTGTATCTGTTGTTACTGTGTTGTATGAATTAATGTATTATTATCATTGTGTAAATAATTCGTATTGACTATTGGCTTGAAATGAATCTGTATATATATATATATATATATAGCATTCGGTGTAAGTCATCTCTTGGTAGAAATAATTTATTTGTCGTTCGAATATCTTTTTGTCGTCAAAATTGTCAGTCAACAGACCTGCAATTATAGTAAGTATAATTATTATAATAACTGTTGGCTTACGATTACGTGATATAATTTATATATGATTATATATGCAATTTAATATTGTTATATGATATATTTAATGTGATTCTATATGAGCATAAGATGTAATATTGTAATTAAACTATTGGACTGAAGATTTTGATGAGGAAAATATGTTTATATGGTGCGTGAGAGTCACTTTTAACAGATATCTATTTTAATTATTAAAGATAATAAATCTAACGCAATCAATTTTTCATCGAATGTATAGTTGTACTGTATATTTTCAGATTGATTTCAAATTTCGTTAATACAATCACGACGACCTCGTTAATAAAATTAGAATGTTAATAAAATTTTAACATGTTATATTTTGTTGAAAGTATACTCGTGGATATCTTTACGATGAACATGATATGTATGTACGAAAGTATTTGAAGAATATTTAGCGTACGTTTTGTAAATTTCTATAATTTTCAGAATTTAGACGTTAAGAGTTCGAGTATTTGAGAGAGCGTTGCGCAGAAAACAAGGATACACGTGACGTAAACGAAAAAAAAAAAAAAAAAAAAAAATACGAATAAAAAAATGTATGCCTACAATAAATTTCGGACGTAAAAATTTTCGCGAATTTTCTACCGTGATTCAAAAACACGTGCACGTGTGCGCGAACTGTAAATATCGAAGAATGTTAGTTACGCTTGGAAATAAGGATAAATGTTTTGTAAAGTGTAACGTTGCCGGTGAGAAAGTGTGGGTAGAATGACACAAATTTCGCGGGTTTCCTGCGAAATATACAGCGAGCTCTGTATATTCCACGTGGAATTTGTAATTCCTTGTTTAATCGGAAAATTTAAACACTGCGCTTCATTCCGTGAAAATTGTCAATTTTCGTATGAAGATTACCACGGGGCACTTTGTTCTGCTTAAAATTCTGTTAAAGCGTGCAAAACTTGCGCGTTTCAGGCTGATTTCGCTGGAATAAAAATGAACGCTCTAACGATATATTAAAAGCAAACATACAACCGAAAACGCATCATTAGCGAAGAATTATACCCGGCATAATGTCGTGCATATCATAAATTTACATCAAAATTTATAATACGAGCGTGGAATTCATAATTTCTGATGTAGATTTCAAATTTCGTTCCGTGTTTAAACTGAATATGTATGTATATACTGTCAATTTGTTAGAAGAATGGCTCTCGCATCTAATTCTGGATTATTTGCAAGACTGAATTCTAAAAGCGAAAATGTTGGTACTCTTCCTCTGTTTAACTATTACATTGTCTTTGATGAAAACTCTTTAATGAAAACAAAATTCACAAACAACATTAATATTCAACAATACTCAATAGAATACGTAAAAAGTATTTTATCGAAAACCATCAGAATCTGAAGACAATTACCTGAACTGTAAAAAAATTTAATCATCATATGGATCATAATGTACAGTCATATAGGCTTTAACATTTTATACCCTAATACAACACAATACAAGTTTCTTAAATTATCGTGAATTAATTTTAATAAACTTAATCGTGTACCTATGTATATATTTATATATTTGTATACATTTTATATATTTATATATATTTTAATACGTTTTTAATTCCGCGAGCATGGAGACTAAGAGAAAATATTTTAAGACAGAAGCAACTTCCGAACGGACTAACATTTCTTCTTATCTTTACGATGGCCATACTCTCTCCAAAATAGTTCGAGTGTTTGATTCACCTTGCTTTATCAGACCGCACAAGCCGCGCAAAATGTAAACGGCACGTGAAATTAGGGGATCGCCTGCAACATTTCCCAATTTCCCCGAAACATTCCTCGATCGTCTTGAAGAAACCTCGCTAAACAGCCTTAGATTCGACTTTCTTCAAGTGAAGGGAATTCCCGCTGAAAATGCCCTCTGACGGTAATTCCGGCCATTTTCTTTTACTGCAGCTGAACGTTTGCAAAACATCTTTCTTCCGAGACGTTCCCGTACGAACGAAAGGAACGCTCTTCGTATCGAACGATCGCGATATCGATTCGGGGGAAGGTTTTCAAAATAAAATAAAAGGCACTTGCGTGTCTTCGAGCATTACAGTCACGATGTAATAGAAACTAACGATCGACAAATAGACATGTAAATGCCGTCATTATCTTTTCGATTGAATTGAATCCGTGTAGGACAAAAATTTGAACTAAAACTGGTGTAAAGTCGAATTTTGTTCGTCGATATCAATATTAGGGGTAAAGGAATATTACTAATTTCTGTTTGAATCGCTTTTCAATTTATTTGACGATGAATTGTTATTCGAAAATTCGCTTTCTACTAATTATGTAACCGTGAAAATGTATTTCGATATTACAATTTCATCTGACAGTTCTAAGATAGCTCTAATAAATTAAAAAATTTTGTACTAAACTCGCTACTTTCCCTCCAAAGATCCGAAAAACTAACAAGTAGACTTTATCCGTGTTCAAAGCAGACGAAATTACTAAAATTCCCTTAGAAAACCACCGATAGCCATAGTGCCAATAAAGCACGAGCAATTCCTCCAAAACGAAACGCTATCTGTCAAGGCGAACCACACGGGCCGCCCGTTTCCTAACAACGAGAAGACAGACGAGAAAACGTTCTCGTTCGATGCGATGGAAATGATAACGGCGGGGAAGTGCCGGAAATATTTCGACCATTTCGTTACAAGGGGTTGGAGATAATGGAAGCGGAGTAAGGAATGGTGGACAATAAAGAGGAAACGCCGAGGGAAAGATAACGCTGAGAGAGAAACGAAGAAAGATTCGGTGAGTGATCGTGAAAGCGGCGCGACGAAAGAAAAACGAGACGAAAGGGGAGGTGGGAGGTAAAGAAAGAGAGCGAGAAAGGAAGAAAGTAAACCAACGAAAGGGAGAATCAACGAAGAAACAGGAATCCGGTTAGGAAAGTGGTGGGGGGAGTGGTTGGATCGAAATGCAAAAGGGCGCGCTGAACGTCTGATTGAGAGGGTGAAACGCATCGTTGCGAGCTCGTGATTAACCCCCCGGCTCGTGTTTCCAACCCCTTCTCCACTCGCTGCGAGAAAGCAGCAACGACTCGACCTCCGACTTTCAGCAACTCGTTCGTTCCGGCAAACTTGCCGCGGTTCGCGCAAAAGGGAAATGAAGGGGGGCGGGAATAAGAAATGGAAAGGGGTCGGGAAGAAGAAACCGGGGCCAACGAAAGATACATTCTCAGCCGGCGGTGAGAGAGCGATAACGCGCGGAATTAAAAGTTCTGCCGTTCCTCGCCGCTTCCGCCTCCATCTTTTCTTTCCTCCTGCTCCACCCTCTCGCCTTTCTTTTTTTCTTTTTTCTTTTTTTTTTTTTTGTCGTGCTCGTTACTCGAAAACGCGGTTGCGGCGCCTGCCACCTTCTGCTCGACGCCCCACCGTTTTGGATTTCTGATGGCGCTCGATCCTCCGCTCGCGAGCTTGTCCACGCGGTACGATATTTTGTTACGTGTGAAAACAAAGTTCTAGCAAAATTCGAAGTCGAGCTTTGCACAGTTACTTGGATGATTTTTCGTTTAAGGTGAACGAAGAATGCGGTTCTAGAAGATAGGGAGATTGATAATTCTTGACGAGAGGTTGAGTTGAGTCGATTAAAAGAGTGGAACATAGCGAGAATAATGAGAAGAAGTTTCGTAGTTTTCATTTAGAATAAATGATGAAAATTGAATTAAATCGAAAGGACAGAGCGATTATTAAATCTGAACATCCTTCGTTTAATACGATTCAGCGATTTCTTTTGAAACGCGATGAAATTAATGATTTTTTAAAACGACGAAGTTAATTGACACCTTCAGAATCAATACATTTAATTAAATTAAAGTATACTGTTTGAAGAAGAATTAATTCGATTTGGAGGGAGAAGTGTTATAAATTTGGTAATTTTAATTCAAAATAAACACGACAGAAGAAATAAATTGGCAATTCAAATTAATGATTTCGTCGCAACAAAGAAGTTAATTGACGTTCTCAACATAAATTCGGAAATTAAAAGTATAAAGAAGAATTATAAACTTGACTCGGAGGGGATGTTATCACAAAGTGGAGCGAAAACAATAAATTAACGTCTCGCTTGTCGTTTCAATTCACTTATAAATTTATACAATCGCTAAAAGTTCATTTCGGACATGATAAATCCCGATAAATTTCGCATGATAAATCCCACCGAAACTCTATCCGCGGAGCCCCGTCATTGTTTTATCAATTTCATCGCGAGCGACGTTTTATCAAACATCCGCGAGTTCCACGTGCCGTCGGATTCTTTGACATAATTTCCGCGCTGTCAGGACAATTCCGCGGGATCGTTGAACGGGTTTTCTATTTCCAGAATCAGATCAAAGAACACAAAGAATCGTTCAGCGTGTGCATCTGCCGGGGAAACGCGATATGCACCAACGATGAATATTTACCTACCGGCAATTTTGTTCCGACGTGCTCCGAGCTAAGAATTGACATCGGAAGCTTCTCCTACGTAACGGTAAAGGCTGAAGAAGAAGTATCGAAGTTTCTTCAACGTTTCCTTCTTCTTTTCTCTCTCTCTCTCTCTCTCGGTTGAATCCTCGGCGCATCTCGGTTCGATCGCAGTAAACCCTAATACACGAAATATCCGTTTCTTTACGACCGGGGTGGATACTCTCTTAATGGAGCAGCGTCTTTCTTTTCAATCGCGAGCGATCGCCGTTTGAATCGGTACGCGACTTGCTAGTTTATTATAAGCCCGAGAGTTGCGCCCGAGGTGCTTGATTTTGTTTGCATTTCACGGAACGCTGAAAAGCTTCGAATCAGCCGCGGATATTCCTCCAGTCTCGGCAACTGAGAACCGGGCTACTCGCTTTTCTTAGAAAAACGTTTCGGAAGAGATCGTTTAAGAATTATGAATTATTCTACGACTGTTGAACGGCGTATATCCCAACAGTTGTCTATACGTTTATTCTCGCTTTATTTCCTGAGAAATCCGATCGGATTCCGGGCATAAAGAAGTTGAAAATTGAAACGATCTATTGGTGACCAGTTGATTCTGTGAGAGAGAAAGATAACAGAAGATGTTCTATCCAAGAGAATGTCGAAAGTGACTTTAAGATTGTTCTAAATTAAAGTGATTATAAATAACTTGTAAATTGTGTGGTAGTGGTTGCCATAGATGAGTGAAAATACATGATGTTCGTATGGAAGGATGAGTGTGGCGAGAATGAGAGTATAAGAGTGGTGTGGTGTGATCTGAGTGTTTGAGATATTCCAGGGCAGAAGAAAGAACGAATGAGAGAGATATATGCGAGAACAGTTGAGCGCGAGCATGGTGACGAAAAAACAAATGTGATCGGGAAGATGCCCAATGGAGAGTTGGATAGACGCGAGACTTGAGTGTAGCAGAGTATGAGAGTTGAAATAGAGTGTGAGAGTTAAATATATGTATTTCGTAATTTCTATTAAATCTATCTCCAACTAGTGTGTTTATCAGTCCGATCCACTAACAAATTGTACTGTCTCGAAGATTTGAATTAAATTGCAATTTCTGTGAAGAATCACTATATTTATAAATAATAATTATTATTATATATATAATGTTACGTTATGTAATATATAGAATTATTTAAGATTATTTACGAACAATTTATTTATTTCATCGCAATAACAATTTATCGATTCCTTAAGAATCGTTGCCCCGAAATTGCAAACGAAGTGTATTCGCGTTATATTCGTTCGAACCTAAGCGTTCGAACTTTCCCACCTCGTGGAAGAAATAATTTCTTTAACTCGCCGCGGAAGACTTTCGTGTCTGAAAAGCATCGTGAGCCACGCGATGAGCCGCGAACCGTGTGAAACACACACACACACACACACACACACACATCGATATAGCCGCGAATCTGGGTCATTTCCCCGCAACGGGAAGAGGAACGTTCTTATTGAAATGCGGCGAACGAAACTGACATTCACGACGTCGCGTCCTGACGAAGCCTCGCCGCTCGTAAAATATCCCTTTTCTTGACGGACCAGCAGTTTTCCTCGAGACCAGCAGATGGGCTATTATTTGCGGAAAGTGTTATTCTAGTCCCGTGGCGTGATTCGAATATCGAATGTGGGACGTGCGCCTCGCAAAGGTGGAAAGAGGAGAGAGTAGGCGGAGGAGGGTAAAAGTAAAAGAGGCAAAGGGAAGAGAAGAAGAGGGAGAGAACGAGAAATGGGGAAGAGGCAAGACGATCCACGTCGAGTCTACGATGAAACAACGAATTGAACGAGTCTCCTTCTGCCAGAAAACTTTCCCCGTTCCACTGCTACCAACCCCATCGTACCCTTCCCTCCCCCCCCCCCCACCCCCTTACGATCGTATCCTTTTACGTAGGATGATTCACGGCGCGCCGCTATAAATTCCGCTCAAGTGGGCCCACGTATCTATCCAAAAGCTGTTCGCAGAAGAAGCTTCCCTTTCACGTAAAAAAAAACGTTTCGTTTCCTTTTCCGTTTTTTTTCTCTTTTCTTTGCCTCGATTTTACAGATTTCGCCTCCCTTCCCCCCCCCCCCCTCCCGGGCGAAAATTTATTCAATCCGGCGATAACTTGCGATGATATCGTGGAAAACGTGGTTTCGCTCGTGAATTCTACGGGAAGGGATGTTTTCAATGTTTTTATGTCAATTTGTAAAGATTAATAACATTCAGCGGGTACGAGGCGGAAATACGTTTTGTGTGCGTTTCTACAGCGAAATCAAGGAACTGTATATTTAACTTTCCAAGGACAAGGGTATTTAAATTCCCCTTCGCCAGTGGACGGATTGAAATCGCCGGGCAAAGTTTAATTTTACATGTTTTCATATAAATTATTGTAGTTCCTATATTATCAAAGTTCAGTGAAATCAAATAAAGACTCCAGCTGCTCGAAAAGAGACCGGAAGAAGAAAGAGACCGTGGATATATCGGACATTCGGCTCTCTCAGATATTATATAGATTAATTAGGTTACTGTGGCCCCCAACGTTGGGACTTGACTGTTTGAATTTTTACGGAATATTCCGATGAACTTTATTTCTCTAAATCACGTGTTATAGACTTTTTTCGAATTGTCCGTTGAGAATTGAAGTAATTAATTGAAGTTCCCTTCAAAATTTCATAGTGAAGAACTTCTTCAAAATAGTGGATCTTCCAGTCTGATCTTTTTCACATTCAAAGTACGTTCGACATAAAAGTTTTGATCGAAAAATGATAGACCAACGATAAAACGAAATCAATTTCAATATCAAACATTTACATCCAATAGTGTATCTCTCTCTATCTCTATCTCGTTTCTAATTAAACAATCGAACCACTGAACAAAATGATTAAATTTAATTTAATAAAATTTAATTAAATGGATTAATTAAATCTATTGTACACGTTCCACTGATTCTTAACGCCGAGAATCGAGGTGAATGCAAATAATGAAATAATGAAGTAATGAAAATAAACTTGCTTGGTTTTTGTAAAATTTTTGCATGCCACGCGAATCATTCACGTACCAGCCATCTCTCTCTCTCTCTCTCTCTCTCTTTTTCTTTCAGGTAGAATTGAACTAAAAATTAATTGCCTAAATCGAAAACCACTGGTATACAGAGCCATTTAAAATGAAAAGTTTGAATTTCTGACGCGCGATTCGGATCGATAATTCTGTTTCTGCAGTGAGAAAAGAGGGAAAGATCGCGGTAGATAAAGGACGGGGGGAGGGGTTGGAGGGAATTTCTTCGAGGAAGGGTTAGAAGTTACAGAAAGAGCAGTTAACGTTTTAAAGCGTCAGGAACTGGCGGGAAGTCTGAACGCAATTTCGCCCGGAAGTTCCCGGATTGCCGTTCTGAATTTCATTCCAGGGTGATGATTTATTCATCCCGGGTAAGATACAATCTACCATCTCTAGGATCCCCTTCCTGCGTTTAGCAAACTAGATTCGGTGAAATTTTAGTGGAGTCGGTTAACGATATTGTCATAAATATCGCCGTTCGAACTTGTTTCCCCCAAGAAGTGGTAAAAGTACTAATCTGATTAGTGATCGATTGTATAATTAATGTGATTATCAAGTAATCAGCAACTAATGAATAAAGGAAGTAGTTGAAATCACGAATTATCGAACGATTACAATTTTGATTGTCATTGAGCTACTTCTATTAACAATACTGTGTGTATATTTTGTAGAAATCACACATTTATTATTTGCATCGTTTCACAGTTTTGTTCAGGATGTGTTCAGAAACGTCTTCGTCGATTAAATGTCTCATCTGTATAATTTTTGAGTCGTTATTGGCACAACTTTTTGTACAATTTAACAAAGATTGAAAAACTTACCGAATGATCAGAAAAATTTTTGAGACACTTCATCATGATATGCACTTATTTTTATAAATATATCAAAGAATTTATAAACTTTAAAAATTATTCTAATTTCAACGATACAGATATTATTATGTTCTTATAAAGATATTCTCTTTGGTCTTGGTTTATTGCCCAAACAGCAAGTGATTTAATAATAACATTGAACAGCGTAACTTTACGTGATTAACATGTTATAGTAACGTGAAGAAATAATACACTGCAGATCGTGATAAAATATAAATGCATGACAAATGACGAAAATTAACCAAGAATACAAAATTCATCGAGATTCATTTTAACAACGATTAGTTGAGTCAATGATTCAGTAATTGATTACAAATTGATTACCATCCTACTCTGACATAAACGAACCTATTCTACTTATATATAATAAAAATCAATGTATAGATATATAATGATTTCACAACGACTGTTAAAACGATCTAATTGCAATTATAAAATCGTTCAGTTATCAAAAGTTGGAATTTACACGCGAACCTAACGGCGGCTTCCACCGTGTATATTATATTTTTCCACATCACGTTGAACAGATACAGAATCGACGAATTACTCGTTTTAATTATCCGTGTTATTTCAATGTGATTAACGCGTACGATATTAACGTTATCGTATTGTAACAGTAACAAGGTTTTCTCCCGATGTCTTCCTCCTTCATTAACATTGAATCGATTCGAGTGCAAACAACGGTATATCGACTTGGCGTATTTAATAATTCCCATTGGCTGTCTCTCGGTTCGCCGCGCAAAAGATTATTCTGTTGCTGGCAAAAATTAGTTACTGTCGCTTAATTAATCGACGGCGCAATAACAATCGCGCAGCGCGTAACGCAACGTAACGTAACGTAACTGCATTATCTTAATTAACAATGTAAAGCAACGCAAAACTGGCGATCATTATTGACAGTTACCGTTGTCGATGTATCATCGCCGACAATTTTTCACGGTGATCTTTGAACTGCCCTTTTCCTTTCCGATTTCACGTCAAAGAAGAACAAAATGTTTTACAGGCGAAAGGGTCGACGAATTACGAAAATACGAGATACAGGATTAATGGCGTTGTGCGTACACGCGAAAGCATAAAATATTTTTTTATCTGCTCCGTTCTCGCGTGTTTTTTGTTTTCTTGTTTCGAGTTTCGTCTCTGCCGTTCTCTTTTTTTTTTCCCACCATTTTTCCAGAGATGAATGTCACGCGTATATTTGATACCAGAGCACGCGCGGGTTTTAATATTTGAAAAATACGAGTCGCGAAACTGCGCCCCTCCTCGCTCTACATCCAAGGAACGCGTTATGCCTGGATACAATTCTGTGGATAACGCCACTCTGTAACACAACTCTCGAAATACAAAGTGACGAAATATGGTTTATCGGTTCGGTTGAAAATCCTCCGACGACTGTATTAATCGCACGATCGTTTAGGTACACCGATCTTGAGGAGATTGTTCCACCAGTTTGTGGATGATCCTTGTATAAAAGTTTGTTTAATGTATCGCTAATAAAATAAGGGCAGAGTGTTCGATCGCTTTGAAAATTTGGAAATTCAGTAATTTTATTCAATGTAATGATTAAATAGACCAAGATTGCTACAACAATCGGCTAATTTCGATGGTATGTCGCAATAACGACTGACGTAAATCCTGCCAAGAATTTGCAGAATGTGATTTCTGTGAAGGAACAAAAAATACGAATACGTACGAATAGAAATAAAAAAACATGGAGGTACACGTATAAAATATGTAAAGACAAGCGAATGTGAGAGAACATATATTAAAACTCATTATGATACATTTTACGACGCTGAAATAATCGTTGTAATATTACAAGTTTGCAAAATTCTTTTTTAATTTTCACGCTATCCAATGGTTAAAAAGTCCGTTAATGTAATGCTTATAATACGTTATTATCCGCCATTAGAAAGTCAGATGGCGTCACAGTAGCATCCACAGTTGAAATACAAATAAAAATAACAGCAGTGTTTAATTTCACATTTTTAAAATATTAGAACAGCAGCGTAAGTTATCACACTGATAATACAGTTGAAATACAAATGAAAATAATAGGTTAAAAATAATAACAGCGTTTAATTTCACATTTTTAAAATATTAGAACAGCAGCGTAAGTTGTCACACTGATAATATAGTTGAAATACAAATAAAAATAACAGCAGTGTTTAATTTCACATTTTTAAAATATTAGAACAGCAGCGTAAGTTATCATACTGATAATACAGTTGAAATACAAATAAAAATAACAGCAGCGTTTAATTTCACATTTTTAAAATATTAGAACAGCAGCGTAAGTTATCACACTGATAATACAGTTGAAATACAAATGAAAATAATAGGTTAAAAATAATAACAGCGTTTAATTTCACATTTTTAAAATATTAGAACAGCAGCGTAAGTTATCACACTGATAATACAGTTGAAATACAAATGAAAATAACAGCAGCGTTTAATTTCACATTTTTAAAATATTAGAACAGCAGCGTAAGTTATCACACTGATAATACAGTTGAAATACAAATGAAAATAATAGGTTAAAAATAATAACAGCGTTTAATTTCACATTTTTAAAATATTAGAACAGCAGCGTAAGTTGTCACACTGATAATATAGTTGAAATACAAATAAAAATAACAGCAGTGTTTAATTTCACATTTTTAAAATATTTAGAACAGCAGCGTAAGTTATCATACTGATAATACAGTTGAAATACAAATAAAAATAACAGCAGCGTTTAATTTCACATTTTTAAAATATTAGAACAGCAGCGTAAGTTATCACACTGATAATACAGTTGAAATACAAATGAAAATAATAGGTTAAAAATAATAACAGCGTTTAATTTCACATTTTTAAAATATTAGAACAGCAGCGTAAGTTATCACACTGATAATACAGTTGAAATACAAATGAAAATAACAGCAGCGTTTAATTTCACATTTTTAAAATATTAGAACAGCAGCGTAAGTTATCACACTGATAATACAGTTGAAATACAAATGAAAATAATAGGTTAAAAATAATAACAGCGTTTAATTTCACATTTTTAAAATATTAGAACAGCAGCGTAAGTTGTCACACTGATAATATAGTTGAAATACAAATAAAAATAACAGCAGTGTTTAATTTCACATTTTTAAAATATTAGAACAGCAGCGTAAGTTATCATACTGATAATACAGTTGAAATACAAATAAAAATAACAGCAGCGTTTAATTTCACATTTTTAAAATATTAGAACAGCAGCGTAAGTTATCACACTGATAATACAGTTGAAATACAAATGAAAATAATAGGTTAAAAATAATAACAGCGTTTAATTTCACATTTTTAAAATATTAGAACAGCAGCGTAAGTTGTCACACTGATAATATAGTTGAAATACAAATAAAAATAACAGCAGTGTTTAATTTCACAGTTTTAAAATATTAGAACAGCAGCGTAAGTTATCACACTGATAATACAATTGAAATACAAATGAAAATAACAGGTTAAGAATAATAACAGCGTTTAATTTCACATTTTTAAAATATTAGAACACCAGCGTGGGTTGCGGTGAGATCGTTGCAGCATTATACGGAACGGTTGAAGCTTCGTGCTTGAGACTGTTGGCCGCACGTTGGTTTCGTTGATCTCCCTATTTTTATCACGCTCGAGATTAGTTTCTCTTTCGACAGCGGATGGCCGCGATGTCACCGGCGGAAACTGCGATTATCCGGGAAAACCGCGGGGCCAGTCGGTTGAAATGCGTTATTTACGTCTGGGATTGGAATATATCGGGGTTCGTTGCGGCGTTTTCGAGCCGCGAAATTGACGCGAAGGGGCAAAAAAAAGAAAAAAGAAATATTCGTACCGTCGGTCGGTTGCCAGTCACTTGACGTTGCAAGTAATTCTGTTGGTAAATTTTCACGGTAGTACGTAGTTCGTTCTGTGTTCGCGCACGATTTCTTCCCCTATTTTTTAATTACGAGTGAAAAAAGTCAGCTACAAATCTGTAAACTGTCTATCAACTTCGTGATAAATATTTTTTCATCAAGTACAGTAAGTAGTTCACACTGTTATAGCATTTCAAAGAAGCTCTCTTTCTCTAGCCATTTTTTCTCCATTTATTTCCTGATACGACATATATTTAAACGTGTGTTCATTTAACCGTGCGCTTATTACTTTTTCTCATTATGTGATCACCTTTGACTGTTCAACCCTCTGTTGAAAACATATCTCCGCGCGTAACATCTCCACGAGCCACAAAATTGGCGAGAACTTTAATATTCCAAACTTCGCGTTCCCCGCACGCGTCTTTGAGGCAACCCTTTTAATTTCCAGTTTTTACTCAAAGACTACTTCGTTATCCAGTAAAATATCCTTGGCAACTTACACTGCTGTCCCGCAAAAAGATTACGCTGAATATCTTTAGAAAGCGCGAAATTAGCAAAAACTAACATTCAGACTGCCTGGAGAGCAGCTCCTTTAACTCCTGTTTCACCCAAAGACCATATATTTTTTTTCTTTTTACTCAGTATAATATCCCCGACGATCCAACACCCTTTCAGAAAAAAGGAAAGAAAAGGAGAAAGAGCTTCTATCAAATATCCTGACAAGGCCAAACGGGGACCAACAAAAAACTCCAATTCGCCAAACGCTCATTTTCCACGCCGACAGCGTCTGGTAAGCAACCTTTTCATTTTCATCGTGTCTGCCGAATCGACGTAAAAACGTGGCCGATGGCCTCGCAGGTGGTTGTTCGGCCGAGACGTGAAAAAAAAGAAAGGAAAAAAGAAAACGAGCTACTCCTGGGTCTCGATGCGCCATCCCTATGACCCTGAGGGTGGTAAACGAAAAGGGTAAAGGTCAGGGGTCTCGGCTGGCCTCGACCAAGGGCTCCAGGGGCTAGCTTAGACAACGTGAAGGAGCTGGCTGTGGTGAGACAACCCTTAGGGCTGCTTTCCGAGAGGATCGTACGTAACACGCCGCGTGGATGACCACTCGAAAACTGAGCGTGT
Source organism: Tetragonisca angustula (assembly GCA_036937485.2). Taxonomy (NCBI): domain Eukaryota; kingdom Metazoa; phylum Arthropoda; class Insecta; order Hymenoptera; family Apidae; genus Tetragonisca; species Tetragonisca angustula. Next base: position 889,584 of record JAWNGG020000096.1, on the reverse strand, counting down.
AAGCTAGCAGCCGAGCGTCGGTCGAAGCGACGGATGACTGGAAAAATATATGGACGACGAAACGATAAATATAGAGAGAGGGTGTGAAAACACGTTTCGCGACAACAACTGGGAATAAAATGATTCTCGAGGTTACTTCCTGGGTTTAGTTTTATGGTTTGTGCGCGATATGCTTGGAAAAGGAAAGTGTCTTTTAATGGTTGAACACTGTGGAGCATCCTTGGCGGTGGAACATGTGATTACGCGTGTTTTTTGAGTTTTTGGAAATGGAAACTGGATAATAGTAATTTTTGGACTGCGAGCGTTGACGTTCGAGTTGAGGATAATTCTCGATACTTCGATGCTTACGTGTCATTAGCGGGATGTTACATTCGTTACTTGACAACTATAATTTGGAGCAGATTCAATATAACTCTCATTGTAATCTACGGAGTAACAGTACGACGCGTAAGGGTCTGCTTAATTCGACCATGGTTTCAAAATGTCTCGTACATTATATTCTCCAGTCTTATCAAAATTTAATATTCATACGTATATTTTAAATAAATAGAGTAACATTTAAAAAAACGATAAAACGTAGCTGCCTTTTCTGGACAAATTCAAAATCACAATCGATCTCTTACGAATTCTATAAAACCTAATTTGCCAAATTCGCGAAACGCATTTCCATCCAGACAACAATCGAACGATCGTTCTAATCGGACACTGAACGAATAAAAATACAGCTATCATTCCTGAAATCACTCAGTCGAACTAAAAAAAGAAATTCCACGAACCACAAAGGAAACAAAGGAGGGCTCTCCGATTCCCTCTAGTCTACCAAGCTCATAAAACATGTTTCCAGGCTCATACGACAGTAACATAATCGTCGTAACCGAAAGAAGTTCCCCAAAAGGAGCAGCTATCATTCCTGAAATCACTCAGTCGAACTAAAAAAAGAAATTCCACGAACCACAAAGGAAACAAAGGAGGGCTCTCCGATTCCCTCTAGTCTACCAAGCTCATAAAACATGTTTCCAGGCTCATACGACAGTAACATAATCGTCGTAACCGAAAGAAGTTCCCCAAAAGGAGCAAGCACAATGCACACGAACCCCGCAGAAAAAGGAAAAGAAGGGGCGAGGGGCAAAAAGGGGCGAGAAGAGGAGGACGAAAGAAACCGAAGACACCTCGCACGAACCAAGTGGTATAAGGCGCACGGCAGGCGCAGTTTCGCAGGTGGGACGAAGAGAGGGTGGTGCCCCGGAAATGCTCGCAGCGAGCCTGTAAATATTTATACCGACGGAGCGTGAGAAAAGTCTGAAGTGCTCGCGCGCCGCCAGAGATACCCCTTCCTTCCCCTCTTTCCAACCCCCATACACGGCTTTCCATCCGTACGTATGTACGTGCGTATGCAACGAGCGTCGAGAAGAAACGACGGCTAAGAGAGGAGAGAGGCAGGCGAAAGAAAGAGAAAGAGACGCGCGAGCAAGGATGAAAATACATCACGTCCAACTTTTCGAACCACCTAAACCTCCCACCCTCCCCCCTTCCGAGCCTAACTCACCAGCCGAGTGGAACGAACCCCTCAACAGCCGGACCTCGACCTCCGACACCCGCAACTCCATGAATGAAATCCATCCAGCCTATTCTCCGACCCGTTTATCGCGCGATCCTTTCGCGTGCGACCGGAATTCATTAATTCGCTCCCGTGTTTCACCCGAGCGCACGTTGCACCGCGATTCTCACTCGGCGCGAGGTGAAAGAGAAGTGAACGCGAGACGATTCGATTGAAAGATTACGGCCAAGGTCTTTGGCAAAATTTTTGCGATGGAATCTGGAGTGGAATTTTTTATTACCTCGATCAGAAGTGGATCTGCGACGAGGAGAAGAGCGTTGCGAATACGAGACGCGAAGGAAAGAAGAACAATGGTCGCTTCTAGTTCCTCGACGTTTGTCATTGTCTCTAGAATGTAATTTCTGTCTCTAAAATACGTGTCATGAAGTGGAAGTTGCGTTTAGACTTCGTTTTCGTAACTACCTCTTACTCCGTTTTCTTCGAACTGAGTTGACTAGAAACTTCGCGCCGGTCTTTTGTCACTTGGGCTTGAGCAATTGCTAGAGATCAAATTATATGCGAGAGTATATTATATAATACATTAGGGTAGTCACTGAAAGACTGAATGACACAAAACAAGAATAACTTTTACAAACACACGTTTTCTCTTAATTTTTTTGTTATTTTACTTGGAAACACAGTTAATGTATTTTTTTCCAGCTTTACGTGTGAATTTTTTTTTTTATGTATTTTTCGAAACCTTCAGTTTTTTAGTGGCCACCGAAATACTGAAAGGCGGTCACTGAAAGACTGAATGATACAAAATAAAAATAACTTTTACAAATCCCCGTTTTTAAATGATTTTTTATCATTTTATTTGGAAATGTAATAAATGAATTTTTTTCAGTATTACGTGTGAACTTTTATCAATCAAAATTTTTCTTTTTAATGAATTTTTCAAACCCCTCAGTTTTTCAGTGGCCGCCCTATGTCATATGATCAACTCACGACAAATAATTAAATTTTACACAGCACAAACTTCACGACACTTTTGCAAACTCGTATTCATATGCTCCTATACTCATATACTCGATTGTTCGATCATTGAACCGGCAGACGACCGATTTTACCGAAAAGGCACGAACTCGTGTCGAACACCCTCTCGTTTCTCCCTTTTCTCCCGCCGTCTCTTCTTTCTCTCGCCTTCTATTCCGCGCGAATGGCGTTCTTGGCCATTCTCTGTTACGTACGTGGGCTTTTGTTTTTCGTGGACGACCGACCACTGTCCGACTGGTGCGGTCCCCGCCGATTGTTTAGAGTTTAGAGAGACCGAACCACCGTCGCCGCCGCCGTCGCTTCCCTATTCTTTCCTTCTGTCTGTTTCTGGCCGCTCGTGGTCTTGCCATTCGTGTCGAGGGTGGCAGTTTGCACGACCGGCGAGGATTCACCGACAGCGGCGACGAGGCGTTCGTGTGAATACCGTGCGTGCGCATTGTTCCAAACGGGAATTGCGACATCGGGCAACGCGCTGGACCGTCCGGTATTCCGGCGATAAGTCTGCCGCTCAAGTGGGTTCGGGTTTTCCACGGTTTTCCTTGAAACATGCGGCGCCATCGCCTGTGGTTTCAGCGTGGATTAAATGTTTCCCGCTGTTGCTTGGTTTTGTTTTATCGCCAGTGGCCGTATCTTGAAAATTTCTCAACGCCGCGACTGCCAATAATCGGGACATTGAAAATTTGAACGACTTGCACTTTTATTTCGCCAACGATAAGTTCGATATCTCGATCGTTCGTGATTTTCTAGCGTTGATGAGCCTCCCTGAGGATTTTGCCATACTTTCAGAAAATAAATTCCACGTATCTTTCCAAAGAACGCATAGTGTAATTGATTGAAGGTAAAACCGGTTCCAATGGTAAATCCCTTCGATGTAAGTTTCACGTCTCGATCGTTTGTGATCCTCTAATGTTGGCAAGACTTTCCAGAGAATTTCGAAAGGATAAATTACCTTTCAAAAATAAACTCTACATTTTTCACCTCTGATACCTTCGAGAGGGAAAGAAGATATTAATCGAAGGCAAAATCGTTTCCATGATGGATGTCGAAATGCTTTCGTGACATGGTGTATGACGTGCGACTAATGATGAGAAACCCACTTTAAAAAGATAAAATTGAGCCACCTGCAATTTCATGAAAAGAGGAGAGAAACGAAAATTCCGTGACCATTATTCTCGTGCGACGATGCATAATTCGATATAATATATATATATATATATATATTATTTATTATATTAATTTCAATAATTATTTTTAATTCAAATAAATTTCTTTCGATAAATAAAAAATTAATTTAGAAGAAGAGATTCCATTTGAATGTGGATTCAACCCAATTTCAAAATTTATATCACCAATTTCGTATTAATACCATTTTTTCAATTAGATTATTATTTTTAATGTTCAACATCGGAATTACTTTATCAATTCCTACAATTTTGCCTTTAAAATATATAAATTTTCATTATGTGCCAAATATAATTTTATCATTCGTATTTATAATATTATTTACATTAATCATAGAATGAACAACAGGATATACGTTTCGGGGGACACGAAGCGTACAAGAATCGACGAGAAAGGAGGAAGCGGTTTCGAGGTCTCGTAATTTCTTAAAGAGGGAGGGGCTTCTGCCCTAGCCGATACTTGCCCCGAAATTTCATTCCTTCACCTGTCGTGAATCCTTGCCGATGCGTCACTTCCGGCCGTACGAACGCACTCAAGGCTCGAAAGGGTCGAAGAAACGGCGAGTACGAAGGGAGAGAGAAGAAAAAGAAAGAGATGGAAGGGGGAAGACACACACCGAAAGATGGTTCCGGTGCGGTGCTCCGTGTGGGACTCTCCCACGCGACGGATCCTCACCTTTCTTTCGCTTGAACGCGAGGTCTTTATCTGGCCGCGAAAATCTGGCGGAGCGAGCTATCGACGCCAGGCCACTGGCGATAATTAGTAGCCAGACGTTGTTGCTTCGCGGGGACAGGAAACGATCCAGAGCTGATGTACGTTCGCCGGTGTGTCGCCTCTTTAAGCGATCCCGTAAACCGTCGGGTTTCTTTTCGCGATTAACCTCTAACGTGCCACGCACTTGGACCATTTTTTGTATATATTTATTGATAACAATAACAATTTATTAATATAATATATTATTACATTAATAATATTAACATAGTATATATTATACATAGTATAATATAACATAGTATATATATATATTATTATTATTAACATAGTATATATTTATCAATGATAGTTTAATATTTATAATAATACAAACATAATATTTGTTAACAATATTTTAAATATAAAATTACAGGAATTAATAAAGTAATTTCAACGTCAACGATTAAAAATAATAATCTAATTTTTAAAAAAGGTATCGAAAAGAGTGATATAAATTTTGAAGTGTGGATTAAATCCACATTCAAATGGAATTTTCGTTTCAATAATAATAATTAATTATAATATTTACAATTTCTTGTCCGAAATTGTAACATTTGTTTTAAGTATACTTGAATGTAACCCAGGCGAAAGGAATGTTATTACCTCTTTTTCTACAAAAGGCGATAAAAGTGTCAGATGATTGATTTCAGATTTTTTTTTTAAATTGTTCAATAGAGGTGGGAATTTTTGGAAAAGTTGTCTTACAAATTCTCCGGGGATGCAACATCTCCGGTTTCAATTTGAATATTGCACCCGGCCATACCGCGAGGTGTTACGAAACGTTTAATATGATCATTTGATGAATGAGGGATGAAGTGTATCGAATCGATTCACAGCGTAATACATGCATTATGGATAACGCGATACTGCGTCAAATTGAAATCACGTAATCCATCATAAATTGCGTGTACGGGGATACTTGGAAAAATTTGAAAATTCCTCTACGCTTGAGATATTGCTGCAATATATTCAGATATCAATCATAAAACACGGTGAGACTTTATCAGCTTGATAAATATTTCGCAACTTTCTAAAATCGTTTCAAAATTAAATCGGAATTAAATCGTTTCAAAGAGAATCTTCCAAATGAACAGCGACTATTAATTCTTAATTTTATCAAAAATTCTGATTCCAACGATTTTATTATGAAAACAGATTTATCACTATTCAAATTTGCCGGAACTTTTGTCCCGGAAAGGAAAACAGAATGTACACCGATCCAAAGAAGTATACGAATATTTTCTATTAAAAAATCTTTACGTTCCTATTTTGTAGAAATTTCGAAATGCTCGTTAGAGACACGACTGTGTCGTAATTAAAAAATTTGAAGTATCTACTAAAGACCACAACAATTATACTAGATATTTACTACGCACATATATCTTGAATGTATGTGTTATCAGGTTCATTGAACATCGAGATTTATTATAACGTAACGAACAATTAATTACTTAAATATTCCTTAGAATACACACTTTCAACATCTATCAACCGTAATGTAGTCGATTAATACGTAATTAATATAATTAACCATCTTATAATTTTCTATAACACATTGCAAACTTGTTTCAAACTTCGCCACTACAGTCACCATAATCGATAATCGAGTCTGACGTAGTACAGTGCCAATGAAACTTCAAAACGTTTCGCAACACCATGCACGTGTATAATTAACTAATGCGTTCTGCGAGTGTTCGTCGAGCGTAGACCAGTGTTCGTTCTTCAAGTTTGCCTCTGCTGACTTATTCCTGTATCGAAAATCCACCTTCGGCGGCGAAGGAATAAAAAAAAAAAAAAAAAAGTGCCCCGATACTCGATACCCGCTGATAGTTTGCGCACCGTGCTTTCGTATTTGCGCATACACACGCGAGCCATCGAGTTAGTTCTGCTCTTTACCAACGTATACAACGCGGAGGGACGTGACTCGGAGGGACACAGACATTTATGATTCATGGTGTGCACCATACCCGGTATCGTAAGTGCTTCAAGTTCCATTCAACGTTACCTAACTATGTTTGCCTAACCCCTTGCAATACAAACACTCGTTACACTTAAACGACACATGGCAAGGGGATGTTCCCGCGAAACACGTGACCCTTCGACACACATTGCTCTCCACCCGTCCTCTGCCCTTCGATTCTCGTCGCTGTTGTTTAACTATTCCTTTGTTCCAGCCTGGCCAAAGTGCCTGGCAAATCACAAGTATCGTCCCTTCGTCGACGACACTCGATTCGTGATCGATTGTAATAATTTTCTGCCTCCAGTTGGACGGCACACGGAACGAGCGTGGTAGAAGTAGTGCGGGGGAAGCGAAAAAATTAAAAAAACTCGAGGAGAAATCGAGGCGACGCGATCTATGCCGCAATTTACAGTTCCGTTACAAACGTTCAGTCATAATTCTCGAATTTTCGTTTCTCATTCTTTCAAAGTCGTTTCTTTTCAATCCGGAATTTTAAAATCGAATCTAAAAGTTTCAAGGATATTCTTCAATCGAATTCCTACGGGTTGCACGATTTTTTGTAGTCTTTAATTAAATTCCTGCATTAATTAAAGTAGAATCCGGTTCGAGAATCATCGGGACCGGGGCAAAATTAAGAATCGGTTTTCCTTCCGTGGTCCGCTTCCGCCGCGCGACTGACTACTGAAAAATTCACTCTCCAAATTCCCTAGTTTTTCAATTCTCGTTTCGCGTATTTATGGTTGACATCGAATATATCGTGAAAATAATTCGTCAAGTGCCGCTCTTCGCAGTTATAAGTTACAAACTCGCGTATCAGAGTCTTCGGTTTCCCAAGAACCAACGTGCGATATTTACTCGCGAGAATCCCATATAATTTGATCGGAGAACATCCGCGTAACTTCCTTCTCGATCGTTCCGGGGCGGTATTAACATAATCTCGCGTAAAACGCCAAAGTAATCAACGAAATTACAAGCTAGCCAGCGTTCTGCATCCCCTAATTATAGGCATGCCACCAACGAACGACGCGCCGAGTCGTTTTACACTGTACCGTTTAATATTGACTCGTACTGCGCGTTATATGTTACACAGAGATTATAGTATTTAGATAGACCGATCGAGTATTAATTTGTACAATGGTCGATGCAGCTCGTACGGCGGTGGCGTACACGCACGCAAAACATCATAATAATCCAAGTTTATGATCGTTCGCGTATTGATTGAGGTGGAGCACCGCGGTTCTTACATCTGTAAATCAACGCTAATAATTTCGTCGGCCAAATATTTGCACAGTTCTCGTAACCTTTCCACGAAATGTCCACGTACGTACGTTGATAGAGGTTTTAGCATATTTAACGAACGTTTAAACGTATTTCAGAAATTAGAAAATTATTGAAACGTGTACGCGACGCTGGAATTGCGTGCCACGCATGTCGAGGATTTTTTGTCCCAAAATTGCAATATTTCCTCAGTTTCAATTATATTCAAGTAAAACAAAATAGGCAGAGACAAAGAATAAATTTACTACGTCTCCAATAGTAATTTCTATTCGGTGATATCGTACCGACGAGTTCAAAAAGAAAGCGACGAATTGTTGCGTACGACATGGCCACTCGTTACGGTCCGCAATCAGTTGCCAGCGCAAGTGGCTAGAGATTTCAGTCTTAGAATTGTAGAATGAAAGAAATTCTTTCTACGCGGTGAATAAATTTTCCAACTTATATTAAAATAAATTTTAAGAATAACAATTACATTGAAATAAATATCAAAATAAATCTCTCAATCTTCTTTGATCAAATTTCCACCATCCGATTTTAATTTGAAGCCGCCCGTTCCGAGATGTTAGATTACAAAGGATCGTAATGTTAATCCTGTCAATTTCTCGGTATAACAAAATTACTCTCTCGTCTCAGATCCAATCGTCTCCTTTCAGTGTTATTTTAAATCACGGGCAGAAATATGCCCGCAACGCGCGCGACATCGTAAACGTCGCTTCGGTAGATTACTTTCAATGATAATGATTTAAATTAACTGTCACCGTTTCGCATGAAACGAGCCAGGTGTTCGAGGCTAATAAGTATGTACGGCTACCCTCTCGCCGACTGATTGATCCGATGCTTCTTGCCCGTGTTCTCAACGCACGAACCCGAGTTCCACTGTCCGCGGATTTCCTTCAGAAATTTATACATATTCAAACGTTGACGTAATGAAGAGAAACACAGGAGAAATGCACGGGCGAGTGAACGATCGGAGATCGATAAAACGATGCGCGTTGGCGAACGATGTTCGACGAAGAGTATGATTCGCGTCATATTTTCGAAGAGATTCCTACGAACATTGTTGGCGATGGGAAGAAAATTATAATGCTCGTAGATAAGCACTCGTCCGATTTAATTGGATTCATGTAAATTCATATTTTTCTGACAGAGCTTCTCTATATTTATATTTGCGTAAGTGGCCACAGAGTGGCCACGTTGATTGGATTCATGTTAATTCATATTTTTATAATGGGGACGTTGCACTTTTGAAAAAGTTTAACGAATGATTTAAGGAACATTCATTTTAATATCGAGTGATAAGCGACGGCTGGCTAGGATTGCGCGTTAAGAAAATTATCCAGGCCATTTTGTTTTGCATAAACGCGAATATACAGACGAGGTACCGGTAAGGTACTTATGTCTGATAATTCGCTCATCTTTTCTCCTTAAACCTCTGTCTTCGATCTTTAGAGCAACATTTTTCAGCGTTACGATAATTTTTCTATTTTTCGGTAATTTTGCAATATGAGTTATATTCTTTTTTAATTTTTCTATGGGAATATTTTTCTCGAGGGTGACTAGCGAATTTTCACGTTCATAAGCTTATATAATAATAAATAAAAAATAATATATAATATATATGTAATTATAATGTAATTATATTTAAATTTTTGGTTTTTCGATCAAAATTCTTCCGGGAATATTCTAACGTTTAACTAATGAAAGATTAACTGTCACAATCGACGAACGGAGCACTCGACGAACAACAAGCGCTGTTTCACGCCAAATACACGGGCCCCTTCTCCTTTTAAGCCCCCGAAAGGGATCGACTATTCAAACAGGCTGTTTCCAATTAACTCAATTAATCAACACCCTACACAAAAAGCACTCAAACTACCGGTCTGCTTGTCCTTTCAGAATCGTTCGATCGAAATCGAGCCGAGCTTCAAAGAGGTTCGTGTATTCAACTATAAATGGGTTTCTTTCAAAAATTTTCACACTCCGCTGGACCATGCTTCTTGTTGGACGTTGATCTCTGATCTCAATTTTATTTAGACACCGAAAATCACCAAGTCGGATTGTCACTGTTTCTGCCATCTTTTTCTTCCTTTTTTGCATTGCATCCGCGCAATATCAGTTACCTTAATTTTTTTATGATGACTTTTACAAACGCAGAATACTAAGATAAATTATGGTACCAATTAGTAAGTTTCGTACAGCCGAAAATTATGAATGAGGTGCATTTCGATTTCTGGAACTTTCACGATCAGAACTATGATTGAAATTTTAGGGGCGACTTCGCGTAGGAAACATTGAAAACTCGAAAAAGTAAGAGAATCTCCGATTCGAACAGCGACAGAATCCATAGTCTGCCGAACCATGGTGATGATTCAATAAAACGTGATTAAATGAAATCCAGAACTAGAATCCTCAGAGACCTCTACGAACGTAAAACGTGTTGTCCCCGTGAAACGTAAACTCATTCCTCGTCGAAAAAAATATTTCAGCAACAATTTATCCCAAAGTAATACTCTCAAACGTTCCCCCCTCCCACCGATAAAACATTCAAACGTTCAACAACGCGGACGTAGAGAGGAAAAAAAAAAACATTCCATGAAATCGTGCATATCGATGCTAATTCCGGCGACACGGTCGTTCCTCACAATTCCAAAACGCGAACGCAGCGGCTCGCCCCTTTTTGTTCGCGGGTCCAAGCGGACGAACACGCGAACGAGACGAGGCGAGCACGGCGGTATAAATTTCGCCTGGCCGTCGGACGGATGGGAAGAGTCGAACACGAAGGAATAATTCATCGGCACTCGCGTGTTTCGCCGCGGTGTCTGCCGCTTTCCCGGCCTGTTTGCCCATTATTTATTCGAAAATTCGACGTGCAAGCCGGGACGAAGAGGGAGCGAGGCACAGCCAGAAGAAGCATAGCGTGGAATGAATAGAATAAGTCGGAGGAGGATGGAGGGGGTGAGAGGCGCAACAACGTTGAACCAGGACACGTCGGTGACTCACGTAAAGAACAGGATGAAAAACGTCTGGCCTCGGGGTTTCAGAGGAAGTGACGTGGCTTCTTCTCGTGTCGTCTAAACTGTTTCTCCTGTTGTCTTCGTTCGTCCGTTCGTTCGTTCTGGCCCCGTCTTCATTGTTCCCTCGCGTTCGCCATTCGCGAACTATTCATGCCCTCTGCTCATGGCCACGCGAACCGCTGCCGAGACAATAAAAGAGGACGAACAACCGTGACCCATGACCCCTGTAGACCTGTCCGCGGTCTCTCTCGCCACAGAGATCAGGCTATATCGTCTCTATGTTTAATTTTCCAGCCAGTTTATCTTCTTCCATTGCGTGGCCGTCAGTCGACGCGTTTCTCTGTCTCTCCCCCGCCAGCCCAAGGTAGATCCCCTAATAAGGAGACAATGCGTTCTTTTCTTCGTGGCGGTCGCTTCCCGAGCCGCGTAATGAGCCAGCGAATGAATGGCGCGTGAATTCTCCGACGTGAAGTACGTACTCCTACTGTTACCTCGAACGAACCGAGACGAGAGAAAAAGATGACTCCTGCGAGCCTTTCTTTCGTTCGATGAGTTCGATGCTCGGCACGAGTTTTTGTCGTGCGCGACGTGCACGAGACGAACGTGTTTGTTGGGGGACGTTGTCGAGCGTTTGCAGCTGTTACTTGGATATCTTTGCTTCAACGAATAAGATATATTTAGAAATTTATTGTACCGGTAATATTAATAAATTTATTATACAATATTGATATATTAATTTATTAATATACAATATTAATATATTAATAAATTTATTATACCTACAATATATACGATGTTAAAGTTTTCAACGAAACAACCAAAATTATCAAAATCTAATATATCAAATATATATTAACATTGTATAACGTCCTTTTCATTGAAATTCTCACAAACAGTACGCGAAAGTTATGACTTTACACCACGTCGACTGATACTATAGACAATTTCAAACTGACTTCGTTGCGAATTGATTTCATCCAGCGAGAAGTGTCTAAACACATTTATACGCATGCAAACACTTTCGTTACGATGTTGTGTAATTTCTGTACATACGATGAACGTTCATGTAGCAGGTGTTCTACAGGTAACGGAGGTTCTACATTCTGCATTGAGTCTCGTTTGATCAGATCTTAAGTGAATCACGAGTTTAAACGAAGTGTTTCCAGTTTGATCGAAAAGTTGATCGATAGAATATCGTCAGGGCGATGTTAGATTGAAACTTGAAAGTGTCAACGAGCAACTCGTGTTTCATTCATTTTACAACGTGTTACAAATAATTCTACAAACGCGATTTTGCGAAACATTATTTTCAACAGACAAGCTCACATACGTAATTTTCAAAAAAAATGTTCACAAGCATCTTCTTCCTTCGCATCTGACAGTTTCTCACCTAAAAGCTACCGAACTACAATCGACGAGTCATTCGTCAGACAGTTCATCCTAAAATCGAAAAGTTAAAAGGTGCATCGAACACGATGCATCTTTCCTATCCGTATTTACTCGAAAAACTTCCAGTTTTTGTCTCCCTCGCTCTCCCGCGAAACAACCGGTACATCCAACGCCAGCCTTCGAATATTTCGTTTTCTACCTTTTGTTTCCACCCTCGAACACTATATCGCTCTTAACACTACATTCGACGTTTCCTCTCAACTGCCATTCTCAATTTGTTACCAACCCACTTCCCTTCTTCTCTCTATCACGCTTCATTTCTCGTTTCACGCTTTCTAGGCTGACGTCTGAAGTATCCTCCGCGCGCGAGAACCTGCCAACTACGGAGAGAACTATTATTCCCAACGTATCACGCCCCCCGCCGTCCGTCCCTCGTTGCACGAATCTCTCTTTCATGTTTTTCACAATCTTCGAAATCGTTCCGCGAGAACGTAACGTGACGTTCGAAAAAGAGAAAAAGGAAAACGACACGCGAACATACCGGGAGCACACGCAGCTGCTGCAATTACGCAGTTTGTCTTATCTCTGACGAATTGGTTAACCACAGACAGTGATCACCTAATTTGAGCAGTGTATTTTGAGCGCGCGGCTTTCCCTTAGCCGCGACCTTAATCTCGCGTTTCCTTCCTCTATTCTACTTGTCTACTCAAGAAACAACCCTAATCCTCTAACTAGGCTAAACTTCCGTAATTCCTGCTTCTACGGAGAGAGAGAGAGAGAGAGAGCCTGCTACGTGCAACAAGATCGTGGTTTTCTTTCGGGGGTAAGCAGCTGTAAGAGCGGCGAATAAACGTGAACGACGAGAACGTAGAGAATGGAAAAGAAGGTAGATTCACAGCGACGAAAGCTTGTACGGTGGTAGCAGTATTCCACGAGTAATTCATTTTGTCTCTTAGAGACGTTGTAAGTAAGCTGTAGTAACAATAAAGGGAGAAAGAAACTTGGAATCAGTGGGGGGAGGGGGAGTTAAGTTAAGGACCGAAAGATCTCGCGACGTGGATTCAGAGAGAAATTTTTCCAACGGCGGGGGTGGAGACAGTAAAAGTGCAGGAATATGATTTTCCGTAGTACGGCAGAAGCATGAATCCTCAAATAGAGTCGATATTGTGAAAGTTTGGTCTATGAAAACAAGTTTCGTGTAAACTTTCGCAAAATTTATGAACGAACCGTCCTCTGGGAATATTCGGTGTTCTCGGCGAGATCCGGAAACTTGGATCGAAAGAGGGAGAAAATAATTTTTGACTCGCGCGAGCTTTGCTTTCCCGAATCCCTTTCAAATCTAACTATCGTGCATCTAACTACGTCTCTGCGTCAGCATACCTCCCCTGTATTTACAGGTTCCATTCGCCAGATTGCGCAATTTCCATTTCGCGAATTCGCGAGTTTCGAAATTTACAACGCGCAGCTTGTAATCCGCTCTCGCCAGTATGAAACGGCAACATAATTGTCGCGTCATGGTAGTACAGTGCGTGACGTAAAATCGTCCAGCAAGGTGCTATTAATCAAAAATTAATTAATTAATTCGCCAGGAAGGAACAGCACCTGAGGTCAGTTTATGAACGCGACCGTGACACGTCGAACTCGCGTTCGTTGTTGTTGATCAACGTGTTAATTAAATTTAAGCGTATCTCATATCGGTGACTGGTTACATATCGTTCGATTAAGCAGCCACCCTTGTCAGCTACCACCTTCCAAAAACACCCTAAAACCAAATCCTCTGGGTACCCCGCAAAACGCCACCTTATTAACCCCCCCCCTCCCTCTGCTGCTTGTTACCACCCTCCGTGGTATTGCCCCGTACGACCCCGGCTAATACTCTGCTTAAAACACCTCGACCTAACTACACCCTCGTTAAATCCCCCGCAAACCAACTCGCGCCATTCACCTGTTCCATCCCATCAAAAGGGTAGCCATTTATCCATTTACCTTTCGTTACACCTCGACTGTGGATCGTCGTTGAAGCTAAACAGGACGTGCAGCGAGTTCCGTTAATATCCGGACCCGCGACATACTGAGACTGTTTTATGATTTTGTAAAAGAAACGTCGTGAACTCGGGGCACGTTTCAATGTTTGAAGGTTTTCTCTGTAATAGGTAGTTTTCAAAACGCGTTCATTTTATTTTAAGACACTTTTCTGTTTAGACTATGCAGCAGACAGCAAATTGAAGACATTTTTGTACTATAAATTGTGTCGCTATGTAAAAACGACCGCTCGATTGATTTTTTTTTTCTTTGCCAATTTCTTTTTCAACTTTGTATATTAGGCTTGGAAAATTCGAGAAATTGCAACGTTCTCGTTTTCGCCTGACATTCAAAGTTAAATAACTTTGCAAGCTTGCAGACTAGGGATAAACATTTTGAGTATCTTTTATCGAGATAAACATAAAAATGGCCATAAACTTTTTTCATCGTTTCTCGGTGCCTTTCTACACTTGAAGTTGATCCCACATGTTATGAGGCCTGTATATATTATGATACATCCTATATATATATATATATATATATATATATATATATATATATACTATCCCATTGCATACGTCATTTAATGTAAACATAGCTAAATATAATTGACATGAATTTAGTACACGTTTTTCTAATTTGAGAAAAAACTTTGAATGTTACAGGTGGATGGATCCTAGCGCAACAGAAGCTTCCTCTGACCTGAGCAAACCTGACGAAGCATGTTCTCGTTTCCCACACCCATAAACTCCGTTACATATATACATATATATAATCCTACATCCCGCACCTAACCTTCGTCCGACACGTTTCCAACAATTTCGAAGTAATAACGACACCGAACAACTCTGAAACTCAGTGCGATGTTCAGCGAGCGAACCTAAACGTTAGATCAATCTAATCGACCCGAGCACATAAACGAGGGAAACCCCGTCGATGTTTTCCTCAGAATCCAAAGGGGAAACGCGCGATGGCGATGATGTCTGGCAGAGAGAGCGACAGAGACAGAGAGAGAGAGAGAGGGAGGGAGGGAGGGGGGAGAGTGGGATGGAAAAGGGTTGAAACGAAAACACGAGAAGGCTAATTAACGCCGTCGTTATCCACGAACGGGGATTATTATGGCTACAATGGGTTGATAACGACCAGACCAGATAACATTTCACGATTCTTCGCGAACCGGTGGGAGGGGGGTGGGTGGGTTGAAATCGCCCCTCGTTCCATCGTATCCATCGGCAAGCCTTAACGAAGCGTCCCGATGGACGTTTCTCTTCGCCCTCCCATCCCCGAAACGGTGCACGGTGCACGGTTATCCCGTGTTTAATTGAAGAGGCTCGGTTCCAGCGACTGTTTACCCTTTCGAAACCGAATCGTTCCGTTCGAAACGGGAAGGAAGACGGCGCGCCCGCATTGCGCGACCGGCTTTGTACATGGAAGGAACGTACGACGTGTTGGCTGGCTCGCCGTGATGTTCGTTCGTTGATTAACGAAACGTGCCGACGGTGGATGATCCAGTTCGGCGATTGATCGATGATGAAGCTCGCGACGCGTGAACATACATTTTCAGACACCGATCGGAAGTATCGGCGCGAAGTATCGATTGAAATTCGATCGGAACGGGCAATCGGGCCGCGGATGATTCAAATGGATAGATATCGCTGTAAATTGGACGGAAGTGGCTGGGGCTGGGTTCGCCGTATGAAATGTTAAACGAGATCGATCCTCGTCAAACGTTAACCGAAATGTTAATCGAGGCATTAACCGAAGTATTTATTAAGGTATTAATCGGCATCGATCGGAATTATTACCGGGGATTGAAATAGTTCTCGTAAGTTGATTACACGTGTGGGAGGGGGGCCATTTTTGGGTGTACGATCATCTATGATGAAAGGAAATTGGATAGATATGTGTCTATAGTATTATGGAATATTAATGTAATACAGTGAATGAATATAATGTTAGTATTACATAAATATAATATAAATGTTGATGCAATATTACATTATGTATTATATAAGTATTGGTTTGATATTTATAAATGTATACATTTTCGCTGGTTATGGGACAAATTATGTTACACAATGTTTATCCATTCATTCTATTAAATTACGATGAAAAGAAAACACAATCAGATCGACCCTGATGTAATGTATACGATGTATAAATATGACATAAATATTAATATTATATTATATTATATAAATTATACAAGTATTGTTTCAGTATTTAAAAATTTGTAAATTTCCTCTTGTTTCGGAACAAATTATGTCACACAACGTTCATCCATTCGTTCTATTAAACAGGATCAAGAGGACACACAATCAGATCGAACCTAATATAATTTATAAATATAATATAAATATTAATATATATAATACTATATTGTATTATATAAATATTAATACAATACTTTATTATACATTATACAAGTATTGTTTAAACATTAAAAATTTCTACATTTTCTCTTGTTTCAGAATAATTATATTACACAACGTTCATCCATTCGTCCTGTTAAATAGAATCAAAAGGAAACACAATCAGATCGAACCTGATGTAATGTATAATATAAATATTAATATATATATATATAAAATATTATATTGTATTACATAAATATTAATATAATATTTTATTGTGTATTATACAAGTATTGTTTAAATATTAAAAATTTGCACATTTTCTCTTGTTTCAGAATAATTATACTACACAACGTTTGTCCATTCTTTCCATTGAATACGATCAAAAGGAAACACAATCAGGTCGAACCGAGTCGATGAAATTTCAATTAACGTAGGCGATCCTGTTTAGGATTGCTCAAGGACGATTCGAAGCGAGTTGCCCCCCGGGGCTTGGTGAAAATTGGTCGCCGGGCGTCCCAGCATCTCTACACGCGACACAAGCGTAAGTCGTCATTGACAGCGGACTTAACGAGCGGAGCAATTAAAAAGTCATCTATCTAGGGAACCTCTGACGTTGATTTAATATCATTTCAGCGCGTTTCCCACTATTACCCCGCTGCTACGCGCTACGTTACCCTCTTTTCCTCTTTTCCCCGCTATTATTTTTTTCCACCTTTCTCTCGTTATCGCGCAAAAACACCCACGTGGCTTGCTGCGATTCGTTGATAACAAAACGTCTGCACAGGCAGAAGAGGAAGAACGAAAGAGAGAGAGAGAGAGAGGGAGAGAAGAAGAGAAAGACAAGAGTGATCTCGCGTTAGCGTAATCGTAGGGTAGCACAGGAGAACGTGGTAATCGACACGGGAAACGAGTGTTTTGAGATGATTAAAAAAGAAAGGGGTGAGAGGGGGCGAGGGGGGGGGGAAGAACGTGCGAATTTAGAGGACGTTAATGGACTCTGCTGTTCCGAGCTGTGAAATTTAGCAAACAATTTAGATTTCCGTCCATTACGTCGATCACCTCGCGTGCAGAAAAAAAAAAAAAAAGAACGATGATTCCTCGCGATGATGCGTCATGTGTAATAACGGTTTGAAAAATATCTGTTTTTCCTCTTTGCTCCTGTTTCCCCCTCCTTGCTCGTCAGTTTGCAAAAACAATTCCACTTCAAAGCGGACGAGAACAGATGTTGTGGACATAGATGTTGTCGCTGCAATATAAAACGGTAATGGCACGTGAAATTTGTTTACAGTTTTACAAAAACAGAGCGAGGAGATACTAGATATTCTCTGTTTCTCTCTTTCGTGTTTCGAGTTCGAAGGTTACTTTTAATCTTCAATCAAATTTTTCCGCGACTTTCGATCTCTGCTCGATGATCGTTGATTCGTTATAAATAAAATGCAGGGTTTATTTCGCAGCGTCGAGATATACTGTGTAATACCCGAAAGGACAACAGTAATTTAATTTCTGAATAATTCATTGAAACTTTGTTACACAAACACCTCGATGATGAGACGCTTTCACCTCTAAATACGGAAAAATCCTAAGGTAATGGATATGTAGATATAATAATTCTAGAATATTAAAATTAAAATTAAAATTCACTATTAAGAAAACATTATTAAAATAAAAATAGTTGTGTCATTATTAAAATAAAAAATCGTAAACTCAAAGAGATCGAATTACCGCGAACTGAAACTGATTTCGAAATAACAATTCGAAACGCAGAGCGCGACAATGTATCAAATAATCTGATCCCGATCGCAGAAAAGGAACCTCTACCGTCTGATCACGCGTATCGGAGAACAAAACTCGAAGTTTAGTCGAAACTTTAGTTGTCGTCGCTTGTCACCATCGTTCGCGACTGCACAGCTTGTCGCTCGGATCTCTGCTTTCGTCCTTTCGAATTGGCGCGTTTATCGACGAATCTGACTTATGTTGCGTTCGCCCCTGACAGTGGAGAGGAGAAAATCAAAAAATCACGACGTGGAAATGGCTCGCCCGGCTCGATCGAAACGCGTGAACCGCGAGCAAAGGGACGGGAGGGGAATAAAAAGTGGTCAATAAAATTTGTTCGTTGGCGAGCAGAGAATTGCTCTTAATACTGGAAATAAAGCAACGATTGATAACGTTGATTATCCGCGGTTCGATCCCTCCAATGGTTCCATTTGTGGAACGTTGTTAAATTTTTCGCTGATGTTTCCGGTTATTTCTTTCGCGTGCCTGTGACTCTTTGCTTGTGGTGAGGTTCGTTCCATTGTTTCGCGATCGATTGCTTTGGGTAATTCTTATTACGTCCGTTCGAGTGCCTTTTGTGCAGCCTGGTATTTTATTGGAAACGGTGATTTAAAAAATAATTCATTGGAGAAGGCTTGATCTGTGCAACGTCTCACGATCAGTATTTGAACGCCGTTTAAGAAATTCAAGAAAAAGAAAAGAGAAAGAGGTCGCCGATTTGTTTAAAACAATCTGCAGGATTGACAATCTATCGAGAGAAAGAAAGTGAAAAAGTATTTCGATTTCAAGTCAAGACGATTCCAGATTTTTGTAATTATAAGCAATTGGAACGTTCTTCTTTGCAAAAATATTTACCAGTCACTCAACCATAACACCGTTTCCATCGATTACCTTTTTTTATCCATTTGTTTAACGGTTTGTGTGTTCGATCGACTTCGATCGATTAAGTTCAAATAACTTTCTGGATAAAATATTTCGGATACTGCTGGCAGCGGTAACGTTCACCTGTATCATCTCGATCTACGTGGTCATTAAATTTTCAACCTAATTAAGTCTCGCAGGAAAACGGTAAAAACTCGCGATACGAGGTCGTGCTATGGAGTATTTTGCGCCTCTCCTATCTCTCGCACGTAAACAAACGATCCCTAGACGTAGCAAAAAGGCTAGTTAGTCGCTGCACCCGCGTTGTTAAATAAGTTACAACCTGTAACAGGTAACAAGCAACTTAGGTCAGGCAAGAAAGGGAACTTTCTTTGACACGTGAAACGACCACGCAGTTTAAATCTCTCTCGCAAGGAAACATACTATGGGACGTCGGAATCGTCGATTCTGATGAAATTTCGCATGAACATAAGTTCTCGAAAAAATACTTGATCCGTGTTTTCTTTTATCGGCAATCGGTCGATGTTAAAGCGGTGAAAACTATCCTCAAAATTGTGTGAAACATACCTTCTTGTCAAATATCTCGGAAATTATTAAAGATAGTTTCAAAAATTAAAGATAGTTTTTTAAATTATCAAAGAAAGTTTTTGTGTAAATTGATGAAATTAGTGTCTTTTAATGACAAATTCAATGGTACCATTATCTTTTCGATTGAACAATATATTTAAAAAACTATATTTTTCATAATAATTTATTTTCACAAGTAAATGTTAAAAGATTTGAATATTCGTTTATGAATACTATATATTCAAATAAGTTAAATTACGGATAAAATGGGATCCTGATTTTTGCATCATAAAAAAAAAAGTCAAATCTTTCTCACTGTACGTGCAAAGCAGAGTGTATGCTAGAATTCTCCTCTGTTCGAGTTGTGAACTGCGTTTTAAAATGTGAAGTGTCAATATATTTTAGTATACCAATATATGCTGAAATATACTAAAATATATTTAGTATATCAATATATTTTTTATTTCTGAAAAAAGCTGATTTTATTGCTCAGTGCTTATTGCTTCTTTTTAAGTTGGACACAATCAAGAATTCAGCCAGATTCGCGCGTCGAAATCAGAGCTTGTGCAAAAGTGTCGTTCAAGGACAGCGTGAAACAAGAATTATGGAATCATTTATTTCCAGTTATTTTCATCCTGCTTCGAGCGGGCCGATACCATTCCCGCACAGCAGGGATATAAAACCGAGCGATCAATTTTGTATGAGACGCGCGGAGGACTGTGCCTCGATGGAAAAAAATTTGCAATGCCTGAATTTCCGATTCCGAGTCTGTTCGTTTCTGGTCTAGTCTCACTGACAGATTTTTTTTATTATTTTTTTTTTTTTCGTTTTCTGGCTGCAAATTCTACGCGTGGAATTTTCTCTTTTTTCTCCCCTCCCCCCTCCTCCTCCTCGTTTTTATTGTTTCTAATAAATCGCGCCGACAGACAACGTTCGCCACAATGTTGCCGACGAATTTGCATTAACTGACACGTTCTTCAAAAACACGTATTTTGTTTTTTTTTTTTTTTTTTGGTGGGTGACAAGTTGATTCATTTGTCGGGCTGAAATTTATAGCGCGATACGTACAGCGTGCGTTTCTAAAATTTGGAACATCCAGAGCAAACGTTCAAAGCGCTTTCCACGGTGTTCTGTCTGGATCTTGCTTTTTAAAAAATTGCGAAGCAGGCAAATTTGCATGAAAGAATCCACGGTCCAGTGAGACGTGTAACAAATTCCTTACAAGTTCCTTTCCCCGAAGTTACAGCTAACTAATGGCAAGTCGTTCCATTCCAGCTTTAATTTTAACGATACGATTCAGAGAATTTTTAAACGAAGCGAGTTTCCCTCTTCCCACCAGTTCCTTCTTTCCAGCTCCTCTCTATCCACCATCTATTTGTGACAGTTTCAGCAGACGAGGCGAGGGAGAACGCGAATTTGACATTAAAACGCGCGAGGATGAAAGGATTCTCTCTCCTCGGGAGGAAGCGAGCGAGGCACAGAAGAAACGAACCAGATGACGATATATATATATACCAGCTGCGAAATTACCAGCGCAGCTCGTAAACTTCCCGCCCTTTTTACGAGAAGCGGTGCCGATGACGTAAAAAACACGAGACTGCTCATTTTCACTTTTTAATCGTCAGGTTGGATGAAATTGAAAACCAGGTGGTGAGCGCGAGTGCGAGCAAGAGAAACGGACGTTCCACAAGTCTGCCGATATTACCATTTGTACCAAGTGAATTACGTGAAATTACTTGGCGAAAGAAGATGAAATATACTTGAGCGTTGAACGCTTGAAATTCCGCACCCTGGCTATTAACGCCAGTGTATAAAACTTTTCTCCAAGGATCTTTTTATCGTTGCACGATGCTCGTTACGGGAGAAGAAAAGGGTGAAACGATCTTAATTGCAGCGAGTGTTCCTTCCCTCGTATGAATTTCGCCAGCGTTTCGACGCAAGAGGAACTGACTCACTGGACCTGTTTCTCAATTACCGCTCTCATTACGAAACCCTTGTTACAAACGGGGGAAAGAAGCAAAGCTGAACCGCGGACGACGAACGGAAGAATGTATTGCCCTTTTTCTTTTCTCGTGTGAATTTCGTGAATGAAACGCACACGTTGCTGTTGCGTCGCGTGTGCCTGTGCATCTGAGTCATCAACCAGTTCTCGTTTGTTCTTTATGCGCGGTGATTTTATATCGCGTCGAGTGTATCAAACGACAGGATTCTTGGGATACAATCGCCGTGCACGCAAAAGTTCTACGATTAATTAAACTCTCGAGGGAAAAGTTTCATTCGTCCTCAATCGTCAAAATGATCAATGTAATTTCATTTTGCAATTGTCGGTAAAATCGATATAATTTTGACATCGATGTAATCAACATAATTTCTTATTTTGATATCGGTATGATTAATAAAGTCAATATAATTTTATATAATCAGCACGATTGCTAAGTCAACATAATTTCTTTCTACAGTTAAATTTAAAATAGAATGATCGTGAAATTTCTGGTATACATTCACAGTCACCATGTCTCTTTCAAATCAAGAAACAGAATGTAATTTGATGAATTAAAAATTTTGTTAATGAAACACCGTGGTGTCACGGATGCGACTGTAGTATTTTTTGAAATTACTGACTTATCATTTTTTTAAATCACTATTGTTTCTTTTTTTAAAATTATTATTACTAACTTATCATTCTCTCGCGACGAACGAATTTATAAAACATTTCCGATCTTCCGCGAGTTCCCGAGTCACTCTCGGCTCTTTGTGAAATTTCACTGCGTTTTTCCCGCGAGATTGAACATAAATCGTATCCACGTCTAATAAAATTGAGAAATTTACAAGAAGCTAGAGTTAATTATTTCAGCCTCGCCGCGGAGCTTGAGCAGCTCCTCTCCTGATGGAAGTCAGTCGAGAGAACATGGTCGTGTATCTTGTTTAACGCGGGTGTGGTGCATTATTTAAAAGAAGAAGGGCGAAAAGAAAACGGTAAATAGGATTAAATAAAAGCGTTTTCGTCAGCGTGAGCTTATTTGTACCTCCGACGAAAATTCCATTCTCGACTGGCTGGAAATAAGGAATCCCTTTATTTTCTTTTTCCCGCGGCATCCATCGTCGCGGGGAGGGAGAGAGAGAGAAAGAGAGCGAAAAATATTAAAACACCGCGCGCGCGGGAATTTCACGCGAAGCTCCGGCGCTGGAAAGTACGTTTCTCGCCTCTTCACGGTTTCATTTTCCGCCTGACGAATATCCTCTTTTCGAACCCACCGCTTCCGCCCACCCACCCACCCCCTCTCGACGACCGGTAAGGAGAAATGATATTTCAAATATTAAAATAGACGATGGATTTTACGAACCGCCGCCGCGAACAAGACACGAGAAGACGCTGCGTTCCCGTCGTGAAAATTTCACAAGAACCTTAGATTTTCATCGTCGTATTGTCGCACGATCCTCTCCTTTTCTCTCTCTCTTTCTCTCTATCTCTTTTTTCTCCTTACTCTCTGCTTCTCTCGTTTAATAACGTAAACCGAGAAGGAAACGGTAAATCGATTTCTCTGTTCGGGATTGAACGTGAAATCGCTCGCACGTTAGATCGGGGTTTTGTAATTTAAACAAATTGAAAAGTGAATTTATTAATCCTCGTTTAGTCGAAGCTTGGTCTTTGATGCGATATATGTTGTAAACCACCGTGATGTAACGTAATACGGATTATATTTGCTATTATATGATTTGTATTGTGATTTATATTACATTTATTTATATTTATAATATTTATTTATTATATTTATTATATTTATGTATATTTTATTTATATTTTGTATATTTAATTATTATATTTATTATATTTACGTATATTTTATATATTTATTTATTATATTTATTATACTTATTTTTATTACATATATTACAATAACGTATATTACAACTGTAAATAGTTGTAATTTTATAATTTAATTACATATAATAATATAATAAACGCAACATTTCTATTTCATCATTTGCGTCATGTTATACTACGTTTCATATTGTCTAATAATACAGTTTTAAAACATTTGTCATCTTTAGACAATGAGAAAGTACTTTCAAAGTGTAATAGGTTGAACACTTTGACACAGATCTGTCGTTATTTATTAATCAAATCAAATTGGCATAATACATTAGCTCTTAGCGAATGAATGACTTTGTCGCCTACTTTCTATGAAAATACAGTGAGATATTGCAAAAAGCTGTTTGACGATCAAAGGACAAATTATCAACTGAAAGTTGATCCTCTTCCTGTTTTCTGAGAAACGAGCGAGAAAAACGTCAGCTTCGATGTGAAATTTCTTGGAAACAAATTTGTTTCGTTGATACCGCGGGAAATATTCCAGCAGGAAAACATTGCTCGCGTCCATTTGCGGATATTACGTGAACATTTTAAGAAGTGCAATACGCGTGATGTTCTTTGTCTAATTATTCTTCATTAGTGAGTGCACGATGTATAATCCGGCGTCAGGTGGATACGTAGCACGAGACAACTAATTGGTAATAATTTCGTGAAACACTCGGTTTCGCTAACGATTACTTTCGATAAAACACTCGACGGGACGGAGTAATATGTGCAGCCTCTGCTGCGTTTCAAGGGGATAAATCAAATAAATAAATCAAACGCCGGAGAAGAACGAAAGAGCGAAGGAACAAATACGTTTCGTATAACCGTGCTTTTATCGATCCGGTCAATTTATATGCAGGATTTATACGTGTACTACGAGGTAGCTTTAGAGCACTTTGTATCGCGCGAAACGATTCGATCATTCCAGAACTGTGCTTCATACATCGCTATTTTCCCCCGGATATTTACCCGATACCAGTTTCATAAATTATGATGAAATGTATCTCTGTTCAGTTAGCTCTTGTAACTAGTTTCAAACTTTCTTTATTCCTTTCGATAGAGAATTACTTGTCCTGTGCGTTTCGACATTGTTCCTTTTGCAATTGTTGCAAATTTGGAGAGAGTGAAATGAACGCAAAGAAGAAATTAAATGTTTCCAAAAATAAATTGAAAAGTACGCAATTTATTGAACAAAAATTTGAGATTACCGTATGTTCAACAAAATTCAAGAATTTGGGGGAAAGGAAACTTGTCTGTTATCTTAGAAGCCCTTTTACATCAGAAATTCGTCAAATTAGAGGCAATTGCTTGTATCTCTACTGTTAATTTTAAATTGATCTTCTGACAGAAGTAAGAAGGAAGAATCTAGAACAAACGACAAAATAATAGGAGAAAATAAACCCAAAGAAGAATACATAACTTATAAATATAATATATATAAATTATATATTCAATTTTTATATATTACATTAATAATATTAAAAATTTAATTAATTTAATAAATATTAACAATATTAATAAATTTTATACGTACAAATTAAGCAAAAATTTGAAATTACCGTGTGTTCAACAAATATTTTATTTGATTTTCAGTTAACTCTCTCTCTCTCTCTCTCTCTCTGACAGGAGGGAAGAATTTAGAACAAACGACTTGGAAAACAATCGACATCAAGGTTTCTTCAACTTTCCAAGCGTCGATCGCAAGGAGTACAGCATTTAATTTCACAAAAGATAAATATTAACAATAGCGGCGCGAAAATTAAAAAGGAATTAACCGGAGATACAGGTCGGATAGAATTGAGAGCGCGATTCCCCGAACTTCCATCTACATCCCCATTCAACACGACAGATACTCACACTTAATCCCATAATTACTACCTGAGAGCAACTATAATACACTTCCTCCGGTACTTGCGCCCGCTCTTTCACATCCCCCGAGGGAAAAGAAAAGCCCTTTTCACGCGGAAGGAACAAGACAGCGGCAAGCTCGAGGCATCCCCTCGAATGGCGCTTATCAGCCGGAAATCCGGATCCAATTTTTCCATGCCGTCGGGCGCCGTTTAAGGCCGACAGCCACGCACTCGTATCCTTCTAACGTTCAATCCCCGGATACCAGGATGTTCTCTTTTGTCGCGCGATTCTTCGCGAGTCAGCTCAAAAATTGTTAAAAAGACTCTGACCTTCCGTGGAAACATACTCTGACGAAAGTGTCAATCGCATCACATTTTGACGAAATTTGGACTTGGAAACGTAGTTTTCGAGAAAATATTTGACACGTGTTTTCTTTTTCTTTTTTTTTTTTTTTATCGGAAATCGATGTTAAGGGGATAGATGAAGCGAGTGGATGAATTACATGACACGTTTGGTTTGGATAATTGTTGTTTCTTCGCTGGCACGTGGTGACAGTTTGTATATGTCTTGTCTCAGATGTTGGAACGTATACTGATCAAATTTTCAGTAAATTTTTTTATCTGGTAATTCTCATTCGAGAATTTTATTACTTGCAATGAAAATATATTTTGCGATGAAATTTATTAACTTGTTACTTGTTAAATGAGCGGACTCTCGTGCTTTCTACAGTTTCAGGGCTCAGATAATATGTCACTTGTAATTAGCAGATATTTCTCAGTTTACGTAGATGTGAGGAATATCTTAGTGTCTCATATTATCTTCATCCTTTATATATAGCAAATATCGCGTTATATATCTTGAAGTTTCTCGCAGTAAGAATATTAGCAATATACAATTAATCTGTACATGGAATGTCACGCAAAGTATGCCAAGAATATTTACAAGATTGTAAATATCGAAACAGTGGAAACGACGAACTATTTCTCAAGTTACAAACAACTTTGCCTTTGTTCGAAATATATATCAGGATGAATGAATTAGTTGACAACATTTTTGTCACTATACGTTCCCTCAAATTTTCATCGAAAATTCGCGTAATGTTTGTTACAACGTACAACTAGTTTCGTCCAGTTTGACGATACCGGATATCACGAACTCTTGAAATTTCTTATTCATACCGTTCCAGGTCCGTGACATCTTGCATCCTTTGGGAGTAATACGAAACTATAGTTGCGGTGGATGGATGTCCTTGCGAATGAAAAATCTAAAGAATGACGTACATACTTATTCCCACTGTAGAAATGACGAAAGTCTATTATTCATCACGTTGTGACCTCGTGTACATGACTCTGACATACTCGTTGGAATACAATTATAATAATAATAGCTGTTAGTTTGTTGTCCCAACGAGTGAAACATTTGAAGAACAATATAAATAATTATTAGAATCTACGTATCTATTATAATTGTTCTGATTAATGAAAACGTCTAAAGAACAAGTATCTGTTCTAATAAGAATCTGAAATATATGTATATTTCTTTATTCGGACGTGATCATCAGATTGTCCATCACTAATTAATTGCTTTGATCAATGAAACACCCAGAAGAATAATGGAGAACATATACATTTGATTATTGTCACCGAATGAAATATTTAAAGAAAAGTGCAGCTTTCATTGCAATCTGCACACTTAACTCTTTCAAAATACGAGCCAATAATACTATATAATATACTATATATTATATTAATACTATATTAATACTACATAATATATAATACATATTACAGTATATATAACATATAATACTATATTAATATTATATTGATACTGTATAATATATAATACATATTATAGTATATATAACATATATAATATATAACACTAGATTAATACTGTATAATATATTATAATATACCATATAACATTTATAACGTACTATATTTCACTATAATGTATATATACTATAAATAGTATTTATAGTATGAAATAGATAGTATAAATAGTATTTATAGTATAAGTAAATACTATTAATATAGTATAAATTATTTATTATATATAGTATAAGTAATTTCGCTGAAATTGATAAATTTTTTTCAGTTCCCATTGCCGTGAAGTGACTTGCGCCACTTTATTCAGAAGAAAAACAGAACGGCTCGCATTTTCCCTCGTACACTTCACTATCTCGAAGAAGCGAGACGCATCCACCGTGACAGCATCTTTTTATTCAGCACGTGCATATTTTTGCCAGCTTTGGCGGATCCATCGAGATTAATCACCGGCCACGGCAAAAATTTCCGATGGCAACCGGAATTCTGTGTTACGCGGATGCCGTGCGGACGAACGAGCAAAGGGTGAACAGCAAGGGATGAAGAGGAAAGCATCGGCCGAAGGGGGGCGGTGGGAGTCGCGGGAAAGAAGATGGAAGTTTAAAATCCATGTAAGAGGGAAGAGAAAGAGCCCGGTCGTTTCTCGCCGCTTATCCGGCGAGATAAATGATTTCATGCTCAGCTTACGACATGTCATCGTTGAGGTCCTCGTTCCTCCACCCCCTGTCTCTCGCCATTCCATCTTCTTCGCCGCTTGTACTCTCGTCGTCCCTCGTGTTCTCCACGAGGTGGTGCACCCATCTCTTTTCGAACTCGTCGAAGGTACGTCGATGATTCTTGTTTACCACTGACAGGTATAAATTTACGTGGCGCTACTTTGTGAGAGGTACTCCTCCTATCCCTGTATGCCGAGTCTTTGCACGTTTCCGATGTTTGATTGATACGTACTTCGGTTTCTGAGGCGGGCGGCGATGATGCTTTCGCGTCGTTCGTGTGTGAAAGGGTTCGACAGTGATTGTAGTTTAGCCAGCTAATGTGATTAATGTTGATCGATGTCCAGATTTGCGTGTGATTTAGGGCCATTGTACGCGTGCTCGTCTATGATTGGTTTGGCCAAGGTATTTTTGTTCCGACGGAATATCGCATGAATAGATGTCTTTAAACGATTGAATACACTTGAAAGAGAGATATTTCTGTGAAATGCGAAGGTTATGATGGTAATTGCAATATCGTTGATTATAGTCTTTCATTCTGTTCATTTCGATTAAATTCTGTTCCGTGTTTAAAAGAAAAATACCGTGATGGTCTTAATCTTTTAATTCTTTCAAGTTATTCCCTATTGACAGTAATTTATTTTATTGCGAGAAGGAGATATATATTACAACAGAAATAAATTAATTCGATCGTATCTTATATAATGACGATTGTATTTTACTTTCCATGATATATTTCAAATGATATTAGTAAGTAAACTCGAAAGATCGATACGTCGTGGGTGAGTGAACTTATTTTGAAGAGGACAGAGATTCTAGCCACGGAAGAATATCTTAAAAACTTCAGTTCTTCTTTTTTCCTTCTTTCAAATATCTTTTCAAATGATACAATAAACTATTTTCGTATATATACATACTAATACGCTCGTCAACTAATAATCAATTAATATACTCTCACGTACACGTTCGTACATAAAAATTAATCGTGAATTATTAATTTACCGTAAATTTAACAATTATTCATAAATTTTCTTGCAACTTTATCGTTTCTATTTCGTTCACAGTTATTTTCACCGAAAACCCGTGACGTTTCATCGCGACGTTTCGAAACTTTATTAAAAAAAAAAAAAAAAAAAAAAAGAAAAAAGAAAAATCCACTTTGAAATAGCAATAAAAATTTCTACGAGGAGTCTAATTCGTTACTGGCGAGAGATAGATAAAACTGGCGGGGGGGTTTCGTTGAAAAATCGCCCGTGACACGGAATGGAACTCCTTGGGTCTGGGCATCGTTCGGAAGAAAAACACCGTCTCGAAAGCAATTACAACTTGGAGGAATTTAATTTAGTCGAGCGGTGTCCGCGCTCTCTCGTGCACTTTACAAAGCTTTCTCAAAGTGCAGCCAACGACTACAATGACGACGTCGTCGTTTCGAAACGAACACCCTGATCGCCGAGCCTGGCCTCTCTCTCCTCACTACCGAACGAGTTTGTTATTCTTTATCACGAATTCACCGGCGACTTCTCTCTATATATTTTTCCCCGATCGAGACGTAATTACCGATACTTTCGGAAGAAAAAGGCGAGCGTGAAAATTCTCTGGCAGAATACGTGCTGAAACGAGAACTGAAAATCGTTCTACTATGAGAAACCGTTCGATTGCTACACGGTTGAGTCTGTTGGACAAATATCGTGACATTTTTCATTTTGGAAAAGGAATAATTACCTTCTCCGAGATAGAGATATCGATTAATTATCAAGTGGTTATTATATGTTTCTTGAATATTTCTTCACAATGTTTCAATGCTCATTTTTATTTGTTTCAGCACTGGAATTACCAAAATGGTCAAAATTTGTAATTTCCCATGGAAATTTTATGTATTTATAACAGTGTATTTTTAGGTATTCGAGTGATCTTCAACAAACTATACTAATAGAAGCTTGTGTTCCTTTTTCTCTCGTACGTTGCATCTTAGTTTCTTTGCTACTCAAAGTTCAATGTAATATTAATTACGAACAGTTCAGTAATTCAGTACAATATTCGATTATTCAAATTCTTTTTATATGCTTGACAGATCAAATACTTTAAACGTTTCAAAGTCAT
This sequence comes from Tetragonisca angustula, assembly GCA_036937485.2. Classification (NCBI taxonomy): domain Eukaryota; kingdom Metazoa; phylum Arthropoda; class Insecta; order Hymenoptera; family Apidae; genus Tetragonisca; species Tetragonisca angustula. The sequence goes on along the minus strand of JAWNGG020000096.1, from coordinate 859,462 downwards.
CGATAATAACGTTGTTTCACGTAAAGTCTTCTAACTCTTCAACGTTAATACAACTTATAATTTTTATTTAATGAATTTTATCACTTTCTTTTTCTTTTCTTTTTAGCTATGAGTCATACTGAAATATTCTTTCTCCTTTAATCGCCAAGTAAAGATCTTCCGTCTCAAGGTATTATATCGTACTTGTTGTTAAAAGAAAAAAAGTTAATCTCATTCAACCAAATTTCGACCAAATATTGACTCAGTATCGGCAATCTCACAGTTGGCAAATAACTTCGGGGACTCGCGAGGCTCGTGTCGCGTCGAAATATCTGCAAAAGGGAGAAAAAGGAGCAGCACGGTTAACTAACTAGCGCGGATAGAAGCCGGACGAAACTGGGTTCCTCGATTAGTTCGAAAATCCGAGGTTTTACCAGCTACAAGTTCGGCAACGAATAGAAAAGAGACAGAGATAAAAGGGAGGATACGCGAAACCGTAGCCTTAAATCTTTCTTGACGTCACGACGAGCGAATTCGTCGGTACCGTCGTGGCTTGGGGATTTTATCGGGCGGAACGATAACTAAATCAGCGAGAAAAACAGAGAGAGAGAGAGAGAGAGAGAGAGAGAGAGAAAAGGAAAAAAGATATTAAGGAGAACAGCGACGCGTGCAGTGAAATCGTGCAATTAGCACGATCGATCTCGCGGCCTCGTGCACACTTCGTAAATCCGTGGAAATAAAGTTGCAGCTCTGCGCGCGACACTACAAGCATCGAGCTTAACTAGGCTAGAGGATTTTTATTTCGCTCGAAGGTGTCGCTTTCGCGTAATTTTAACAACACGGACAGCTTCCCTTCTACCTAACCCCCAATTCCTCCGCGATAAATTATCGAATCAGCGACGTTAATGGAAATTACGAGACAGTTGTTAAGCTTTCAAATTAACTCCTCGTCGTGTGATCCTCTTTTCAATCTTCCCCGGCAAGCATCGTAACATTACGTTAAGCACGCGAAGTATTGGAATTACTACGTAGGAATAATTTGTTTTATGAAAAAAAAGTTTGGCCCAGAGTGCTTTTTTTCTTTCTTTTAAGCAAACATTTAATTTCAACAAAGATCTAACTAATTAAATTTTTATGAGATCGACGACAAGTTATAACTATAGCCGGTATTTTCCGAACTGCAATAGATTAAGAAAGATTTTTGATTACAATAATTTCTTGTAGTATAAATATTCCACTGTCGAGTAGAGAAAAAAAGAAAAAAATTGTATCGTGTATTTTTAATATTTGATTACTCCAATAGATGCCGTGTATATCCGGATTAAAAACGAAGAAAGGAGAAAATAAAATAGCGAAAAATATATTGTAATTTCAGTTGTTAAGAATCGAGCAAAGCAAGCGGTCGTCGTTTTCATCAAAGATCTTGTTAAATAAATAGTTGTCGTTATAGTTTCTTGTTATAAATCTCGTGATATATTTACTAAATATATATCCAGCGCTCGTAATGAAAGGATATAATCCGATAACTTTCGCTCTCAGAGTCGAGTATCGCGCGAACTTAAACTCTTGCGCTAGTAACTGATTCACGGACCATAACGAGTGACCGAACCGTATACAATAATTCCTCTTCTTTTTAAATTCATCGGTATATCACTGGATAGAAATAACTAAGAAATAATAAATTTATTATTTGCTTTGCCTGGGTTATACTTAAAATATACCTGAAACTGAGAAAATATTGCAATTTTGGGACGAAATATTTTCGACGTGCGTGGCAAGAGGTAAATTGCGAGCCATAACGAGTGACCAAACCGTATACAATAATTCTTTTCGAATTTATCGGTATGTCATTGGATAGAAATTACCAAGAAGTAATGAATTTATTATTTGTTTCGCCTGGATTATATTTCAGTACACTTAAAACTGAGAAAATATCGCAATTTTGAGACAAATATTCTCGACGTGCGTGGCAAGAAGTAAATTGCGAACCATAACGAGTGACCAAACCGTATACAATAATTCTTTTCGAATTTATCGGTATGTCATTGGATAGAAATTACCAAGAAGTAATGAATTTATTATTTGTTTCGGCTGGATTATATTTCAGTACACTTAAAACTGAGAAAATATCGCAATTTTGAGACAAATATTCTCGACGTGCGTGGCAAGAGGTAAATTGCGAGCCATAACGAGTGACCAAACCGTATACAATAATTCTTTTTGAATTCAATCTCTGTATATCACTGAAATTACCAAGAAGAAGTAATGAATTTATTATTTGTTTCGCCTGGATTATATTGCGATTGTGGGCCAAATATTCTCGACGTGCGTGGCACGTCATTCCAGCGCAAGGGGTTAAGCAAAAGCAATTCGACGAGGAGGGTCTTTTTTTTTCCATCGATTCGACGAGAAAACAAAAGCCCGGGACAAAAGCCGTGAGGAATCGGCTCGAAAAGCGAGAATGATCAACCGCGGCGGACTGGGACGGGCTTTTGTCGGTGACGTCTTCAATTTCGCCGATATTAATTGCCGTGGCGAGCCGCTCGCGGGCAGAACCGCGCGTGTTTCCGCGAGCCGGATGCGAACAATGGCGCGGTACCGGAGATCGTTGGATCGTCGGCGAACGGAAACCGGGTTGATTCATCGTTTGGAAAGCCGAGTCGAATCGCCGCCGCGTTCTTAGGTTAGCCTTTGAAAACAAACGTGGACACGCCAAACGTTTCGTTGCGCGAACGCGTGACGCAAATGGCGGGCAGATCGGGAGCGGATCGGACTCCGGGGAGGGGAGGGAAATCGGGTCGTGTGCCGGATACTCCGCGGCGGCGGTGAACCAAAACAATGCGATCGTTCCTTGTCCCTTGTGCCAGGTGAACGCGACAAGTCGCGATCGTTTGACGTCAGCCGGCCTGTGGAATGGGACGCGGATCGAATGATTAATCGGCGAATGGTCGACTGTGAAAGTGGCTAATTTGATCGCGTGGGCGTGAACCGGAGGATCCGGATTGTCTCGCGCGAAGATATGTCGCGTTGACAGCTTGATGATGGACGGGGGACGATAAGATCTCGCGGATACGTTATTACGTGGCTGAATGGGAATTTTTTTTTTTTTTCAGGAAATAAGTTTGACATAGAGGACGTGAGATAGTTAAATTGTGATAGTTGTTCAAATATCTAAAAGAAGCCTTTCTTTTGATATTTCGATGATTTTCGTGAATTATTTTTGACGAATGATATTTGGTTTTATTTTCTTGTACGAGACTGTAGGAATTGTTTTGCGATATGATGAATAAATTAGATTTAATAACACGATAAAAACAATAATTATTAACCTCTAAGTGGACTTTCAATTTCAGCTCGATAATTGGAGTTTATGTTTAATTGCCAAAGAGAAATAGAAACGCAGATACTAGAGAATTAGGTAAAATAATAATTTCGACACGTAGTACAAATATTAATTTAAAATTACGAGGAGGTCACTCGAGGGTTAAAAGGCGTGTAATAAACGAAAGATGCAAAGTATGAAGGTGAACCGCCTGTAATGTATGCGTGTTCCATTAGGCGATCAAAATTGATTTACCCACCGGCTGGAAAAGTGTATCTACTTTCACAAAGAATTAACGCATCAAGATTCAAACTTTGAAAGTTACTCGTTATTATAGCTCGCGAGAAACGTAATCTATTGGAGAGAAAATAACGTTCGCGTCGTCGTGTTTGTTTCATTAACCCCGCGGCTCGTTCCCGACAAAATTTCGTCGAAACGTGCAAAGACATTTGTTCTCCTTTAAGCGTCGCCCGTGGCCCGTGTAACGCGTATTAATAATTATGCAGTAAATTCGCCCTCTTAATTGCGCAGTAAATCCCGACCTAGACTCGACCCAGAACCATTTAACGAACAGATCAAATTTTAGAGGGCCATCGCCGGCGCGCGATGACGAAGATGGGAAACGCGAAACTTTTAAATTATAATCAACGCCCTCAGTGGCTGTTTCGATGCAACGAGAACGTAAGCCGCATCTCAAATCGCGTTTAATGGCACAGATTTCATTAGAACGTCTCGCTCTTTTCAAATTGTCCGCAATTTGTGTGATAAATCCGTCTGAATGTTTTTTTTTTTTCTTTAGAAGTTAGGAAAAACTAGAGGCAAAATCAGATCAACGATTCTAAAAAAAAAAGAAACCATACTCTTCGAATATTCTATCTACGACGTCATGTTAGGTCGCATAAAATTTTGGACTTGAGTTTAGTCGAGATTTGGACGTTGGTTTGCTCGGTTCTTTGATTTGGAAATTTTATTATATCGTGCATATTCAGGGAAGGTATTTTTTTAATGAATTCATAATGATACGAAATCCCACACTTTACAAAAATTGTTCTATAGAAGTTTTCAGAGTTAGGTTACGAAATTCTCTCTCATTCCCCAAATTTTCACCTTCGGAAGTTTGCGTCAAAAAGTATTCAGAAACAAAGCCTCCTCTGTGATTCAGTCTTATTTATCGCTTCAAAAAACCAAGATTTCTTCGCAAATCTTTTTTTCGTTAGAATTGGAAGAATATCGCGGATGTAAATAGTGCTGCTTATTTTGATTAAAGTCGAAAATAATTTTCAAAAGTATCCAACATAGACTATGTAAAAGTCATTTCGTGTGATACGATCTAGTAGTTGTATTTTAAACGACTATTCTAGTTGATGAATAATGAAAGCATGTTATTGAAAAGAACCTTGCATTCCTCGTGTCTGAGATCTTGTAAGCGAGATTATTGAAAAACCAGGTCAGTCATGGTTATAACGTTTAATGTGGTTTTAAGGTGACAGAAACGTAGAAAATACGAGGCGATTACTATGAAAGAGACCGAGAAAAAGGAAAAAGAAACGACAGAGTATATAGTAAAGTTTCGTAAAGATGCGCATTTTTAAAATTTCGACGGTGGAACTTTTATGGCAGTGTTTGAAATAACGCGTTAAATTGCAAATTTCGCAACAGTCGAATTATTATTGAAAAGGAAATTGCTGTTACATACGATCACGGAGATTTGATGATCACTGCGTTCCCTCTTCGCCGTGTCCACACTCAAATCGAGCTTGGAAAATCGTACATACCTAAAACAAGAAACATTCTGTGAGTAATGTTGCAGATGAGGCGAATAAAAAGAATCGAATATAAAACGCAAAAAACGAACAGCGTTAGCTTCCAAATAAAATTAGAATTTCACGAATTAGGTGTATAAATGTGGGCAGAAATTTTAGAAATTGTTTCTCGATCTTCGAGTAATAATAATACATTTGACACTTATTTTCTAGTGAAAGAATATAAAACTTTCAAAAATGAGCTTAGTGTAAAATAATGATGGTAATGTCATAATGGTAAAACAAGTACTAAATGGTCATTCTCTCTCTCTCTCTCTCTCTCTCTTTCTCGAGAGAGATATGCACTGATTGTCACGTGCTTAATGCCATTATACAGGTTTCCTGTTCTGTCGTGTATAGCGCTATTCGAAGGAATACTAGGAGGTTGTAAATCTCATTGGACTCGCGACGATATTCGGTTCGATGTTACGTGTCAAATTAACATCCCACGGCTGCTTCAATTGGCATGATCAAGTAGAACGTACTTTATGGGTATAACGGGATGATTTAAGTGCGTTTTATCTCCAGACTTTCGCAGAAATAGAATTCCCCGTGAATAAATAATATTAACCGATTCCGGTACGTACTTACTCAACATCTTAGCAAGGTACAGGTGTGTCTAATAAATTTCCAAGCAGTCGTTGGATGAATAATTGATTTCCCTCTTCTACAGCGTGGCGCGAGTCCCATAGAATTTTAAGTAAAAATCGAAGTCGCCGCGAACTGAGCTCGGGTCTCGCAATGATCCTTTAACTTCTTAATCGACGATTTTGAAATATTTCGGTGAGACACATTTTTTTTTTACTCTCGAAAATAAATTCGTAAACTTTGCGAACAAGTAATTTCTCGAGAGTCTAATAAACGCTGATATTCTGTTAAAAATTTTCGTAGTTTCTCACTTGTCTTTCTTTCTTTTTCTTTTTTTATTTTTATTTGTCCTCAATTTGCCAACAGGCAGATTCGCTCGAGACTGACGCAGTTTAATCCGGAAGATGGTTAAAATAAGACAGACGAGTTTCTTAAAAACACCGCAAGACCGATTGCGTTGCGTGCTTGACGTTTCTTAAATGGAACAATCTTACGGCCTTGCGCTTTCGCCCGGAATTTTGATCGATCTAACGGATGCATCAAGATTCAGGAAGCAAACTGTTCTCGCAAGTCTGCCTGCGGATGACGTCTTCCTCTGTTAGAAAGATAGAAATCAACAAACTGCCTCGAGGAGGAAGCAATCGTTCTCTCGATATAATATACCTGCTGTTTGTAAGCGGCATCGCTTTCTATATAATTATATGATTATCAACGTCACGGTGTCTTTGACGAGTGTCTCTCGTACAGTTATTTATTCTTATTTCTGGAATGAAGAGTTTCAGTCGCGTATCGCTCATTGCTAAGAAACTAACAACGACACTAGTGTTAAGAGTTGAATTAACAAATTTTTCTAAGCGTCGCCAATCGTGAAAGAATATTTGACGATTTTCTACGATTTTTATATCGATAATATATTTCGTAACGGTGTGCAACCCATTGAAATAAAATTGTTAAATAATCTTCAAATTTCGAACAAACACCCGATGATTCATCGAGTTCGTCGTCGAACTTGGACAACGTCAAATATTAGTGATCACGGTTTCTAAAATTGAACGAGAGCCAGTCGACAAACCCTCGGACACGTTCACAATCAGCCCAATCTGAACAAAGGCTGACAGCGGGCGGCATTAATAGAAATTGAATGTTTGCGTCGATCGGTCTCCCCTCCCCCCATTTCTTGCAATCTCCCTTTAGATCCCGACAAACATCTCCGGAATAAACCGCAGGAATTCTCATCTCCGTGCTCGCGATACACATTTTCCAGCTGGGAAAACCCGAGCGCGTTTCACCTTGGCCGAACAATTTCCGCACGCTGATATCGGCGGTCTGGCACGGGCGGTTCTGATCGCCGTGCGAAAACTAACGCTTCGCAAATCTCCGTCACCTTGCTCCTCCACCTTCGTCTCTCTTTCTCTTGGTTTTCCTTGCAACTCTGCAAGAGTGCAAAGACAAAATTAATTGCATCAGATTAGAAAGAGTCTGACTGACTCGTAACTCGATCAACAGTTACGAACAATTTTTCAAGTGACATTCGTCTTTTTTCCCTGTAATTTCAAAAGAACGCAAACATGGATAGCGTTGCGCTGGCAACTGGTTCCGCGGACCATAACGAGCGACCGTGTACAATAATTCGTCGCTTTCTTTTTCTTTTGAACTCGTCGGTTGGATCGAAATTATTAAGAAGCAACAAACTTATCATTTGTTTCGCCTGGGTTGCATTTAATTTAAAATTAACACTATACTTATATGTAAACTATATATACTAATTGTAAGAAAACGTTGCAATTTGGGACAAAAGAATTCTCGACGTGCGTGGCACGCGTAGAGGTTAAAGTAGAGTTATTTTGAATCAGATTCGTGTCTGAATAATTTTCTAATCAGCCAACAGTCTCGAACAATTTTTTTTAAGTGATCTACGCTTCACAGATCTTCGTGTTCTTTCCTCTTACAATTTTAGAGGGGCCTGCAAATTTATTTTTACATTTCAAGCGAAGCACGTAATTAGCTCGACTCGATAAACCGATCGTAAATTAACTTATATTCGCCGAGGGTCCCGGCATTCTCACAATTCTAATACGTTCATAAAACTAACCTATTGCCAGCATCTTAACGGTGAGCCCAAAAGAGAGAGAGAGAGAGAGAGAGAGAGACAGAGGAGCTGCTTCGTTCTACTGTTTGGTCGCGAGCAATTACGAGCAGCGGAGCCATCTCGAAAAAGCAATTCCGCCGGTGTAAACAGCAAACGGAGTTATTAGAGCCGCGTCATTTCCGCGACCGAACAATCGCGGTCCCACGCTCCTTACGCGCGCTGATTCGCGCTCCACGAGGCTCGCCCGTTCACATCCTGCGATTCAAGGCGTTCATTTCCTTCCCCCTTTTTATTCCCTCTCCTTCTTGTTCCTCCTTCATCAGCGTTCACTCCCTGGTCGCCTAAACTACAACCAAACCTAAACTGGCCGCTGTCTAAACACGGGAGGCAGCCAAACGTTAAGTTTCGCTCTCTTATTTAACTTTTTGCGCATCGACTCTTTCGACACCAGCGACGACTATAGTCGATCGTCGTTGACAGCATCGATTTGCATCGAAGTTGATAAAAGTGATACGATCGTAAGTGGTGTTAGGATACTAAGGAATAACTAATTCTGGAAACGTTAGTTTTGAGTTGTTGGTACGAGTGGGGTGGATAAATGTATGGGAGAGTAAGCGTGAAAACATAGTCTGCCGACTGTGAGAGTTTGAGGAAGAACAAAGCGGTTACAGAGAAATTTGTACAAAGCGTTACTAGTGCAAAATTTCATTTTTTGTTTGTAATACATTTATATATATATTCTATAAAAGGAGACAAATTTTATTTTCTATTCACAAAACGTTATTACCTGCAAAACTAGAAATCTAACAAACTGTAAGGTGACTATAGTTGTCTGTAAAAAATTCGCATCGATTCGTACCAAGGTTGATAAAAGTGACACGGTCGTGAATGGTAAGGCGAATAATTTGTATTAATCATGGTATTTATGTAAACTCGTATTTTTACGGACATAGTTAGAAAAGAAGGGAACTTTGACGGAATAATATTACAACGATTGAACACAATTAGAAATTATAAATGCATAATAAATATATATTATTATATTATAATTTTATATATTTTATGTATTACTACATTACCTTATTTATATTATAATATAAATATAAATAAGGTCTAATAATGAGAATGTTGTAAATATTATGTATCAGTGCAGAACCTGAAAAAAAATTTCGAAAAGCGTATTATTGAAGAAGGAAACGGCGTTATGATATAAAACAAAAGTGCCGAGCCGAGAATCATGATAAAACAAGCGGAAACAGGCGAAAAAAAAAAACGTCAAAGTTAATAATGTTTTGCGCAGAAGCAACGACTGTAGCTCGTTTTGAATTTTTTTTTTTTTGTACATTATACGCAGTACAACGAATTGCACTTGTCAAGAAGATTACCATTCGCGAAACGAATTTTAACTAGGATAAATTCGTGACAGGAAAAAGCTCGGTGACGATTTTTCAACGTCTGCCACCATGAAAAGTTGATAATTCGGATTTTATAATGCCTTTTCAACAAGGGACGAACGATAATAATATATCGTGCTTATGCTCAATAATACATCGTCGAAATATCACCTGGTTAAAAAATATCTAACTGGGTGACCAGCTTTTGTGAATTATGCGAGTGGCTCGGTGAAAATTTCAGAACGAGCGTATTTATCTCGATAATGCGCGATAAATTCTCGAACGAGAGATAAAGTTCGCGCGTGTCCAAAGAATTTTTCCACGAGATATGAAACTTTTTTACCAAGTATGTAAATATTTTTTCTTTGATATTTGAAAAGATTTCTATCACTATATTGCAAATAAATACAATTATCTCTCCTACGTATTCTTTTTTCCTCGTCGGAATAAGTTGATTTTCAACATGGTACTTAAGAGTTTGTTTCTCTTCTTCTTAAATCTACCATCGAAACAAATTCGAAGACTTAATAAAAAAAATTGATACAAGTGACACAATCTTTGATAAATACGTGCGTGTTTTAATTTATCTTATTTATCTTTAATCATCTCAATTATCTATCAACGCAGTAGCGTTATTTAGAATTCGTTGATGCCTGCAAGCAACCCATAAATACAACTCATACTTGTCAAAATCAATCAGGATTATCGATGATCGAGATTATCGATGTACAATCACAAAGCCTCGAAGTTTCCCTCGAAGTTTCTAAACCCTCCCTGAACATTACATAATCGAGGATGTCGCCTGCCATTATTTCCATAAAATCGTCAAAGCTGATACAAGTGAAAATATTTTGAACCCAAAGATTACAATTTGCCGGCGTACAACATTACGACGGAAAAAATGGAAGTTTTCAAAATCCTGCTTGAACTCTAAACACTACATAATCGAGGATACTTGCTATCATATTTTCAGAAAATCGTCAAAGCTGATACAAGTAAAAAATTTTGAATAGAACCCGAAGATTACAATCTGCCGACGTACAACATTACGATGGAAAAAATGGAATGGAAGTTTTAAAATCCTGCTTGAACCCTAAACATTACATAATCGAGGATACTTTCTATCATATTTTCAGAAAATCGTCAAAGCTGATACAAGTAAAAATATTTTAAATAGGACCCGAAGATTAGACTCTGCAGAAAACATTACGAACAAAAAAATTACCAGACTCGAAAGTCCCATAATCGTGGCTAAATATTACCCCCTCCGCCAGTGTTCTCATAAAATTGTCAAAACTGACACAAGTAAAAATATTTTAAATAGAACCCGAAGATTAGAATCTGCAGAAAACATTACGAACAAAAAAATTACCAGACTCGAAAGTCCCATAATCGTGGCTAAATATTACCCCCTCCGCCAGTGTTCTCATAAAATTGTCGAAATTGACACAAGTAAAAATATTTTAAATAGAACCCGAAGATTAGAATCTGCAGAAAACATTACGAACAAAAAAATTACCAGACTCGAAAGTCCCATAATCGTGGCTAAATATTATGCCCTCCGCCAGTGTTCTCGTAAAAGCTGTTCGTTAACTCTATTCTATCTCGCGTCGAAGCGGCGTTCCACGCTATTTCCGATACATGTAACCTCCTCCAACGTTCGGCTGACTCCACCTAGTCGCCTAGTCGCCCGTCACGTGTTTCGTCGCAATTTCCGCTCCCATCTATCTCAGGTATTCCCAATTTTTCTCCGACTTGTCTCGTATTTCCTTCTGTCTGAAAATCCAATTTGATACGTCCAGTATCTAGAAATCCGATTTCACGCATTCGCCGGCTGGAAACTAAACTGGTCTATGTCCCTTATTACGTGTCATTCGCAGCTCGGCCAGCGCGAAACAAACACTGGCTCGCCCTCCATTTTCTCAGCCGTTTCTCCGTTTCGTTCGATCGCTGGGAAACTCTCCGCTATCCAACGAGTATTTTTTCTCGTTCGAGAATTTATCCGTTTCCCCCGTTTTCATTCGCATTTATCGATCGCCTTGTTCCCCGAACCGATTCCTCTTTGACGACGAGCGAATTATGGTTGGCTTCGAAGAAAGATAGACGGGGAAAGAATTGCGACGTTTCAACACGTTGACTATACCAGATTCAAGTGACGCAATGTACTAGGTTTCGTAACGCAATGTACAGTGTTACAATTAAAATCTTTAATTTCTTTTTCTATTTCGTCATATTGTCATAGTTGGCTATCTAAGTAAACGAAGTGTTTCCATCAATTTGTTCAGCTTCTGCAACTGCATCGGTCGTCTTTCGTCAGTTTTTGAACTTTCTTTTTCACCCTACGTCCAGAATATTCTCCGTTGCGCTTCTTAATGAATTTCGTGCTAATTGGATTTCGCGATTCATAGTTGCAAACACGTAGTTCGTAAAGATCGTATCCGTACTTTTAATTGAGAGTGTGAAAGCCCAACGAACGACGATGAGAAGAGACTTTTTTTTCATTCATTAAATGTGTATTACGCGAACATTAAATATGTATTATACGAACATCTCTATAATTATGTACGATATTTTTATACGCCATGTAAACGTCCACATTGTGCACCGTACACAATCGTATCTTCAGTTCTCGGTATAATCGCATCTCTGCGTTCGCATCGACGCACACGTTCGTGTCTGACGATGTCCGACAGCTCATCGTGCAATGGTAATTCGACTTAAAAGATTCTATCTCCCAATGTAGTTTCTTTATTGTAGAAAATTTCTCACAACTTGGTCGGATCATCCCCCTTCGGAGTGAAATCTTGGGTCTGCGTGTGCGAAAAAACTGCGGAAACTGTCTGGGACCGTCTCTATCCACCACCGTAGTGTCAATCTTCCCGGCACGCAATCAGAAAAATCTTCAATCTCTTGCGAGTCAGTCAGAATTCCCGGCTCGGATTCCGGATTTCGCCCCCGTCGAAACGAGTAAACCTCCAATAACTCGAGGGAAAGGAGAAGCCGTAAGAAGGAACGTGCGCCTGGCGAACAGAAGCTCGAGCCACGATGTTCACGTTGTTCTTATCGTGAATCCCGGTTCATACAACTGCCCCTAACAATCTTCCTCTCTCTCTCTCTCTCTCTCTCTTTCGCTATCATGATCGTTGTTTCTCTTGTTAAAGAGCAAGGGAGAGAAAGGGAGAGAGTTGAGCCACGCGAGCGGGTGAATACTCGGAGGAGTCGCAGAGAATTCGACTGCTGTCGTTTATCATATTGCCGCGATCGCTTCGAATCGCGTTTTCACGCGGCGTTGCTCGGGATTATTCAATCTGGCCCGGGGAATGGCCGCGCCCGTCCCGACCGGGGGGGCGTTGAAGGCTTTCGAGGATTGAAAGCTTTCAGAAAGGCGAAACGAGACATCCGGCCAGCGCCAGATCCGCTATCGGCTGATTCACTGTCAGAATGAAATCCGAATTTGGAAGAGAGGAACTGGCCTGAAACTGGATTCCATCTCCTCTTTCCTTTTCTTTTCTTTTCTCTATTTCTTTCACTTTTTTCTCTTCGCTCGCCAAGATCTTTCCTTCACCCTCTCTCTCTCTCTCTCTCTCTCTCTCTCTCTCTCTGTTCGTCCCTTTCACGCGAGCAGCAACATCTCGCGGAATTTCGAAGATAGACCCGGGTCGAAAGACGAAACAGCGATAATTTACAAGGTTCTTCTTTCTCTTCTTCTCTCGTTCGCTTTGTTTTTCTCGTTGGCATTTCTTTCGTCGAGATTTCACGATTTATCCGCGGTCCCCCCTCCCAGGGGAGAGATTCTTCTCGCTTCGGAGTGCACGAAGGACTCGGCGCGCTTGTACGCTGAATTTTTACTCAACGACGACGGTCTTCGTCGAGTGGCACTTTGCACGGAACGGGTTTATAATTAAACGGTCCCCGCGACTTATCTGCTCCGCGGTGGACACTGAAGGCAGTGATTCATTGCTTCATTCGCGTGCACGATCGTTTGCTCCTTTTCGCGACAATGTCCCGCCGAAGCTTTCCCTTCGTGCGTGTTAATTACGAGGTAATAACCGTCTCGCGCGACGCTTCGCCTCCGGATGGAAGCGATCCAAATTGCTGAGATTATTGTAACGAGCGTCGTTGAAAATGAAATTTGCCCCTTTCCTCGCATAATCGATCGGTCGGAGAGAAGGTAGAAAGTGGAGCGCGAAATCTCCAACGTTTTAAAGAGCTGAAATTATCGTGCCTCGGCGAACGAATCAGAAGGAAGAGGCTCCGGAGCTGGTTATTTTATCATTTTCCTTCGCAACGCTCCGCCGATTCGCATTTTCGTGCCAGCGTCCGCGATTCTGACATAAAAATTCCGCGCGTCCGCCCCGAGATAATCGGATTTTTCACACGCGAAACGCGGCCTCCTGATAAGGCGGGCGCGGAACAAAATGAAATTAGCTATTAATCACATTCCGCGAGAATCTGTCGCGCGCGGATTGCTCCGTCCGTCTACGTGCGTCCGGGCGAAAATTATAAAGGCTGATTCACACCGGCAGTGTGCAGCGTCGAAGGTGTGGCGGTCCGGTGAATCCAACCGGCGATCGATATCGCTCGCAGGTAACACGATGACATGACATTCACGTAAATGTAGCAGGCGATTCGATCGAGTCGAATAAAAATCTGTTGACTGTGTTGAGTGTTAGTTTGTATGTCGCGACCGCGGGCAGCAGTTGCACAGTATATTTTAATTTATCGAAAATTTATTTGTTTATCCCTGGAGTGGATATACTGTGTTTTAAAAACGATGAAATTCAACTTGAGAGTTGAATACGGTTGTTAGTAGTGTGTGGTATCGTAGTGACTGACATGATTAAATAATCGATTTAAAATGATAATTGACCGTTTGCATCGTACGTATGTGTTACAATGTTAAATGTTTATATGTGTTATAATTTGTCAAATCTCGATTTAAATATTTGTTGATCCTTTATGATCCTTGGAGTGGATCTATCGCGTTTTAAAAATAATAAAATTCACGAGTTCAATGCGATTGTTAGTACAGCGTATAGTATATCAATTCAAAATGCTACTTAACCGATTCGCATACTTGACCGACTTAAATTGCAACGATATGTTTATATGTGTCATAATTTGTCAAATCTCGATTTAAATATTTTCTGTTGATATTAACTGATTGCAATGAAATATCAGAATATATTTCAAAAACAGAGTACACAATATTAGAGTAATCTAATCAGTACGTTTGATTAAGAACATTTTGTGCTATGAAAAGAAAAATCTTCAGTCAACAGAACAGTTGAGTCATTACTATATAACCACTGTCACGTAATTATTGAAATAACAGAAACAATTATTAAAAATATCGTTGAAATAACATATAAATTATCAGAAACAGTAATTGAACTCGAGTGATAATTTTAATGACAGGAAGATATTTACACGATACAAGCAGTTTTTAACAAGAGGTCACTTACACTAATAAAGAAATATATAATAAAATTATATATGATAAAATCATATTATATAATAAAATTCTGGATGTGACTGATTGCAATTAGTGTGAGTCAAGTTTAAAGGCGCAATGGGAAGGTAGGAAAAAAAAAAAGGAAAAAGAAATAGGAAAATAAAAGGAAGACGGATATGGGTACGCCACGTTTTACGATTTATCCCCGTAATTTCGGGGCTGCGGCAATTACGAACGGGCATTTATAAATATTAGTGGCGAAACTGCGTGGTCCTGCGGTGACGCGCTTTTTTCCCCGCGGTGAAAAATCAACATCCGAGAAATACGCTCGTTTTAAGCGAATATACGTCGAGTCTCTCTCTCTCTCTCTCTCTCTCTGCCACATTTCCGCTCGTCGCGACGAATCCGCGAAATCGATGTTCCCCGGTCGGTTTCCTTCGCCTTTTGCCGAACTCGTCGAATCTCGCGATTTTCATCCGCCGGCCATTTTTCCCGCCTCGACAAATGGATCCTGCTTCTGACGTGTTCGATATCATCATCCCGTTTCTTTGGGTTCTTTTTTTTTTCTTTTATAGCGCGATCTTTGTTGCGCGTAGAACGAGGAACAAGTTGATCACATGGTTTCGTTTAGGTGTATTTATAGGAGGCGACGCTTCATTATCTCGGTTTGGATAGACTCGTGCGTGTGAAGCGTCGTTTGTCAAGAAGTTCGAGTTTGACAGATCAATATCTGCATATCCATTATCGCGTACTTGTCATGCAGTTGATCATCGAACGCGAACGTTGACGAGGAAGAAATTTACTGTAAATCATGCTCGATGGAACATTAAGATTTCACGTAAGATGCTGAGAGACACAAGGATTTATATAACGAAGACCCTATTGTAAATTGAATTCGTTATCGAGTCAGTCAGAATAGGCTTATTCTGTAAAAATTTGTCGAAGTGTAAATTTTAGAACGTCGAGAATACTCTCTGCTTCGAACGACTTTTCAATGCTTAAAATTACTCAAGAATTCATGCGTCGTCCACGAAAGTAAATGAAAAGGTGTGTTAAACCACGCGAAAATTGCACGATTGAAACTAGTGATTAAAGTTGTGATTAAAGTTTCGAAGGAACGACATTACGCAAAGCCCTTATTCCGTACAAAATATCCCGCAAAGTACGTAATACCAGGCTATTCCAGCGTATGAAAAAGCACGTGGAAAAAGATAGAGAATGAAATATTTTTAAATTGCGCTTCATTTTCGAGAAAATTAGTTTGAACGAAGAGGCAAGTACGCGCGCTGTCATCGCGAGCTGTTTTACAGTATTTAAGTAACTTCGATCGCGTTTACGTTCACATCCACTCTAGTTAGCCTAGTACGACGCGAATGATTCATCTAAACATCGTCGAACAATTTCTCTTCGCGTCGATTTTCGAGCATTATCGATACGAGCGGTCGGTATCAATCAGCTTATCGATTTCGTTTGGTGGATATCGCTGTTAAACGAAACACGGACACTCGGTATAATTTGTCGAGCGCCGCTTAAACGCTTTCCTTTTTCTCCCACTCGGAATAACTTGAAACTTTCCGATCAGATTCAAAAGCCTATTTGCAATATACGAGCGACGAGGCCAAGGATATTTATGCAAATTAGTCGTATTTTAGAGAAACGAAACGCTATTATAACGAGCACTACACTTTGGATATTTTACATAATTTTGCATATTACGTGCATTCTCTGTATCTTTGCATCTTTAAGCTTCTCATAAATGCATAAATATTCACGCATAATTCTATTCTTGGCCTTCGAGTTCGACGATGCGCCCCTCCATGGGCTGACGAACAATTCTAATTCTACTTGACTTTGCAGGTCTTTACTTCCTTTCCCTGTTCTAAGTTCTGTATTTACATTATCACTTTCATTGTTTTAAATAATTCTAAATAATTACTATGCTACTTATGAATGGCATTTATATAATATTTCTATAGTATTTATTTAGTATTTATATAATATTTCTATAGTATTTATTTAGTATTCATTTAGTATTTATATAGTATTTATGAATAGTATTGTATTTCAGCAATTTTCACTACTTTCGTTATTTCGGAATATTGCTGTTCCTTTTCAATTCGAATATCTTCCCTCCTTGGTACGCGCGAATCTTTCATCGCGTTATATTCGCGCATCGTCGGAACATTGAAACACATCCAAAAAATACTTTTCGATAACAATTCAATAACATTGAGTTCGCTCGCAACGAGAATGCAACGCTTATCGAGATTAATTTCATGCGAAGCAGCAACAACGCGAAAACGCCCGTAATAAATTTCGTAACTGTTCGAACGTTGTTATAATTTAATCCCTATTTTATGAGTGTAATCTACTTTCGAAATATCTCCGGTATTAAAGGGGCCGCGTTAAATAAAAACAACTTAGTTGCGCGTCAGCGTGCAGTTGCTTTCAGTGATTTATTATTCCGAGGCATCGCGTCCGGCACCAGTTTTTATATCGTTAGAGTCGTACGTAGAAATGCGAGTGACGGATAGTTAAGATAAAATAAAAATAATTGGACGGCCGTATGGGATATATAGGATCCCGAGCGCAGCAGTAAAATATGTGTCTGAAATAAACCTTTTGGATGCGATGCGCAGTGCATAGAAAGGCATGCATATAATATAACTGCATGATGCATGTGCATGAAAGAGATTTAAAGATGCAAGTGAAAGCAGGTCAGCGTTTCAGCTTTAGCTGCGGACTTTATTGCTAGAAGCATTAAGTCAAAATAAACGTGGGGAACGCTGAAAGTAACAAAGTGGAAAACGATGAAATAAGAATTAACAACAGAACGGTAGAGACGTAACAATGCAAAATGTGTTTCAGCCGGACACTTCGAATTAGTATCGTTTCGAGCTAAGTTTGAATAAAAATTGTACATACTGCTCTTCCACGAGGCACGAATATTTTATCTAACTTTTACGTGTATCGATATAACTACGCCGAATTATTATCATTTCTAGCCGCCAGGCATTTACCGTTAATATATTATTCAACAAAGAAGTTAATGCGCAGCGTGATTAATTGCTATTTCATATCTATGATTAGCCGTTTGAATTCGAATTTTCTAATCCTAAGTGAAATATGCGTTTACATTAAATATTTCGTAATTTAGGTTTATGTAGTTTATACAACTGTATCGATACGAGCTAATGACACGTTGTCGATAATTCAAATTGGACGTAACATAATTTTATCATCTGTTTGACGATGAATACCGACTTACTCGGTGATGAAACTTTCATTTTCGAAAACAACGAACTCACGATTGTCAGTCGAATTGGAGGCCTTTCTCATGCTTTGAAATAAAATCGAGTCGATCGTCGCGTGATCTTCTTTCACGAACCTTAGGTCAGTTTCAATTATCGATTCAACTCTTCATCGCTATTGGTACAATTTTACTCTATATTTAATATTCATTCTTCATATATATATAACTGTACTATATAATATATATATATATATAACTGTGCCAACAGCAATGAAAAGTCGAATCGATAATTGAAACTAACGTAAATTCGTAGAAGAATATATGTATGAATATATATACGAATTTACGTTAGTTTCAATTGCCGATTCGACTTTTCATTGCTGTTGGTACAGTTATATTCTTCACCGTCATATATATATATATATATATATATATATATATATATATAATATCGAATATATGAATATATATAATTTATATATTCGATACATAATATATATAGTATATTATATTGTATATTTAATATAATATATATTCATATATTCGATATTTAGACACTCCTAAATTTATCTCAAACTTCATACGATAAAATCCCAATTTCGTCGAACGCGAATACAAATTCCTGATAACGAGGATTTCCACAAGTATTCGGGCGCCTTCGCTTGCTCCAAGCGCGTAAGAAAAAGTGCATGGGGGAATTCGTCGGCACTCGGGGTCGATACCGACCCAAGTATCGGCGATTCCCCGGGAAAGAGTATCGCGCGGCTCGTTAAGATCCCGAGATTAATTACGCATACGTATGTGCGTCGCGGGGGAAACGCGACGGTGAATAATTTTCCGCCGCGTCTATACGGCTATGCAAATTCGCGTACGCCATGGCGAACTGCTCGAAAGTAATTCGCCAATAAGAATAACAGCTCGGAATGGCGGATATCGAAAACACGCCATCGGCGAGCGTCCCGCAATTTGCATTTCTGATACGCTCGCGATACACCGCGCGATGTAGCGCGGCAAGAGGAAGACAAAAAAAAAGAAGGAAAAAAATGAGAAGAGAGAGAGAGAGAGAGATGAGAAATTGGAAACGGTTACACCCTCGACGTCCCCCCCTGCCCCGGTGTAATATTTTACAATGCCTCGCCGGGGACAAGGTGTTCGAAGTCTATGCACGTTCGCGCACCACCGACGCACAGAGAGAGAAAGAGAGAGGGAGAGAGGGGAGAGGAGAGAGAAGCGCTTTGGTTTTAAATGAGAACAGTGCCTCCTTTCGATCGCGCTGCCCTCTGCTCGCCCTCCCGTAATCGACTGTATGTATTTTAAAAAATGATTTTCCATTTATCTGTTGACGCACCGGCTACGCGGGAAATGGATACCAGGCGTGAAATATGAAAATTGATTTTTCCCACTGGCGTATATAAAGGGACCGCGCGGTTATAAAAATTCCGCGTAATAATTCTGTTCGGAGTGCACGCGTGTATTTTCAGAAAAAAAGAGAAAAAAAAGAGGAAAAAAACGAAACGAAAGAAAGAAAGAAACGAGGAAGTTCCGCGGGGCGCAGCGGAATGTATAAAAGGGAAAAAGTGCCCGGGTTTCGCGAATGTTGGCCGTGTTTCTTCCTGGAAACTTTTTAAGACCTCATTTTTAACGGAGACCTCGTTTCTTATTTATTCTCCCCTTCAGTCCCGTACATTATTACCCGGTCCCAATATGGCCGTTTCGGGGGCACAGTAAACGGATTTTTCATACTTTCCGTTCCCTTCTCTGTTGCGTTCTTAGCCAAGAGCCGGCGTGCGTGCGTGCGCGTCCAATTTTTACAGGATGCATCGCCGCTACCTCCGTTCGGGCAAAAATTTTTCGCGCATACATTGCCAAATATGAGGCGCGAGAACGGCGTGGGAGGGAAAAATGGCCGGCAAGCCGGGCCATTTCCGAGTCCCGGCAACGAAATGAAATGTGTAGCAACGACCCTTCCTCGAGCACCGTGCTCTTAACACGTCTCGTCCCTCGTACTTATTTTGTTTGTTCGGGACGAGGGAGTTTTTCATCTTGAACGCTGCGTAATAAAGTGGACTCTCACGACCGTGTAACGAAGCGGACGTTGTGCAATAAAATGGAATTTTATATTAATAAAAATGTCACAGCGAAAATTATGGTACAGTTTGAAGATCCTACGAAGAATACTTCATGGCACTGAGGATCGTGTAAAATAATTGATTCTCATTGACATAGTGAGTTGAAGCTGCTTGAAGGTAACTAAGAAATTAAACGGTACGCTATGAAAGTATTGGGTTGACCAAAAGAAAATCGCATCTGTTTTTTATTTCCAATATGTCTTGTAAATATAACCAATTTTGTTTTAAACTGCAAATTATGTAATCATTAGTGATAATTGACTGTTTATGGTTTTAGAGAAAGAAAGTGCACAATTTTGTTAATAGTTAATTGTTGGTTCACTAGAAAAACTGGTATTGTGTCAACACCAGATCACACGCGTAAAGTTTGGTCACTTGTCGAAAATTGTAGCTTAGATATGATCCATCATATTTACTAAACCATCAGAGTACCATTTGTTTTATTCTGTACAAAATTTAAATGACAAAACCTTTACTGCTGATGAGGTTAAATTACTGTTTTTTTTTTTTTTTTTTTTTTTTTTGCTGAGAAACGCAGATACTTTGAACGATGAAATCATAAAGTTGCCTGAAAGATAAGTATTACTTTATAAAGTTTTTATTTTTCGCCTTTGATTTACAGAAACAAAAAAAGGCAGTTGCATTTTAGAATTATTTCAATTGTAAGAGATCATCTACACAAAACGTATTTAAAAACAAAGGAATCGAATATGGTACAAGGAATATTCTGCAATTGCAAACATTCTTCTCAGAAAGGAGAAGATCCAAATATACATACACAAAAATATAAACGAGAGTTTCAAATAAGATGTCGAAACATTTCTCAAAAAAGAAAAAAACAAAAACAGTATTGTCACAGGGCGTATATAAATTCCACGTGCAACTAGCAGCAATAATTCTGCGGCCAACGATGCCGCATTTCCTTCGACTTTTAAAGTGTCTTAAATTCGGTGCGCGGCGTTTCACGGGGGAAGAAGCCTGTCGTTTCGCAGAACCGTCGGCGACAAAAATTGGAAAGGTCTACGGCGTGCTTATGCTAAAGTACCTCCACTGGCGCCCGGCCAAACAGCGGCGGCGACGATTGTTTTTGCATCGAAGGAATCGATTCTCACCCCTCGAACATCGTGCAATCGCGAATCGAACCGTCCGCGTGTCATCGTTTCAATCACCGTTTGCCCTTTAAATTTCGAAGAACAAAGGCGCGGCGAATCGTTCAGTGTCATCAGCGAGATTGGAATGGCGCGGGGTCGAGTGGGGGGGAAGGGGACGGAGGGGAGGGGGGAGGGGGGAGGGGGAGAGTAAAAGTTTCCAAAACGAAACGATATCACTCGACGTTAATTGGCTCGGGTGTTTATCGAACGACGATCTCCAGCCGGCGTTAAAACAAAATCATTTTCACCCGCTCGCTCGACAAGATGGCGTACAATAATACGCGGATTGCGTTTCTGTGTCAAGTTCATCGCCGGCGGTTTGATTTGTAGTTTTACACGTGGTTTCAATTAACGTGGAACAACGACGAGAGAAAGAGAGAGAGGGAGAGAGAGAAATAAAAAGAGCGAAAAGAGAAATTTGAAATTGTTAAATTCAATTAGCATTGCAATTGCTTTGCATTCGTTTCTACGTCGTTGACAGTCTGATTTTAATTAATGCGAACCGTATAATGAAAGAGAAATAAAAAAAATTCGTAGAAACTCCAACTGTCAGGTTCAACTAAATTAGCCTCGAGTTGCGTAAAAGTTTAATGTTTATTCAAATTTCGTTTCACACTCTGATTGTTCCTCAAAAATGAAATCAAAGTGAAACGCCATAAATGTTATAACGTCTAGATTGCGGATTGTTCGCTCGAGGAATCGCAAACATCGACGATGCGCATAATTAAATACTTCGTTCGGTGGAAAAATGTCGAACAACGTTAACACGTCTGCGACAGTGAAGGGGAAGATCTACTGAAGATCCAGCGAGCAAAGAGCAGAAAACGGCCAAAGAGACTAAGGAAGGATAAGGAAGGAATGTTACCGAAGTTGGAAATACGCGGTGTTCGAAGAATCTCGAAGCAGGCAGATCTCGAGAACAGCTTATCAGCAGCACTCTACACTTTATCTCGTTTATTCCGGATGCTTGCTCATTAGAATCTCCTCGCAGTATCGACAGAGAGATATCTCCAGCCGTTACCGGATTCCTGATGAACCAGTTACCCACCCGGTGGATATTCAACTTGACAACGAGTCGTTATAGGGAAGAAACGCGCGACCAGATTGATACTCGCGAAGCGGCAGGAGAGAACGACGAAAGCAAGCACAGTTGTCATTACGTCTGTCAGGGACGAACATTTCTAGAAACGCGTTACGTCTCCATTTCTTGCACTCTCGGTGATTTCTAACTTGAAAATTAACACGTAATCGGTACCTTCCGATCGTTATCGCCGTTCGTGCCAGCATTTTTATTTATACTGCACTATAAATACCTGCACTATACTATTCTATACTATAAATACTATACTATTACTTGTACTATCCTATACTATCTGTGCTATACTATAAATACTATACCAATACTTGTACTATCCTATACCATCCCATACTAACTATACTATACTACAAATACTGTACTAAGAACTATCCTATACTATCTACAATATACTATAAATACTATACCAATACTTGTACTATCCTATACTATCCTATACTATCTATACTATGCTATAAATACTATACTAATACTTGTACTATCCTATACTATCTATACTATGCTATAAATACTATACTAATACTTGCACTATCCTAGACTATCCTATACTATCTATACTAATACTTGTACTATCCTATACTATCCTATACTATCTATATTATACTGTAAATTTTTTATCTACACTACGAATACTGTGGATAGAAATTTTGTGAAATTACACGGACTAAATATATATTGCGTCGTTTTTGAATGAGAATTGATTTTATAGTTCAATTTTTTTGAACTAAATTTGTTTCAACTTCATTTTGAATCAAGTTTATTTTATTTTACGTAATTGTGAAGAATTCATCCACTGTGAATCTTCATCAATTTTCAACTAACCTTTCACGGTGTAGTACAGCGAATGCCTATAGTATCATGGAATCAACCACGATGAATTGAAAGCGCGGAACAAAAACACACACTGCAGAGAATACTGCGGAACGAACCCCTTCCTTCGTGTAATCATTTTGCAGAAATCTGTATAATCCGAGCCGTGATCAACGTGCGTAGAAGCCAAATTACGTAAATGGATAATCACGGAGATTTCAAAAGTACTTCTACTTCAAGAAATTGGAAATCGGAAGAGTATGAAACACACAAAATACACAAAGAGTCCTTTGATCCGGAAATCCTCTTCCATTTTCAATCACCCTTCGCGGCGCACCATGGACTCCCATGGATGCCTTTAATCTTTCACGATGAATTAACCCATGCACAAACGAACGTTCGGAACAAAAAAAAAAAAAAAAGAAAAAGAAATGTATGGGAATGTATGGAATGTACGTGAATCAAAAGGAAAATACCATGGGTCGGATCCTTCTTTTATTTTCGAGTCACGATCGAACGAAACGTCGAGATATGAAATACACACCATGAGAAAAATTTCGGATCTGCCGAAATCTTAGAAAATTTAAGATATACACTGAAATATAACACATCGAGAGAAAACCTTTGATTCTTTTCCCATTTCCAGCACACCATAGAACGCAGCCTTTGATCTCTCCCGATGAATTAATCCACGGGGAGAAACGCGGGGGGAACCGGGACAAAAGCACGCGCGGGAAGGCTGAAAAGCAGGATGAAAATATCATCGGAAGCGTGGTGAATCCTTCGCCGCGCGTGTTTCATCCGCGGTGGAAAATCAGCAGCCGGTGAAAGGACGCCGGGTGATATACACGCGCGGGCGTGTAAATAGGGTGCGTGGCTACCACGGAGGAAACATTTTTAATCGCGTTAATTAAATACCGTGGATCGAACTCGTATTTCGGTTTTAATGCAATGCTGCGCCGGTCTAATGGGACGAGAGGGAGCGAGGCTGACAGCAAACATTACCAGACATTTACATTTCAATGGGTAGCGCAGTGCTCGTGGCTCGTTCCTTTAATTTTCCACCCTCGTCCGCTTGTGTGTTACCCCCGCTGCAAGTTTGCCAGTGATAGCATTACCCCTCCCTCCCTCACCCACTCTCCGTGTTCTGCAGCCCCATATTCGTTTCAACAAATAACGGCGCCGATACACCTTGCGCGGCAATTCGAGCGACGACAGCGGCAGAAACTCGATCGAAGTTCGCAAACGGTGACGTAAACCGGGCCCGGTAGATCTGCGCAAACAGTGGAAAACGCGCCGGCCAACACCTTCGGTATCGATGGAGCCACGTGCGTCGAGCTGGCCTCGATAAACACCAAAGGCGCTTGTTATAATGAGCTCGAACAATGCTGCAAACACTGTCCGGTCGGCTGAGATCGTTGGTTCGAGCTGGTTTCGGGCTGTTGCCGTAGGCTGATTTGTGAATTGCGTGTCGCGGTGGATTTACGGCGCTTGTATGTATTTTGGCCGACGGGGGCGAGCTGAGACGCCAGGTTTAGCGCGCGTACTTTGCCGCAGCTGTCGCGTTAAATCAAAAGTGACGCGGATCTGCAACTTTTGTTTAAAGCGGATACGAATTGACGTGCACGCGTAGCGTAAAAATGTGTAGTTCGTCTATGTGTGTATCGTAAAGGAGAAACCTTGTTTGCATTAAGACTGAAGATATAAGTATATGATTAAGTCAGACGTAGAATAGATGTGTCATATACATAGATGTACATGATTGTTATGTATAGATGCATAGATGGACAGATGTGTATGATTGTTAAATACTTATAGTCTTTTTTCTAAAGTCATTTATCGAATCCTCTTTTCGATCAGATACATCTATTTCAATTAACACGGCAGAAAGTATGAAATTGAAAATTACAGAACAAATATACGGTAAGTAAAATTTCGTTAATTTTCTAATTCTAATGGCTCTTTAGATTCAACATACGATTAGGTCCATAAAGATGTTAATTCATATCAATTGTTATTCGTCAGTACACTGGAGAATTAAACAAGAATATTTTAGTATGAAATATGTAAAAGCAATAAGCATTTCTTATATTCCAAGATATAGCTGACGGTGTCTTCTTAGAAGTTAAATTTATAACTCTATGTAGCTACTGAGTTGAATAATATTTCAAAAATTTTCAATTTTGAAGTACGAAAGAATTTTATATTTAGAAGATTCTTGGGGGGATGGAGCACACATATTTAGCCTCGAACTCAAATACAGATAACTTTACTGATCATATTTGTTAAAAACGAAAATTCAAGCTAACGGAGAGAAAGCCGAAAAGTGTAACAGGATTCTCTTGAAAAACAGAATTTTCCAACGGTAGTATCGGTAAAAGTTGGAATTTTTTAAATTTAAAAGTTTCGTTTGCCTTTCGCAATTCAGAAATGAAGAATTTGCTTATTTATAGCTCGATTAAGTACAGGCACGTATTCCGTTGAATCTCGCGATGGCAAGTTTATCCCGAACTCGCCGAGAACTGCAAATTTCAGCGGGTTACGGTACACCTTCATATTCCGTTCCATTAAAGAACGAAATCCGAACGAACTCAAATCGATTCCACGTACCGCCGAAAATCCAGGCCCCCGAATTAGCCTAGATTAACGAAATTTCCAAGTTGTCCAGTTCCTCCGACTTTCCAAATCCTCCTTTACCAACGTTCCGTTATTGCATGCTCGACTTTTTCTCGGAATAAAATCACCCGGCGAAAAAGCAGTTCAACGAAGAACAGCTTCAACTTTTTTAATTTTTCCCCGCCCGACGAGAAGTTTTGGAACATCAGCTGTTTTTAATGAAGTTGCCAGTTATTTGGTTCCCTCGATTACATATATTTTCAACTCTTGGCTAATGTATTAGACGAATGAAACGTGTTTTTTTCATTTTTTAATATTTTTCCAAATTTGATTGAATAGAATTATCAAACAGAATTAATAGAATTAATAACACACAATAAGATGCAGAATTTATTTTTACCATTGTTATTCATTTGATTCGAATTATTAAACAGAATTGTTAGAATTACATGTTTCGGTATGTAATAAGGTTCAGAATTATTTTTATTAATTATTTATCAATTTCATGCAAATAGTTGAAACTAGAATTATTTCCATACACACATATGGAAAATGAAGCGTTTATCATGTGATTTCTACATGGTGGATTCCAGTATTTTCCTTCAGACCTACCAAATAATAATATTTGGTAATTAATTATGTATCTATAGTTACCTATTTCATGTTCATTGTATACTACTACAATACCTTCAAACTCGAACTTCTCAAAATGTAACGATAATCGAGCCTCACAAGCTAAATCGACGAATATTCGAAAACTAGAAGATTTCAGTTCTATTTTTCTACGAGTTCTAATTGATCAAAATTTCAAACTCTCTCGAATCTCGAAGGACACCCCGTAGAATCGAGCGATAACAACGCGCACCTACCGTGCGCTCGTTAATACGCACGTAAACGCATGCACGACCCTCGATCCTCTTTTACTGGTGTTAATACACGCCGATGTGGCCCAGCGCCGACGAAGAAGCCCCCTCGAGCTTGAACTTTTATTTTCACGCCCCTCTAGATTAGCACGATGTCGTTTATTCCTGACGACAGATGGCGGCCGAACGATCCCGTAACTCTCGACAACCTTCATTGTGAATCTTGAGAGGGGGGCAAATTCAAAATTCGTCGCTTCTCGAGAAGGGTGAAGGACGTACAATTAGCTGGCCGTTAGCTGGGTCGTTTTCTCACACTAGCAAACGACTCGAGGAACGGACGGTGGTAAATTAATTAGTATGTCTAACTTTACACGGGAGTATGGAGAGTTAAGAAATTAGTAACTTGATGATATTTGGTTGGATAGGTATTTTTAAGTAAATTGATTTGTCATTTACAGCCGCGTCATTATAGCGAGTTAACAGTAGACGAAAAGTGTGAGTATTTATGTGAATATATAATTTTCACAAACAGATAAAATAGGAGAACTGTTTCATCCGACGAAACATGATTAATTCTATATTTCCAATACTTTGTGTATTTCCTTTTAACTTCAATTTTCCGTAAATGCATAAAAGTTGCAAGGTATTTGATTAAAATCGTGAATTGTGTTTTGTAATTTTTTTTTTTTTGTGGGAAGATCGGTCCCCGTTTAATAATTTCTCGCAGTTGTAACGTTTAATTGGCATTTTTTCAGGTGCCTCCTGCAGAAAAAGAATTAATATCAAAGTACGATTCAACGACGTGGTTTTCGTATTACATCGATGTTACATTTCCATTCTACTTTTTCTCTCTTTTTTTTTCCATGAAACGTTTTGTGGAAAAGGTTTGTTACACGTAGTTCGTACGATACCATCCTCGAATTCTGTGAAACTCCGTGAATGAGATTTCATTTTGTCAAGCATAATTAGATATTTTCTATAATTTTCCAGTGCATGGTGCTTTTGTAATTAAATTGTGAATTTCAGAAAAATAATTTGAAACTCAGTGTAGCGTATTTATATTTATTTCTTAGACGTCCATCTCTGTAGAAATTCATAATTGAATTCGAAATAATATGCCCTGTCATTTGTTATAAGAAAATAAGCATCACAATCTTAGATAAACGTGCTTAAAAGGTATATCATCAATTATTTTATCTCTCCAAATGTGCTTAAACTGATGAGAAATTCATATATTAAATAGCATCAATGCCTGAATATCTTTCTAAAAATGACAAATTTATATATTAAATATTAAAAAAATTATGTGACATCAAACTGACCCAAATCACAATTTCCACAGAGACCATAAAGAACCAAACACCTTCTTCTAAATATCCCTCAGAAACACCACTACTCCTAGCAAAATGTTTTCGATCAAACGCAGCTATTCGAAAATGTATAAAAATATTCAGATCTTTGTAAGAAAGTTCAGTCATTTACCATTGCTGATTCTACCTTTCTGTACATTTCAAACAAACACAAAAATAAATTATTTCAATGTTTCTAAATACGTCCAAGTACCTATCGAAAACTTTTCTCCAGGGGTAGTATTCCTATATCAAAGACTTCCCTATAATCTAACTCACCTCAAAGGCTGTTCCAACTAATCGAAGACTTTCCATATATATATATATATATATATATATATATATATATATATATATATATTATGCGTACATACATCAAAAATTAACTTCTCAGAACCCATCTGACGTAAAAAAATCACAACCCCCCACATTCAGACACCAACAAGACTAAAAAGAACGCTTTACTATCCTACTTGCGCGACACGTTTTAACTCCTTTCCCCCATCCAGCGTGTTTTAAATCCAAAATCATGTACCGTATGCCGGCAGAAAATAGAAGAGAAAGGAAGGAACACGAGGAAATTCAGCGGATGGTGACGGTCGTGTCCTCGGGCTGGTCGAGTATATGGGTGCAGGTTGCATCTGGCGACGTCGCGCACCATAGAAGCCCTCCCCCCCCCCCCCCGAAGCAAGAATTCAAGGGTTCCGGTATGCTCTCGGGCGTGCTAAGGCATCTTCCGCGTTCCCTGTAACATTTTCTTTCCGGTTGGTTAACTGTCGCGCGGAAATACGTCCAAGTCTCTTGGCACGGAGTGGAACTTTGTCGGCATCGCCACCGGAAAACCGCTGAGCTCTACTACCACTATCTTTTTATCCAGGATTTATCCTTCGTTGTTAATCCTGTTTTCTCCTCTCTTCAAATATTACTCTTCCTTCTGATTTTCTTATATCGAGGAACATATTACAACAACGTTGTCTTGATAATTTTATACATTGGGTGTTGGATTCCGCGGGCAAATGAACGACACTTAATACTTTCAAGATGGTTTATTCTATATTGCGACCGTGCATGAATGACGTTACCAAGTTCTTCGTTTCTTAGCACGTTTTTAAAAATAATTTCGTTCATGGTGAATTGGAGGAAGGTAGAACTGGAATTTGTGCTATGAACAACTGGTTGCTAATTCAGTGTTAACACTGAGTGTGAAACAATATTGTCAGGCCTGATCATCCAACAAGGGATTTCGAAAGGAATGACTACTTAATAAGTATTTAAAAAATTGTTCAATAAATATTAATTATCAATTAATAATTTTTTTTTTAACCAGCTGATCTTCATTTGAAGTTCTTTTATTTCGCTTATTTGAGAAAACTGGTAGGTGTCTCATACGAAAATGTATTATAAGCCTACGTTCTTTTACATAATCATAAAAAAATGATCGTTTATTAACTGGATACATCGTATTAAAATTGAATCGTACGATCAAGCTTTCAGGACGAATCCATGTATATTTAATGCAAATTTCGGATTTTTCAGCAACGTGCTGAACATTTCCACGAACGTGACATAACGCGGGTAAATCGCTTGTTGAATTATTTAACTATTTCACGTTTAATCCTGAGTTTTTATAATCGATCGAATTCACGATATTGATATAAGAAGAACGATATAACGTAGAAAACGAACGGAGGCGCACCTCTCGGGAGTACGTAACCCGAGATGAAACTCCCCAGCATTTGCATATCAACTCTATTCATCTCGATATATAGCAAGAAAATAGAGGTTGATTTTGAAACGGTTACGAGGCTGATGAACGATAAGAGAAGATGAGAATAATAATTAATGCTCGCGTGGAAATTGTAAAATTGAAGAGTGCTTGAGAAAATTCAGCCGGTAGTGGAATTCAGCAGTGGAACTGCGTCTTTTTCAAAATATCATTGGAGGATTTCGAAAAATTCCAGGAATCAGGATTGTCTATGGTTCCATTTATGAGAGAAGTGGTATAGTCTGCAATAAGGTTGAATTTGCCAGCGGAGACACGCACATTCATACGTATAATTTAATAATTTATAATTTAAGCCGTGTGTGTTAATAATTTATAACGTGTGTGCTAATAAGTTCAATTCTGTTGCAGATATATGTATTCAAACATCAAATTTGGAATCAAATTTGTTGTAGACTATACAACATATATAACATGTGACATATATACTTTATAATTAATTATAACATATAATATTAGTTATATATGTTGTAAATTTGAATTTGCCAACATTCATTTATTTAGTTGAAATAGAAAAGTTTTTCTACATTTATACCATGAAAGTTATTTAATACGGAAAAAATAATCACCTTAATTGTTTCTCTTGTTGTTGGAATATTATCCAGTACTTTCACATTGTTGTATTAAATACCAAAAATACCGGAAAGTACTTTCAACATCCCACCGCTCTTTCACGTAATCAAAACGAAAGAATTTTTTTCAGCAATACACGGCTAATCTTTAATTTGTTCAACCCAGAAAAACGCCTTAAATACATATAACGTTACACAAGGCGTGTACACGGCGGCGGGTGCCTTTAAAATGTATTTTAAAATGTACCTGGCGACTAATGTTTTGCATTTAATGCCGGTTTAACATGGATTGGAGGACGGAGGAACTTATTCAGGCTGATTTGTGTACTGGCATGAAGTAGTTGAATTAGTCGGGCCATGTGAATTCATTTGGCCAGGGCAGTCAAACTGCGGGCAAGTTTATTTGCCCGGAGCAACCAGAAGGTTAACCTACAGAATTTCTCGAGCACTCAGCTTTGACCCAGCTCTTATATATGCCTATTTTTATACTTTCGTCAGTTCCCGTGTCGTTTAATTGTTCAGTCAAATAGTTTCAAACCGGCAAAATATCCTGTAGTTTAGAATAATCTATCTTTGGCAAGATAAAATAATAAATAATAGTGTGTGTGTGACGAATGTCGCGCAAGGATGGAATGGAATGACAGAAGATACAAATAATTTTAATAAAATAAAACAAAAATTTATAAAATAATAATAAATTAATTTTAATAATATTTTAATAAAATATTAATAAAATGAAATAGAAATGCAGAATTTAGCATTGAAACGCGAAGAGATTCCTCTTTAATTTGGAAACTGAGGATCTAATGTTCCCGTAAAATTATGCCACGGTATCTTTCAAATTAGAAATTATAGAAATTATTATATCTCTTTGTGCGTTCAGTTGCTCACTATTTACCAGAATAATAATCCGTAATTGCGGCGATACATTATAATATCTGTCAAGTCGGGAAAACGCTGCTTCTTCGAAAAACGTAAACTCTTATCTCTAGACGCGTTTTAACGAATTAAAATTTCGAAGCCTGCCGAAACACCACGGCTCCCGTGTGTTGCGCGTTTTCCGAGAAAATTGCAGCAAGTTTTAATCATAACCGTGTCCTTTAACAAAAATGAACTGTTTAACGATCGTTTAATGCGAACGACACGTAATCACGGGCCGTTCAATTTTCCAAAAACGTGTCGATGGAATCTCACGCGACTGCCGCGAGCACATTAACGTCTCCTCTGCATCGTGCCGCCGGTAATTAACTACCAATCAACTAATACGACCTCGAAAGTGTGACCTGCTTCCAGATAGATTCGAAACCGCGTTAACGCCGGCTGCATTTAATAATGAACGTTCACAGAACATTTCACCGGGCATAAAATTCATTTCTGTTACAACTTCATTATTAACAGGGTCACGCCGTTCATCTTTCATTAATTTCACCTTTTTCAAAGCGAAATTATTTTTCGATTAATATTTAATT
Source organism: Tetragonisca angustula (assembly GCA_036937485.2). Taxonomy (NCBI): domain Eukaryota; kingdom Metazoa; phylum Arthropoda; class Insecta; order Hymenoptera; family Apidae; genus Tetragonisca; species Tetragonisca angustula. The sequence continues at coordinate 827,742 of JAWNGG020000096.1, read as the reverse complement.
AATTTCTGCCTCGTTATTCTTCAATTACTTTCGGCGTAAATTATACCGGAACCGAATTTCGATTTTTTGATTTGGACAACATTTTCGTTCCGAACATCCGAAACACCTGGTTCTTTCCATCACTTTCTTCTTCGTTCAGAATTTTTCTACATTCTTCTTTGAACATTTTAAAAAAAATCTTCGTTACGAGAGACGTTCTCAATTTTGAATAACAGATTGATTATAATTAACAATCGTAGATCGAACAAAAATTAATCAACAGAGTATGTCATTTCGGTTCAAGAGAGTACTTGTTTCTCCAAGTAATTGTTTCTAAAAATTGCTTTCATTTCAATCGATCGCTAGCTATCAGGTGACTGTTTACGTGAAGAGTGTACAAGAATGTTATATAAAATATGGTATTTTATAGATATCTTTCAATGTTACAGATATATAAAATATATCCATATCTATATTTAATATAAAAATATTATAGATATAATATAATATTTTAGAATACGATTTGCTATTAATTCCTACATTGATCTCGCTCGAACGATTCTCGAACGAACTTCGCCTCTCCCCCCCCCCCCGCGCAATTCTCGATTTAAGAATCAGAGGTGCCAAGATAAGTTCGATATCGTATGTTTTAATAGAACACCTTCGGCGGGAAATGCGAATGTTGAGATAACTCGGTTAGTATTAACCCCGACATTCAATTACCCCCGCACGGATCTTAAACGATTACCGCACGACCTTAAATATCCTCCAACGATCGACGATCCAATTATTTCCAATAATCTCCACTGGTACAATTATCCTTCGATTTCTTTTTTCCTTGCCCTGTCAAAGTTGTATAACGCGATGGAAATGTCAGAGCTCCGAAGAAATAGCTCTGTACACCCGAATTCTATGTTTAGAAATTTTTTGAAACTCACCGCCTCGTCATTTTTCATGCAACTTTCATGCAATTTTTTGTTTCACTGTTGTTGAAACGGTACTTCACACTGCGGATGATCCCGCGAGTTAATCGATTTTTGATTGATTTTGATGTTACCGTGCATTTCGGTATGACAGAATGCTCGAAATTCTCGACAGAATTTTTTAAATTAGGTGCATGGTTATTTCCGACTTGAAAACCTTTCGCGAAACCATCCGTGTTTCGGAAGCGATCGATGATCCAATTATTTTCCAATAATACGCGAATGTACGTGCGAGAGCATTGCCAAACCGTTGTATATTACCGTATCAATTATCACCGGTACTTTTTTTTTTTACGCGACCACAAAAATTTGATACCACGAGAATGAAATGAACTCGATTAAAAAACGCTTCGTTGAAGGATGAAGAAGTATGCCAATGTTTTCCATAATCACTGCGTTTAAATACGTTGAAACGTTTTTCAGACACTCTGGAACAGTTATTACCTCGAATTGAAAAAAATAAATAAATGAATAAATAAACTTTGATAAATTGAACAAACCTCGTACAGTTCATTTAATCTGATGTCTCACACAATGGAGAAAGCACGCTATGTCAACAATCTCATCAAAAAATTCATACAACGCAAAATCCACAGCCTGCAGTTTTATTCAAAATCGAAAACATTCCAGCAAGAGCGAAAACATTACACAAGAATTCCAGAGAAGAAGCTCTCTCAGTTCCTCCCGAGGATCCCCAAAATTACGAGCATAATTATTTCCCGTCTTTATCATTTACTCCCCCTAATTATTTTACGTCTCTGGATCCCCAGCGAAGCTACACGCTCTGAAAAACAGCACGCGCGCCACAGTCATCGATCACCAAGATCACCCGCCATCAGCCCCCGTCTCACTGCGTCGAATTTCCGTTTCGCGCGGGGCTAATTAACCGCGCGGCCAGGCCGTGTTTCCACGCTTTGTCCGTGGCGGAACGACGCGACGTTGGAAATTACGCTGCACCGAAACACGACGCTACCCTCCTTCGCTGCTCTGTATGTGCACCTTACTCCCACGGTATTATCTCGCCAACCCCCTTTACGCAACCCCCGCACGGGTACGATCGGGACACGCGAGAAACGCGCACACGGTGAAAGAAAAAGTTTGTTCGTTGCCGTCACAGATGAATTCTGCAGCTTCGATTCGATGGAGATGCACGTCGAAGAATCTGTCGCAGAATCGATTGAAATTCAAGGTCGAAGAATTTTGCTTCTTTTGCATTGCATTTTGCTTATCGCGAGGGATAACATTTTTCCAAGGAACCGTAGCCCGCAAAACCCAATAGTTCTATTGAGAGATGGCAGAAAATCATTCAACACTTTATGGTTCTGGATGAGTAAATGTTTATTCTACGTAATTTTCGTATTAGGTTCCACTAACGTTTGATTTATCATGGTTGCAGAGTCAGTGTGAGTCTAAGTAATCAAACGACAAGGCTAACTGTTAACGTTATTCGAGATATAAGCATTACACGCGTCCAGAACGACGAAGGGACCATAGTTCTCTTGAAAAATGGCAAAAAGATTCCTAAATCGCTTGACACTGTGAACGTGTGCGTTCTAACAGCGACTTTATGGTTCTGGATGCGTGTAAATTGTCAAATTTTGTTAAAATTCAATAAATATAAAGCAGAACGAAATTAATAAACTTCGAGTAAAGTAAAATGAAACGAAATGAAATAAAATTCGAAATTTCAATGTCAATCCCGTGTTATGTTCACGATACTGAACGTTACCTTTTTCAAGACGCTTTCTTCAAGTTCGAACTTTCCGTATCGTTACGTTTTTTCCGGGCGACGCGCTTTTATTGACTTTTATTTAATATTTGCCATTTCCCGCGGATTCCGCGTCGAGTTTACAGCGAAACGGTTTAAACCGGAAGATAAGAGGAAAGCGGAATGAAGTTTGAAAATGTTTAAATTGCCGTGGAAACGCACGCTTCCCTCGAAAATTCATTCTCCCGCCGCTTTTCAATCCTCCTTTCGTTCTTTCTTCCTCTCTTTCTCCTCCTTTCTCTTAAAAACCTATTCGCGCGAGTTTCCACGATTTCTTATTTGGTATTTACTGCGTATTGCGTTTCTAACAAGACGCTGTCGCTATTTCCCGGAGCTTCGCGGCGAGGATTTACCAAAGAGATTTAAATCGAAGGATACGGGAATAAAACTCGAAAATCAGATTGCGAGAAGAAAGAGGAACGAGATTGCAATTTTTCCTTCTTATCTTGTTGAAGAAACAAAAGTCTCTCTCTCTCTCTCTCTCTCTCTCTCTCTCCTTGCACGTGGCAACTTTCTCTGACGATATTCGTGGCCATTTCATGGCCATCTTTTCAGAAATTTTTAGCCAGGTCTCTCACCGACGCGAAGGCGCCTCTAATTTTGTTATTATCACATTCGTATTTTCTGTAGCTGGTTACACAGCAAATTAAGTTCGGTAAGAGTAAGCTGGATTTATTATACCACTGTCGGTCCATGTTTCCATAGAAAATTCAAACGTCATCGGAGAGAGAAAGAGAGAACCAGCTTCCACGGGAAACGAATCAGCTGAAATGTTTGCCCCTTCACAAATTCTGTGCATCGATACTATTAATTTGAAAGAAATTGAACATTCTTGTTAATCCAACTATGAGCTTAATTACAAGCTTCTGCGACATACGTTATGCAAAAAAATTTTTTCCTTCAACCATTCGTTTTTTCTAAATACAATTACTGTGGGTATTATATATTTTTATATAAATAACGTAATAACGACTACTGTAGAATAATCCGAAAATTCACTATATTATTGTTACATCGTTATTTGATATCGAGTTTAATTTGCTTGATTTAAAAATGACTTACTATTAAAAAACAATTTTTCTACTAAATATTTCTTGCTTTAAGATTGAAAAGAGAACAGTTTTTCTCCAAACTGTCGATATTTCTTTGATTCTAAATTCGAAATTGCCATCGTGCGCTATCGTTACATTTGTGCATCGTGAATCACTGGCGGAAACAGACTCTGTTAATGCGTCTAATTTTATTTTCAGAAAAATGTCGCAAGTAAAATACTAGACGCGCTACGTCTGATTTCTCGATCCGCTGTATTTGTTCGGATGTACCGACTGCCAGTATCGCGAAGTATGACAGAGTAAATATTTCTTCGGATAGATAATTTTATTCAGGGGGTGGGGAGGAAGTTCAACGAAACAATTTTGCTTGGTACGTAGCTGCCGGCCTTGTTTCGCGAAAGGTGACTACGTGACTACAACGCGAGGATGAAGCTTAAGGGTTTAGGACATGGATTAAGGATAGCGGAAAGACTTGGCCGTTCGTGCGAGTAATCTAGGGCAAAAAGGACGGTTTTAAACGAATACACGTACCGATGGAACGAGGCGCATCGCTCTTCCACGGGCTTATAAATTACTAATTGCGAAGAAACGGGTGATACAATTTTCCACGGCGATGCTGAACCAACGGAGTATCAATTTCACGTTTTAATTAACATTCTTTCCTGCCACGAAGAGGAATTATTCGGTGGAAACGCGTCGTGGGATTGCAGCACCCCGCCCGTGTAATTTTTACTTTTTCATATCGCCATTTGTGACCTGGTATTCGGATGTAATTTACACACGTACGAATCAAGGGATTTTTGCGATAGACAACGTCCGGTAACGTCCGAAAATACATTCGACGATTATGAACAAATTTTTCGAGGAGACTGAAAGAAATTGTCACGAGCTGTGAATTCAGTGTCTCGAATTTCTAATTTTTAACGTTGACTACGATTTTATTGTTCAGACGAGGAAATTTCATTTCCAATAAATAATTAGACGCCGATGACAGACAAAAATTGAAAACTTTTAGAAGGATTCTGTAAGAGTAAGGGTACAATTGGATTCCTCGTCGCAATTGAAAAATATCACAATTTATCAGATCGGACAGAAAGTAACTGCGTCTTTCTTTCTCTCGTGCGTGACATTTTTCGTGAAAGACAAAAACATGACAATCGTTTATTTTTAATTCTCAATATATTTCGACTTTCAGTACTTAATGAATAGTATAATAAATGGAATAATAAAATAATGAAAATTTTACAACAAACATACCTGGTCGCCTGAATAACCTCAAATAAAATCAATTCGGTAACAAAATGTCAAAACTTGAAAGACAGAAAGTTAAAAACTAAGAAAAAGAAAAACTCTTATATAGTATATATAATCACCGCGATAATTTCATTCCCTCCGCCAAATAACATTTGGCGAAGATTCATAGAGAATTCAGCCAATATCTTCTCTATATTTCAGCGAGAAATCGGCAACCATTATCGCGGACGTGTCTCTTTCTTTTTCTGCTCTCCATTCGAATTTAACTTGCCATGTAACTTTCGACGTTTAAAGCGCACGAAACAATGTAGTCACGCTCCGTTTAATCACGTATCGAGAAACAACGATTAATGGGCGAACATTTTTCCTCTCTCTTCCTTTTTCCATTTTCTTTTTTCCTTCCTCTTTCCTTTTTTTTTTTTTTTTAACCAGAAAACGTGTCCTCCTGTGCGTGCGAGACAGATAAGGTAAAAATATCGTCGCGGTTGGCTCGCGTCGTCGGTCAAAGGCCCGTCAGGGACAAAGCTGACAAAAGAATATTTGATCCTTCTCGCTTGTTTTCTCCCGGCGATCTTTTTGTTGAAATTCATCTAGGCGGCTGAATAGGTCGCGGTGTGGGTATTATTGCGCGACAGGGACGTTGAAAACGCCGGTGAATCGGTGGCGCGGCGATCGCTGCGAATTCGATATCAACGAATCGAGGCACCACCGACAGATTCTTCACACACGTGTATCTCAACATTCGGTTGAAAAATCTTGTAAACTTCACGGAACGTCCTGGTCATCGAATCCTTTCAAGCGAAATTTCGATTCGGTAACAAACTGCCAAAACTTGAAACACACCGAAAGTTAAGAAAAAGAAAACTCGTGAAAACTGTATTGATCGTGGAATGTTTAATTTTATTCTTACGAAGTGAGCAGATTCGTGTCTCTTACGGGGTGGTTTTCTTTTATTTCGGAACTTGATTCAATTTGGAAAAGAAAGAAAGAAAAATCACTAGAAACTTTTCTACGGTGTGATCAATAACGTACGTAAAGTTGCAATGCATATGCATAACACTTTACTACAAGGACAGAATCACCTTTCACATAAGAGACGGAAAACAAGAACGCGTATAGCCGACAATTATCTCGCGAGTCTCCACTTCAAAATTCCTCATCTCTTCGTCGAGGGAAAAAAATTCACGTGCTCGAAAGTTTTGCGAATTCTCCCGTTTCCAAATATTTCATCGAATCCCCCCGAAATATCGTCGAAACAGAATGCACTAACCTCCCGATAAACAACGCCCGCCGACCATCAAACAAACAATTCCCTGGGAAAACACGAGCGAAAAACCGCGCAACTGCTTTTTTTCCCCATCCACTTACACCACGGGGGGAGGGGAGGGGGGGGAGGGAGGACAAACGGGATGACGGGACGAGGAGACAGTCGAGCGAAGATTGATTAACAACGCAAAGCAAGCCTCGTTTAACTTCTTTCTATTGGCCTTTTGTCACGCGTTTGCTCTGTCAAATGGAAACTCCTCTCGTCGTCTGGCCTCTCGAGCGTTCTCAGGTGTGCGTTGGCCTCCGGCCGGTGTGCGGATCCGTCCATTGAATCGGCTCGTCATCGCAGCCGTGCTTCCGTGACGAGGCTCGAGAGCCTCGACGGTGGTACAGGTGTATGTTTCATCCCCCTGGTGTACAACGCGCCACCCTCTCGGTCGGCACCTGTGACGACGATGCGACGGTCCGACACGTAGACATGCATTCTATACGTTTCCATTCAACCGTGAGTTACACGTGTTAATAGCGGCGAGAGATATATAGAGAGAGACAGAGAACGCACGAACCACTGGAAACTCGATAGAAATTTCGTTAAATCAACGTCGTTGGTTGCCACGTACTCGTAACTACGCGATCTAATATTTCTCTTCTCCATTGGGAGAGAGAGAGAGAGAGTTGAAATGTTACAACGTATAAATAAATAACACGTCGACAGACATCGTCTGTACAATTTTATGTTTCAAGCAATCTTGGCAAGAGTTAAGTATTTTTATAATTTCGTTATATTTAAATGTTTCTCACTCCTAATTATATTATATTTAAATGTTTCTTTGAATAATTTCTAGCGACAATGGCACAACCTGTCATGATCTTTAAACGCAGTCCCGACAGTTTCACATTGCACTGTCAATGATTTCGAGTATCCGTGATACGATTTCGAAGCTTCGCACCTAATTCCTAATTCCTAGTAACACAATTTTGTCGATCCGTGCGACCTTCTTTGTGACCCGCGAATTCCCAAGCGAGGAGCTTCAATATTCTCGATCCAACACGATCCGATGCCGTCTGAAACATTCGAGAACGATCCTTGACATAGCCGCCTTCGCGGTAAATTAATTTTATTAAAAAGAAACAGCTTCGCGTGGACTCTTACGTGATTAATTGCATAATAATGTTGCATTCTAAGACTGGCGAGCACAACAGAATGTACCAGTCCACACATACGATTTATCGTCGTTCATTCATTTCGGGGCTTGCGATTAATCTTAATTCGCCTGGCTTCGCATCCGGTTTCAATTCGGCCAATTCGCGCGTACCCCGGCTATCGGAATACCGTTTACAGAAAACGTCAATTACGGAAACATCTAATATGCGAGATATCGATTATTCGGGGGGCGCGGGCTGCTACCTGCACGATCGTACGAATTAATTCACGAGCCAGGCGAGGGCGTGTTCACGCTCCAGAAGTAACTGCCTTCCGGTATTTCGATTCTGGTGCGAATCAGGAAGGACACGACTCGGTTAATTAAACCGAGGAGGGAATATTCAGACCTGGCCTGAAGCATTCATAAAATTTATATGTATGTAGAACGTAATAATTTCTTGATAACGCAGTTGGACTACCACCGTACGCGCATACCTGCACCTGTTGTCTAGAAAAATTTTCACCTCGGCGTGTCGATATATTCCACCGTACGATTGTTGTTAACGCGAGAGACGAGTTAATTAATACGTGTAACTTGTTCCAAAAAATTAGCAGATACTTGCCAGCGATTTTCACGTGGACGGGGCCGCGAGGTCTCGAATCGATAGCGTTCAATTAATGAATAATTGAGAAACAAGGTAGAAACGTCTCATAAAAATGTATGAAGCGTAATAGTGAAACGTCGGATCGACGTTAATACGCACCTGGATTGCACCGGCTCCATCGTACGTGCGCGAGCGATTATGCAAAGTAATTTGCCCGTTGCTTGTTGCCGGGGCAACTCGCAAACGCTCGGCGATACTTCATTTACGAATAAATTTTCGAATCTCGCGTTCTTGACTTATCGAGATAATACTCGTACAATTTTCATCCGCGTGAAACGAGGACATTCTACGGAACGTGGATTTAGTAACACGTGGGACGAACTTTCGTCATTTAATAGTTCTAGTCGTGTTTCTTTCTTTTCTTCCGTCCAAATGTGGCAGCGTCACATTCGCATATTTCGAAATTGGGGAATCAATGCGATGTTCAGTTAATTGTTCCGGCATTCTTCATTCACTTGTAAATTCGACGTGTGCACCCATTAAGGCGCTATTTTTGAATTATACGAATTTTTCCGTTTCGTCTATTGTTTTCTGTAACATTTGTTAATCGCAGAACGACAATTTGCTTTTCAAAGCAAATGGAATGGAAATAAACGCAGTTTCGCACGATTTATACAAATACGAAATTTAAGTACTGCACAGTGGCGAATTTTCGATATTTTCAATACGTCCCAATACTCTCTCTCGTTTTTTTACGAATTTTCAACTCCTCTTTTTCGAGCGTCAAAACAGTTTACACTCGTTGTATTTTCTAGCGAAAATGTTCCAAATAAATATCCGATTTTATCGCGGCGCTATTTCCACGGGGATAAAATCAAATTAGCTTTGACAAGATCCTCTGATATATAATATTTGCCTAATAACGAAACCGTATCCGCCTTGGTTACCTAGTTAACGCGTTCAACGCTATGATGGACACCGGTAACCGACACGGAAATTTCCGTTTACGCCCCGTCAACCACTCGCGACCATCGTTCCGGTAACTCTGTTAAATTTGTATAATACGCAATTATTTCGAGTTGCGAGATCACGTCTGTTTGCGCGACAATGAAGAAGCTTAATGACAAACGCAAGCTTAACGACAACGTAAGATAACGCCGTGTGTACATTGCATTTCATTCGACTCGGTGTTATAAATTTTCAAAATTCGCTTCGACTGGGTTCGATCGGCTCGGACAGAAATTCACGCGTTAAACGTGACCTTCCGAGAAAGGATCTTTTTTATAACGCTATTTTTTTAAGAGTCAATTGAGATCTATCTTTGTGAATTTGAGACATGAAATTTAAAGATAAAGAGAGAAGTACACCAGATAAATTTACAAATTCGATTTTCTCAAAAACGAAGTTTCAAATTAAAATAAAAAGAAATTTAATTTCACGATTTCGATTTATTTCTCTATATATTATCACTCCGGTTTGAACAAAAAAAATTTTTTCAACAGTCAACAGAGATCTATCGTTGCGATTTTGAGTCATGAAATTCAAAGATACCAAAACAAGTATTATATTAATAATAAACTAATAAATTGTCAAACTCGATTTTCGCAAGAACAAACATTTGAAATAAAATAAACAGAAACATAATTACAGGTGTACGACTTATTTATCTATTTACTATTTCACGTTTAAAGGAAAACATTGTTTCAGAAGTCAACTGAGATCAATTTTTTGCCATATAGATTCATGAAATTCAAAGATAAAAAAAAAGAACTACACTTGAGAAATATTCATAGTCGATTTCCTCCAGAACGAGGATAGAAATTAAAATAAACAAAAAACATATCAGCAGCACATGACATTCAAAGGAGTGGCACGAGAAAACAAACAATCAAGCACTGCTCCTGATATAGAGAACATTCAACAAAAATTTTAGGCGGCACTATTTCGGAAGAAAGCAGATTCATCTAGTAGAAATTTCGACTGCTGTATCAGAAGCAGATGACACACGAGGAGATGGCACGGAGAAATCCATGGTTGGGACGGTGTTAATAATACACTCACATTTATAACACGTTAAGCGGGAATATATTGAAAGCACGCAGGTTTGATTCGCTGAAATATCGATTTCTACATCAGGAGCACAAGACACTTGAACAGGTGGCACGAGATAGCAATCCATGGAGCGGTGCTCCTGATACAGCGGTCTATCGATAAAACTTTATGCTGCAATATTTCGAAGGCGGGCTGATAAACCAAGTTCAAATTTCGATTTTTGTATCAGGAGCACATGATACTCGAAGAGGTGGCACGAGATCGAAACCAAAGGAGCGGTGATCCTGATACTGCGGTCTTTCGATCAAACATTATGCGGCAATGTTTCAAAGGCGGGCTGATTCATCCAGATCAAATTTCGATTTTTGTATCAGGAGCACATGGAAACTCGAAGAGGTGGCACGAGATCGAAACCAAAGGAGCGGTGATCCTGATACAGCGGTCTTTCGATAAAACTTTATGCTGCAATATTTCAAAGGCGGGCTGTTTCATCCAGATCAAATTTCGATTTTTGTATAAGGAGCACATGATATTCGAAGAGGTGGCACGAAATCGCAACCCAAGGGGCGATGCTCCTGATACAGTTATCTACCGATAAAACTTTATGCTGCAATATTTCGAAGGCGGGCTGAATAATCAAGTTCAAATTTCGATTTTTGTATCAGGAGCACATGATACTCGAAGAGGTGGCACGAGATCGAAACCAAAGGGGCGGTGCTCCTGATACAGCGGTCTATCGATAAAACTTTATGCTGCAATATTTCGAAGGCGGGCTGATTAATCAAGTTCAAATTTCGATTTTTGTATCAGGAGCACATGATACTCGAAGAGGTGGCACGAGATAGAAACAAAAGGTGCGGTGCTCCTGATACAGTGGTCTTTCGATAAAACTTTATGCAGGAGTATTTCGAAGGCGGGCTGATTAATCAAGTTCAAATTTCGATTTTTGTATCAGGAGCACATGATACTCGAAGAGGTGGCACGAGATAGGTGGCACGAGATAACCCATGGGGCGGTGCTCCTGATACAGCGGTCTATCGATAAAACTTTATGCAGGAGTATTTCGAAGGCGGGCTGATTAATCAAGTTCAAATTTCGATTTTTGTATCAGGAGCACATGATACTCGAAGAGGTGGCACGAGATAGTAACCCATGGGGCGGTGCTCCTGATACAGCGGTCTATCGATAAAACTTTATGCAGGAATATTTCGAAGGCGGGCTGATTAATCAAGTTCAAATTTCCATTTTTGTATCAGGAGCACATAATACTCGAAGAGGTGGTACGAGTTGGCAACCCATTGGAAGGTGCTCCTGATACAGCGGTGTTTCGATAAAACTTTATGCTGCAATATTTCAAAGGCGGGCTGATTCATCAAATTCAAATTTCCATTTTTGTATCAGGAGCACATGATACTCGAAGAGGTGGCACGAGATCGAAACCAAAGGGTCGGTGCTCCGGATACAGCGGTCGTTCGATAAAACTTTATGCTGCAATATGTCAAAGGCGGGCTGATTCATCAAGATCACATTTCCATTTCTGTATCAGGAGCACATAATACTCGAAGAGGTGGCACGAATTGGCAACCCATTGGGAGGTGCTCCTGATACAGCGGTGTTTCGATAAAACTTTATGCTGCAATATTTCAAAGGCGGGCTGATTCATCAAGTTCAAATTTCGATTTTTGTATCAGGAGCACATGATACTCGAAGAGGTGGCACGATATAGAAACCAAAGGGGTGGTGCTCCTGATCCAGTGGTCTTTCGATAAAACTTTATGCAGGAATATTTCGAAGGCGGGCTGATTAATCAAGTTCAAATTTCGATTTATGTATCAGGAGCACATGATACTCGGAGAGGTGGCACGAGATAGAAACCAAAGCTGCGGTGCTCCTGATACAGCGGTCTTTCGATAAAACTTTATGCTAGGATATTTCGACGGCAGGCTGGTTTATCTCACTGAAGTTTTGATTTTTGTATCAGGAGCACATAGAAATTTTTTGTAGGGCGAGTCAAAAGGAAAGAGCGACGAACAGTGTTTAAATTTCTTGTATTGACGGCGATATTGGAGAATGTGATTCAACAAACTGCCGTGACTAAATGAAATTAACCGTCGAGGAGTAAAGTGCGAAAGTAGCCATTAGATTGTTCCTCTGTGTGACTTTCGTGGCCGGTATCACGAAACAACATGTAACTCCGGCATAAATGCCTTGTCCAACGCCGGAATCGTGCATGAATGTGGGTTAATTACTCGAAGTAGGTTCCGCCAGCTCACTATTTCTTCATCGGTCACAAACGTTCAGGCCGGGGTATAAAATTTGAAACGGTGTATAGAGCGGCGCATCTGGAACAGGATTACCAAACAAACGCACTATGGCGAGGTAAAGCCACGCGAATAAACAATGGGATCTCTCTCTGTCTCGTTCTCTATTTCTCACCCTTTGTTCTTTCGGTTTTCTACCTCTCCGTTTGTCTCGTCTTTATTTTTTTTTTTTCATTTTTCTTCCTTCATCCATCTATCTCTCTTTTCTTTTCTTTTTTTTTGTTTTTCTTTCTCGACGGTCAAGCTGGGTTGGAATTTTCAATTTCGAGATGCTTTATAAATTTATCTTCCGCCCCCGTCCCTCTCCGCTTTGAACTCGCTAGGAAAGTTGTTCCATGAGTTGTTTAATTGTTTGATGCTGTTCACGAAGCTTCTTTTGCCTCGTGCAGGATTCCTCTAAAAAATTTACTCTCGTCTTGAGCTTTCATTTCAATTTTTAAAATGTCCCCGTTAGTTTTGTTAACCTTTTTGTCTTATTTTATAAATTTTTGTTTTTCCAATTCACGAATCAGGATGTTTATAAATAAATTGTTATTTTGTTCTTTCGATATTTTAATTCAACTCTTTATAATTTTTCTTGTCAATTCTGATCAAATGATTTTGATAATGACTGTATTAAAGTTGTTTGCTTCTATTAATAATATCTATTTTATAGATTTTGTAGAAACGTTTATTATTTGCATCGTTTTGCACAACTCTACAATTTTATCAGAATGTTCAAAGATTTTTTCCACGAATAGAAATCTCATTTATAGTTTTTATGTCGTTACCAGCACAATCTTCTGTAGGACTCGATGAAGATGGACACTAATGACAAATTTGTGCGATCAGAATCTTCAGATTTTTATACTAAAAATATATTAGAGAATTATAAAGTTCAACAAATTACTGTAAATTCAACGATACAGATACTATTACCGTTTAGTAACAACATTTGATTACATTGATTAGCACAACTCTATGTGATCAACATGTTTGAACGTGAAGAAGTAATCGTGATAAAATATAAATTAATTACTCGATGATTTGGAAATTACCGATTAATGATTACAAATTACAAAAACCGATCGACTACTGATTTATTTCAACAATGAAATTAATTCATCGTTGATTTCGACACTATGACTGCTATTTAGCAATTGATTGCAGAAATGATTGCAAAGTAGTTTGATCACCGACCAAGGTAATCTGCCCCGAGGTACGTTATTATCTCCGTGTTTTCCACGAATAACAATTCCTGCACATTTGTTAACGTTCACGTTATTTCATTAATATCATTTCCTGCCTACTGTTGCGTTTCCCTGTTACATCTCGCGGAATATTCTTCTCGCGAAATTATCTTGGCCACGCGAAAAGCAAATTCGACGGCCGACAAAGCAAGCAAAACATGATTAACCACCAAAGCACCACTTAAGTGACTCGCGAGCCCATCCAACCGACTAATTCGATTACTTATACAGGGTGGATAAAAAGCGGCGCGGCCCTCGAAGAAGGGCAAATTGTGGACTTTACCATCCAGTTAACTCGACTGGCTCGTCCTTCGTCGTTCAACGAAATCGACATCGTCGTTTGCTCTCCCGCCTGTTCTCTAATTTCAATCGAAACAGAGCGCGGCACCGAAATTGGAATCGCGGTGCGAGCATTCCCCGAGTGCGAAGTTCGCTCAAATCAGATTCTTGAACGGGTGCGCCGCAATCCTCGACGATTTTCTTAAAGTGCGCGCCACTCGACCCTCTGGCACTCGAATGGTACAAAAGTATAACCTCTGACACTCGAAGGATTTCTCTTTCAGAAGAAAGAAAAAAGAAAAGAGTAGTTTGAATTCTCGAAAGTGTCACAGCTGTTTAGCATTAATTTCTTACAATTGGTATTTTAATGTCGGTGTTTAGTCAAGTTTGGTGTTTCAGTATTTTTGTCACGTTAACTTTTTACCGATGTGACTGGGTTATTGGAAGAGCCATAATAATTCTAAACTGACGTTCTAACAAATTACTTCGAGGCTACTAAGAAAATTCGTAAATAAATTAAAACTGTTTAAAATAATAACCAAATGAAATACTCTAAATTATGACATGTTGGCGTATACAAAGAATTATCTAAAATTCGCTCGATTGGTAATAATCAGAATAATTACAATATGTTACAGTACGGATAATATTTGAGGATCAGTAACAATAATAACCAATAAAATCAGGAAGAGATGGAAGGAATAGTGCTGGAGAAACTTTTGCGCGAAAAAGTTCCAACAATTGTAAATCACTTCGAGGTTACTAACAAAATTCAATTCAACGAAAACTGTATAAAATTATGTAAATTATAAAATATTATATAATTAAAAAGTTATATAAATTATAAAAATATAAAATTATACACTATACAAACTAAATTAAATCCTCTAAATATGTTGACACACACAACGAGCCGTCTAAAATTCGCTCGACTGGTAACAATTACAGTACGTTACCGTTTCAGGACCAGTAACGATACGAAGAAAATGGAAGAGACGCTCGCGCTCAAAAATTAATACTAACAGGAGAGATCGTAGATCGAGCAACTCGGAGCTGCCCTTTAAACACGTGGAAGACACGATGTTTCGCGTGGAATCGCGAGCTCGAATCGACGAAGGCTCTTTTTCTTCCGCTAGACGAAGAAGGAATGGCGAGAACGTGCCGATCGAAACGCGGGCCACGCCGAGGAAGAGCTTGTTTTCGATGCATCCACTTTCACGCTCCTGCCTTCCTTCTCCGCCATCGCCTCTCTCTCTCTCTCTCTCTTTTTATTCGGCTTCCCAACTCGTCGAATAGATTAACCTTACGAACGGATACGTGCTCCCCCGGGAACTGCCGACGTTTCCTTACGTTGCCACCAACTTTCGTCTGGACGGAAATCTGCAGCCAGCGACGATTTATCACCGTTTTATTGACTTTCGACGGATGGACGCTGTCCGTGACGCGCGGAGAATTTGATTTGTCGTTGTCGGATCGCGACGGCGGGCGTTTCGTAGTTTCATTGTGGGCGAGATCATGTGATTTATCGGTCTGATACACGCGAGGAAGAGGATGTTGAAAGCCGGCGCTTGCGGAAATTTGGACGAGGTGATGGCTGACACGAAATTGAAAGGGAACTCTGACAGACGGCGACTGCACGTGTCTGTTTTTAAAAAAGGACAAGGTGTTACTCAAATGAGAAAATTTTGCATCGAATTATTTTGACAGAGTGCGATTACACAGAGTGTTACGAAGTATTAATAACATTGGATAAAGTATCGGGTGCTTTTGTGAATGAATTTGACTGAAGTGAATAAACTCTGTCGTTGTCCCTTTTCTTTTTTATTTTTTTTTTTTTTATTTTTTTTTTTTTTTAGATACTGTAACTTTGTAATTTATATTACGTAGAATTTTCAGAAAGTCGAGAGTTGCAATTTGAGGCGAGGTTGCATGATAAAACAAAATTTATTGGTTTTCAACTTTACAATAAGCAGCAAGTGCGTTACAAAGTTCGGTGAAATCTATAACTCAATGCGGCAAAGTTCCTTCATGGATATTCAAGTTGCGTTTAACTTTTTCAGTTTTACGGTGAGTTACGAAGCCTGATCAAAAAATCTACATTTAATATACACGACGGGCAATGAGTCGAACATGCTGCGGAAAATTTTCGGTCTCGCGGGAGGAAATCAAGTTTGAATATATTTAACCAAGAGTTAATCCACTACACACGTACTCGACGAACTTCAAACTCAATTCTCTCTGGAGTCGCTCTAAATTTTTCATCCTTGCTTTCCTTCTGTTTTAGAGATCCGAGAAATTTCCTTCGCGTCGAGTGATCAATCCAAAATTAATCGACATCGATCGGATAATGCGTATGCGCCATCAAAAGTGTTTCTCGTTAACAAATCACGTCGAATTGAAAGTACGATGTAAAAAATACACGGCGGAACAGTTTCCAGGGTAGAACGTAGAACAGTTTCCGTGGGTCTGTAACGATCTCTATTTTTATTCGCTCTGCGAGCTGTTCGCCGGATCGATGAAACGGCAGAAATTAAACGCGAAACAATCGCGTAGAATTCCAGCCGGTCGGAGCGAAGATTATAAATTTACGTGCAGAGTTAAGAAGTGAAATGAAAATCAAATTTCTTCCACTCTGCGCTTGGAATTATTGAAATTTCAGTTGCGCTTATTGGTCTCGCGGCTTTGCGAAAACGAAGAATCATACTCTCGTATCGTATGATCGACGAGTATCGCATCGTACTGGAAGCGGAATTATTCGCAGCGACCACCGGTCAAGGAATTTAATTAATTTAATTCGAATTGAATTTCAAATTTTAGTTCATCTTCGGCTGTGATTATTCGTGCATTACGTTGGGAACTTCATTAACTGGAAATTATTTCCAATTGTGTTTATTCGCACGTGTCTTTTTCTCTTTCTTTCTTTTTTTTTTTTTTTTTTTTTTTTTTTTGAAGTTTCAAAAAATGTTCGTTGTGTGAAATGTTCGAAACGCGTAGATGTAATCTTCATATAACCCATCATCTGTTTGATCTAACCTTTCGTCGTATTCTACGTGAAGATTAAAAAGACCGTCTTTTAATTTGATTTGGATGCAAAACAAATATTCGTCAACTTGTCAGCTGCTCTGAAACTATCTGCATCAATTTGCCAAATTGCAGTTCATTCGTTGAATCATTGAATGAGATGAGTATAATAGTTAAAAGAATCAACAGAAACGCTTAGAAACTTGTCGCTAGATTGCGGATTTTTATGGATCTGTGGGAAAAACGTTAGCGTAGAAATTCACAGAACGCATGGAATGCACAAGACACGTATATTCGTTAATGGTTTTTAATACAAACAAATTTCCACGCATCCCATCTCGTCACGTTCCTCTTCTGTCATTTTCACCGACAGTGAAATCTCCGAAAATCGATCATTTACCAAGCTACCCGATGATGCTGCCGATCGGCAGCATCATCAGTCGAATCCAAAAACTGGCCGGGATTAACATAATCACAGCTTACACCTGTTCATTTCCTATTCATGCGGGTATCACAGTCAAACACAGTCGGCCGATGATCGATACTGCGAGACACGGGCAGCAGAGGCACGGATGACTTAGGCAGACAGCCTAACCGTGACGGATGCGTCGGTGTTGGTGCGATGTGTCGGTCCCCTAATGAAGCTAGCCGCGGTGGGAAAGCGTGGAAATGCGCTCTCAGAGAGCG
Organism: Tetragonisca angustula; assembly: GCA_036937485.2. Lineage (NCBI taxonomy): Eukaryota > Metazoa > Arthropoda > Insecta > Hymenoptera > Apidae > Tetragonisca > Tetragonisca angustula. The sequence continues at coordinate 810,102 of JAWNGG020000096.1, read as the reverse complement.
AGAGATAAGAAAGAAACCGGCTGGTTTGCAGACCGGAAGTCTGAGACAGTGCCGGCAAGAAGCGGAGGCGTGAAAGGCTCGAAAAATCTTGGAGCTCCCTTCGTTACGCTTGCTGAATCCATCTCGAGACTGGCGGAAAGATAAATGAAAAAGAAGACGCGAGATTTCACGAAAAAAAAGAGAGAGAGAGAGAGAGAGAAAGAGAAGCTATAGCGACCCGACGAGGACCCTACAGGCGTTCCACAAGCAGGGTGGTCGTCTATTTTGAATTATTCGAACGAGGAAACAGACACGTTGGAATTCGTTCGGTGAGGAACGGAAGATGAAGTTACGCTATTAATCGTCATAGATAAAAATACTAGTTTATCAGCTCGTTCGCTTGACTTCGATATCTGTTAGTTGGTGGACTAAGGAAATTGCATTAAGCATTATACAGGGTGGTCCCGTGGTTCGAAATAATCAAGAACAACGAAATTGCGCGAGTAGACTCGAAAATCACGCATGTATTTTATGGCTGTTCCAACTGTTTTTGCACAATATACAATACGATGTGCGAGATACAATTTTGCACGATACAGCATTGTTTACCATCGACTGTTTACGATTACTGTTTATTACCGTTCTCGATTAATCTCGTAACTCTGAACTCGAATTGAAGTTGACAGTTTCCATCAAGGTTTCCATCAAAGCGATCAAAGTGTCTCTAATCAAAGCGATTATGGCTCGATACACGAACGAAGAGTACACAGACATTTTTGCGTGCATGGGGGCGTGCAATGTGGATTCGCAGCGTGCAGCGAGAGAAAATTTAATTCGAATTAATGAATAGTTGTTTCGTTGTGTAATTATCGCGTGATTATTATAAAATTATTGTGTATCCTAGTAAATTATTACGGGCATGCCGAGCCATTGTATATCTTGTGCAAAAATAAAATCGAAACACAGCGGTTGTTAATTAAATACATGCACGCTCGACTGATTTACAACTTCATTTTATTTTCACGTAATTTCGTTATTTTTGACTTTCGTCTTATTTTCGACTTGTACTACGAATTCCCGACACCCTGTATATAAAAATGTTCGAAGGGAATTTCGAAAATTTGCTTCGAAAAGTTCAAACTTCATTGCGTTGAAGGGTTTACGTTAGATTTAAATTAGATTCTGTGGTAAAAGTATGACAAGGAATTTTGATTAATTGAAGGAATAATAGTTTATAAAGTATAGTTAAATTTAATTAAGCTAAATAGTTTAAGTATATTTAACTATGAACTATAACTTTATTTTTAGTTGAAATATACTAAATAAGAAGATAGTAGTTCCTAACTTCGCAAGGGATGGGATTATGTAGTGGCACGTCAACGTTTCAGTGACCATTTTCACGGACGATTTCTCGATTACTTTTTGTGGACAATGTACCGATGATTTCAATGATTCAGTGATAATTTCCATATACGATTCACCAACTCCCTCGATAAATTATCGACAAAGAGTATACGAGGAAATGTGAGAGATAGATGTATTAATAACTGTAATATAATATTGATCGGAATATTACGATGGATTAGAATCAAATATGTACTTAGTCAAACAATCGCCGTAGACAATACGTGAAATTCCATCTATTATACAGGCCCGTCAGAAGCAATAATTCCAATAATTACAGTTAACAAAAATAAATCAATATCGGATAGATACCTGCCAACGTAAATACCAGTCGAAATGAATCGAGAGCGCAGAGAGAAGAGAACAGAGAACATCCCCTCTTCCCTTCACTCGCGCAAAGAGATAATTACATCTAACATATTAACAATAGCCGCGAATTCTCGTTGAAAATTTTCAGATTAAAATTGAAAATCCCAGAGCCCCCCCACCAATGATCACCGTTCGCGTTCAATCGAAAAGGCAGAACGGCAGAAGGAAAAATCAGAATTAACGAGAAACAAGGTAATAATCGAAATAGTAACACGTGTGTCGGCGTGCACGCCGCGGGGAAAGTTTCACGGGTGGAGAAAAACCGGCGGACCCACGGACTCGTCGAAAGCAATATCCATAATCGCGATCCTCCATTCGAGAAATTAAAGCGCGCTATCAAGTTAATTACGCGAGCATATTATTAATACAGTAACAACGTGACGAGGATGGTGGATGCAAAGAGGGGCGGCAAGGTCGAAGAGAAGAGAGTGAGAGAAGCACGTATCGGCAACACGGTCACGGGGAAGCTTCATTAAAATTATTGGTGAATTTCTGCCGGTCGACGGACTTGCAGCCAGCGTTTCTCGTTCGACGCTTCTCAGCTCTGTTCGTATTATCCGCGGCGGGTACACGCTCGAAATGAAAATTAATTAAAACGTGTCGTTTTCTTTCGTTTTTTTTTTCTTTTCTCATCATCTTCCCTGCCTCCTTTTTCCCTCCATTTCGATACGGTGATTCTGACGAATTGAACCGTTGTAGCTGCGCGCAAGCGTCATTAGCTCGCGTTATATCGTTGACCAACACTACTTGCCAGCGCACTGCCACGCCACTTCTTCCGAAACACGGGAAATGATACATCGCCGTATAAGCAAGAAATATACATCGGCGTACGTCGATGCAATTTAATATTTTGATGAAAATACAGTACCTTTTCTGACATGAGACTGTATGATGACTATGTTGAGGGGACATCGTCGAATTTAGTGAAATTTAGTTTAAATGTAATTTTCGAAAATATACTTCATACGTATTTTCTTTTTATCAGCAATCGTCTAAGTTTAAGTGGTGTAAACTACCCTCAAAGTTAAGGTTCCCGAATTTATTTCGTCAAACTATCAAAGATATAGTTTTTCCGTAAATTGGTGAAAATTATAGCGTTTTAACGATTCAATGATGCATGCTACCTTGCGAAAGATAATATGTACTTTGGCGAGAAATTAACGTGTACTTTTAGCTTCTTTTAATTCAAAATAATTAATTACACCAAAATGCTTAGTTTGAAATATCATCAAGATAGAAATTGTTGATTGTCAGACGTTTCAGAGTATATTACCACTGTATTCTACGCCATTATATTCTATTATTGCAACTTATTACATATTAATATATATTAATATATACATTATTAAACATTAATATATATATATATATGTATATATACTATTATTATAACTAACTATACCTGTATAAACTTTGTACGTATATAAGTATTACACACTTTCTTTCTCAAATATTTATAAATGCGACTTGAAAATTAAAAATGACAGCACATTTGAAAACAAATATGTGTAATTGAAACGTTGTTACTTAATCTTGTCTCAGAGACATATTTTGCTCGCATTGCTTATTTTAATAGCTCAATAAAAAAGATCGGCGCGAACACGGTAGAAAACAGAGCGAAAACTGGAAAATAGGGGCAGACGAAAGTTGTGCGCGGTTAGGTCGTCGTTCAAGGACTCCCGAGAGCGGGAATCGATGGCGCGCCGATTGTAAACCGGGCGGACTAACGCGTATTTATTGTAATTGCACGCGATTCCACCGGCTCGCGGAGAACGCGCTTACACGCGCGACACAATGCGGCCAGATAATTAAAGACTGATAAACGCGAAAGCGGCGATAATATCGTTCCGTTGGGGAGGTGAAATGCCTCGGTGAACGCGGCCGAACCACTGCGGTTTTTACGGATTAATGATGAATTTAACGCATCGCCCCTCCGCCACCGTCGTTTCACGCCTCTGATTTGTGGCGGCTCGTGTACGGATGACGGCCACTCGCAACAGGGGCGGGGAGAAGGGAGGGCGATAATGAACCCCCGAAATACACGGGAAAGATCCCGAGATTTCGAAGGGCGATCGTTTGTAATCGAAACGAGGTCAGTTGGCAACCGAGGGACCAAGTTTAGATGTTCGGAACATGGACAGGGTACGAAGGACGATTTGAAGAATGGTGGCGTGTTATGTTGTTTTAGAGGGTTGCTCTCTTTCCTCGACACAAGCGATTTTGTGGAATTACGTTTCTGATTGGCAGAGAATTGATTTACGCTTGCGAAACAAACAGATAATTATACGCTTCGAATTGATTCACGTCCGTGAAATTGATGGAGAATATGTTTAGAATTAATTTGTGAATTAATGAAGGTAATGGAGAGTATGTTTAGAGTTGATTTGCATTCGCGGAACCGGGTCCGATCATTTTGTAGTCAAGTCGGCCATTCGTTGTCGAACGAGAAAGCAGGAAGGTGTTTTTATTCGAACAAACTCTATGTTGAATATATATATATATGTATATATATATATATATATATATATATATATATATATATATGTATATATATCTGTACCTGAATGAAGATCGACGTGACACGAGTGGATGTGGAAAATTATGACAGTTCGCTCGAAATTTAAAAGAACGTTGATCAATTGGTAAACGTGATCTAAAGTTATCCGAAACTTCAGTTCATCGAACCGGAATACCGAATCGTGGAATTGAACTTGCTTGTCGAAGTGCATCCTAGGAAAACGTTCGCAAATAAAGCAGCTCGCCGTTAACGAACAAACTAACTTCCGTTTAATAACAACTATTCAATTAACTCCAATGAGGAACCCTCGACAATAAAAATCCAGGGAAAACGAAAGTTTCGCGATCGAGGCCGGAGAATCACTACGGAGACCGTAGAACCGCTTGTTCAGCCGTTTCGCACTTCGCGCGATACCTCTTTTAAACCATCGTGTACCGGTGTGCACGAGCGATACCAATAATTCAAAAACATTCTCATTAAAGGGAGGAGAAACACACCGAGGGAAAGTGAAAGAAAAAAAAAAAGAAAACATCGATCGACCACGTCTGGACGCGATAACGTCCTTTCTCCCCCCTCCTTTCTGTCTTTTTGTTCTTTCTCTCTTTCCTCCCCTCTTTCTTTCTTTCCTTTCTTTTTTTCTCTTCTTTCTGTTCAATTGGCCTGGTGGAGCGGTCAAAGGGTGGCGGGTTGCGCAACATCGTAGGAAAAAAGGGGCGAGACTTCACGGGGAGGGTGGGCAGCGAGCTGAAGGGCTTGACGGATAAAAGGGTTAATCGAAGGTCGTTAACTTTCCGCCAGAGGAAATATTCATTAATCGTGGAGCACGGAGGTTTACGAGCGTACGAACAAATTATCGACAAGCTACGCGCCACGGCGGCGGGAGCGGGAGGGTGAAAAGGGGAACGGCGCGCATTGCGTGTCATTTAAAACGCCATTTGCTGTCGCTGATTCCGCGACCGGACTGATTCACCGCCCACGCAATTCAATCGAACAACCTAAGAGGATATCCACCGTGTTACCCGGCTTTTAAATATTTATGACTGAAAAATCGAAGGCTCTCGACGCGATGCAGATGGAATTACCGACACGCGAGATTGTTATATTTACAAACGAGCGACGAAGCGGACGGGGGATTCTTGATCCTCGAAGCTCTCTGCGCTCGCCCGTTCGCGTTCGATCGTAACGATTTAACGAGTCACTGGTCGATCGAATAGTGGAATAATAAAACTTTGCTGCGGAAAGATGTTTTCGTTAATTAGATTCGTCTCGATAAAGGGAGAATCCTGTTGTTTCCTACGGATTGAAAAGAAAAGTGAATTCTGTCGAGCTGCGTCAAGAACGTATTCGAGAAAAGTATCGAGGGGAAAATTTGCGAGAGAAATCCCGAGGACTCGCCAAATACGGAAGAGAGGCACGGTTTGTCGATGTAAAAAAAAAAAAGAACAGCTTTCTTTCTTGCATTGTTGGTCGAAAAGCGTTAAAACGAGAGGGTTTTCCGCAGGTTAATTAATTTTTCGCCACCCTCGATGTACCAAGCTTCCTTCACCGTTTTCTCCTTTTCATCAATTAATGATCGATTAAAAACTCGGCTGCAGTTTGCCGTTTAATTCAGAGCCTCGATTAAACTCGGACCTTGAACAGTTCTCTCTCTCTCTCTCTCTTTCTCGTTTCACTGTCAGCCGTCAAACTCAATCGAAGAAAAATACAAAGAGAGAAAGGAAAAAAAGAAAGAAAGGAAAGAAGTTAAAGAAAATTGTCGAAGATCCACGTGAACCACGACTGAACACGCGCACATCGTTTAAAGCGGAGAAGGCGATTAATTTCTTTTTTTGAAATTGAAATAAAATAGACGCGCGGAGAGGGACGAGTCGCTTTAAAACGCGAGGCCCTCGAAGAGTTCAAGGCTACAACGCGTTGACGGTGATTTCCGGGGATCATCGCCAGGGAACGCTGAAGAACGTTTCTTTTTTTTTTTTTTTCACTTGGAAATCTCGTTTAAACACTTTCATCAATTCGCCGGCAGACTGGAAAAAGTTACGCGGCTTCCCTTTTATCGTGGTAACAACCCTCGAGAAATATTATGCCTCGATTTGGTTAACGCGACGTCTCGGGTCGTTCCAGACTTTCAATTAATCAGCCCATTTCTTCACTTTCTACTACTCCCTTTCTCTCCTCCCCCCCTCTCTCTCTCTCTGTCGTTCCGTGCTGTCTGGCGCTTTTCCACCGGTCGATTTTCTCGTTTCTGTTGGTGGTTGACGGTCTAATTGCCACTGCACCGGATAAACGAGCCTCTCGCAGGACCAAACGATCTACTCTGCTGTTTGTTAAGTTCAGAGAGTCATTGTTCGAGCGCGCGATCTCTGTTCAACCCTCGAGAAAGAAAACGTTAAATATCAAATCGTTAAACGTAGACATCAACGTCGAGCAACGTAATAGTAAATTCCTAATAGCAATATCACTTTTCCTCACTAATTTTCGATTTGGCCAACTTTTAATTTCCAAATAGGTTGGACAGTGACGATTCGATTTAACGACGATAGAATATAAAATCTGTCACATAAAGATTCGCTACTTTCTCATATATTGGAATATCTCGATTTTTAAATATCGAAGACGTATCATTCGACGGATATTTTCTTCCTCCTCATTTGTTTCGCAATTATTTTACAGAAGTGGGCAATTTCGCAAAGAGTGAAAATTGACTGCACGTCTGACTGCGACGACATCCTTGCCGATTCCCTCGGATGCCATAGTGCAGCAAGATCGCTTGAACCTGTCATCGAAAATGATTGATTTTACCGTTTCTGTTGAAAGAGCAGATAGCAGCGGAGAGATATCCAAAGATCAGTTACTGTGGCGGAGAGACGAGGAGAGAACAAGCCGAAAGGCAACTATCTCGTCGAACGGTTCCCCAGCCGGGAAACAATCCTTCCGACGGGCCAAACAACAGCAACAGGAATCAAACAACTTCCAGCCGAAAGCCACTCGAGCCACTCAAACTTCGTTACTAGTCGAAAGTCCTCGAGGAGCTCGTCGTTCACGAAAAACCACGTCCCTGCTAAACAAGATCGCCTCGTCAAAGTGCCTCGCGAAATTTCGCGACTCGCCTGTTCAGGAGTTAACCGTGGCCAATTAGCGCTTGAAATGAGCGACGCGACACTCGGGTTACCTTTGACCCGCGGCTGAATTTTTGCATCCAACTTTTTGGTAACAAGATGTTACCGAATAACGTTTACATTATTTTTGTATAGTACTTCGGCCAAAATTCCCAGAAATATCCGCCTTTGAAATAGTTTGCTTCTTCGCTGCGCTCAAGTTCTGGGTCAACGGTGACCCGGCGTCAGCGACGCGCGTCAGCCAAACAAAACTCGAAAGCCGGGTAAATACGAAATTACTCGGGCTGGAGCGTGCCGGTGAGTTGATGAAACGGGATCCGCGACGTGACGCGGTAATAACATTATAAGAAAATAGATATAAAGAGCGAGAGTGGACAGATTGTTGGATCCTCCATCCACGGTGGATTAAAAAACGGACGAAAATGTCCGGGCGAACGAAAAAAAGGAGTGAGCTGAGGGGTTGCAGAGGGGTGAAGAGGAGGGGGCACGAGGAACGCAGAGAAAAATGGTAACCAGAGGGCGGGAATGCAGATTTTTCGCTGATGTCTATGCGACGCGCGGAGAAAGGGGGATAAGAGGAATTTAGACGGTGCGACGCTATCCAGTTATGTTTCCGTTACTCCGCGATGCCACGCAACGCAACGTGCCATCCTCGTTCTCTCTCTCGGTCTCTCGCGCTTTGCCTTTTTTTTTTTCCGCTTTTGAAGCGAACGCGGACTTTCCGCGCGCGATAATACGAGCCACGCTTTTAGTGGCTGCCGTGTTTCTGCGATGAAATTCGCCTTGATGGCTCGGCTACGCTCCTGCCAGTGTCAGGTTGTTATGCGTGGCGCACGGAAATGGCTGGCTTCGGATGGAAGAAATTAGGGTTTGCGCGGCAACACCGTCGAGTTGATAAAAGAATGACACTCGGCTGATAGAAGGAGAATTTGTGTTTGCAGGGCCTCCGACTTTCTGGCGTTAGATTTTTATGAATTTCGTGACTGTGGGTTGGGTTTGTCTGACAACAGGGAAATGACATTTCATCTGCACGCGTACATGCGTCGCGCATTCTACCTCGTGTATTTATTCATTTATTCGGTTGTTGTGAAAAATATATACCGACCACTTTCAATTACTCCATCAACAGTAATTACATGTAATAAAAATACAACGGTTTTGTATTTTACAACTTTTTCAACGAGTTTCTCAACTTGTTTGCTGTCTGATTCGGGAGCAGACACTTGAAACACAATATCTATGAGAATTTATTCACAACACGCGGATACGCGGTTATAGAAGGTGGTTGTTGGTCATTCGAAACATTTTACAAAGACTCGATAGACCCCGTTGACTGTACGACGTTGCGTCTGCACGCAATTCTGCGATGTTGTTCTCGACAATGGCGATACGTTTCATCGTAAATGTTAGTCAAACAAGCAGACTCAGGGAACGCGAAAAGAAACAACAGCGAAAGCAGGTAGGGGCAGCTGATTGAACGTTATAAAATAAATCGTGCAATCACACGCCGCACGAAATTAACGAACAGAATTAATTAACGAACTTTCATGTAGCTGCTTCAATTCGCCTGCCGCCAGCTTTTGGAGAACGTTTCACGCAAAAATTATACGTTCCTCTAATTAACCTTTTCAGATCTAAACTTCTGGCAGGAGCGGGGGGCGGGGTTTGGAGAAAGAAAGAATGAAAAAAGAAGAAAATTAAATGCCTTTTGTCCGCGCGAGAGCGCGAACGAAGACCCCGCGCACCGTTTGAAACGAGAAAAGGAACAGAAGGAAAGAAAAAGAGAAAAGGAAAGAGGAATGAACGAAACAAATTTACAGAGAAGTTCTTCGCAGCGAAATGAACCGCGAAACGATCGCACCTGTGTCCTCGCGGTCTTCGCGCATACTTTCGCAAACGGTTTCAAACGTCTCTCAAACATCGCAGCCGAAAATTGTTTAACTGCGATCACAGCCACGCACGCGTGTACACGGACGTTGGACACGAACGTGCCGTTAATGAAGATTTAATTTCTTTGTCAAACAAAGCTGGTCGACGGAACGCGCCGAGCAAATTAACCCTGAATCAGCTATTATGGGACCCTTTGGTCAGTGAGCTACGTTTGCACGCGTCTCGACACACTTTTCGATCAATAAAAACTTGACACGAGTCGATAATTAAACTAACGATCGTCAAATAACAATTGAAGATAGTACGCTTTCTTTCTCCGTTTAACAGTAACAAGAATACGATCTTTCGTTAATCTTTTCACGTAATAAAGCACCAAGGCTAAATCATTCGCGAGTCATTCTGAAATCCATGTTCTCTTGTTTACCAAGTAAGTAAGAGTCGGAAAAACTGTTCCTGCTGGTTTGGGGAACGATGAAACAAACCTATTTCCAACTGGAGCACAGATTACGCGACCATAATGGGTTAACGTAGTTTACGTGGTTGACGAAAGTTACATCATTTCTGCGGACAGGGCACCACCCTCAGACCGCTCTTAAACCCACGCCGGACTTTGCAATATCGATCTTATCTACGGAAGCATGCTGGCAGTCATTAGCATCTTGGATCATTAAGCTCGAGCATTTGAGTATTTGACCGACAAATTGATAACGCCGCGATTTCTCGGCGTCAAATTGCACGAAGTGGAGGGACGCGAGAGGACCAGAAGGATGAAACAGTCTCTGAATAGACTGACGAGTTTATGGTAAAATTCTCTATTCTCCATCTTGTCTGTAATTGTGAAACAAAATGTTTCTCCGACAATTGCTTTTTTCAGCTAATTTGCACTGTAAATATCTTTCAGTGTTGTGGTTGTAAGACGAGATCTCAAAGTTTCGTCCTTTTTGTCGTATCTCTTCTTTCGTGAACATTAGAAATTACAGTTTAAGAAATTAAGCGGGAAACATTCGTTCTTCCATAGTGAGAAATCAGCGTCTTAAATTACCTTACCGAGAATTTTCTAATAATTCTGCGCTCTACACAGTGATATGTTCATACTCGTTTCATTCGCTTCGACCGCGACACGATAATTCAGCTTCACATCCCTTCTAAAAATTTTCCTGAATTCCACAAACAAGAAAAAAACAACGTCCATCGTCGAATCCGAAGAAGTGCGATCATCTCTCATTCGCTCTTGCCTGAAAATCCAATTTTAATTCCAATTCCATCGTCCCTCCGCCACCACGCCAAACATTTTTCCCAAATTCCAAAACACCCCAAAGCAACATCACCCGGCTGACAATACTTTCCACTCGCCGTTTCGCTCGAGAGTCAATTTTCGCGAAGCATGTCGCGAAAATAATAGCTTGTCCCCGGCTCCCGGACTTATTGAAACGGCACGAGGGTTGGACGTACACAAACGCGCGGCGAAAGAGAGGGAAACTTGCCTCTCTCTTCCTCTTTTTCTCTCTAGCTCGCGTTCTCGTCTCGCGATACGATTATCATCGGGTTCGATCGTAGTTCGATCGGTGGTTGCCGGGAGAGATTCTCGTATTCCAGTAGGATCGGTGCCGCTTTTGAGGAAGCCAGATCGCGGAATAACAAAGGGATCGAATCGCAGAGAGAGAAAGAGAGTGACAGAGAGTTCTCTCGAAAAATGGGAAAACAGAAAGAGAGAATAGAGGGTCGAATCGAATATCAGTTGCCCTCGAATTTGCCCGGCTTTATTTTCGCGTGCCGCATGATCCACTTAAAGGCTTGGCTTCTTATTTATTTACGAGCGGATCGCGCGAGTGATCGCCGAGATCGATCCGCCAATCTGTCGCCCACGGAATTACTCGTCTCACCCGTTCCATTCTTCTCACCCTCGCGACATATTCCCGACTTTCTCGCTCTCCTCCCGTTTCTCGATCGTCTCTCTTTTCTTCTGTTCTCTTTCCTTTCCGGTCTTCCTCCACCCACGTCGTGAAATTTAATACTTGGACAAGAAGCGGAAAAGAGAAGAGGCATGGACGGGGGAAGACGAAGGGGTGTGTTTGGTCTCCGCGAGCGTTCCAGCCGGAAAAACGAGCGGAATTTCGTTTAAGAAATAAAGGAAATACCGAAGATAGAAAGGCAAATACCGGCAGGAGGTATTACGCGGCACGATATTTTCTCTTCGTTCGGCTGGGTCGTTTCGCCGCCGACCAAGCCATTCGTCGTTGATATTAAAGAGGAGGTATCTGTTGGCGAATTTTGTTATTAATGCTGTGATTAAGGCTGCACCAAAGGGGGGGAGGACGAGGGGGAACACCCTCGTTCGATGCGACGAGAGTTTCGAGATATCGTCCGCCAAGCGGTATTTTCAACCAGCCTTGCGCTGGCAACTGGTTGCGCGGACCATAACGAGTGACCGAACCGTATACAATAATTCGTCGCTTACTTTTTTTTTTTTTTTTTTTTTTGAACTCGTCGGTATGATACGATATCACTGGATAGAAATTATTAAGAAGTAATAAACTTGTCGTTTGTTTTGTTATACTTGAAACTGAGAAAATGTGGGAATTTGGGACGAAAAATTCTCGATGTGCGTGGCACGTCATTCCAGAGGTTAAGTCAGACACGATCGAGAGTCGAGCGCTGGAATCTTTTCTCGATGTGATTCGATTTCAGGGTGAAGAACCTTTTTTTTTCGAGAGAGTTAATACGTGAAAAGATTTACTAAGAGTGTCTATAAAGTCTCCTTACAATTTCAAAAATTTTTTACAAATAGGCAAATGAAAAGACAAATGAGCAGAAATTGTTACAAAATGATACGTATATATTTAAGTTTTCTGCTTGTCTCATTTAATACACCTCTATATAGGTTGCCTTTAGCAACCATTAGTTGCACGAAGCACATCGAAACGGTACTCGATTTCTTGCCATGTTCGCTGTAGCATACCCTCATCAATGATGGCAATGGTGATCCTCAGTGATCCTCTGCTTTAGATTTGTGATGTCCCATACCTTCGTTCGATACACAAACTTAAATATATACGTCTCATTTTGCAATAATTTCTTTTCATTTGTCTTTGTAATAAATTTTTGATATTGTAAAGAGACTTTATGAATACCCTGTGTAGTTGGATAATCGATTATATTCTAGATCGTTATTGGATCAGCGCGATAAGATTCAAGATCTAAGATTGTAGACTGTTTCACGAAAGATCGCGAATAAGTGAGTCAAGTGACAAGATCTTTAATTTGAGAAAACTGGCGGGTGAAATTGGAAAGTTGAAAAGTCTGTATGCTTCCAAAGAAATGAAAACGCATTAACATGCGTGCTCATGCGTACCGATCCCTGAAAATTCGTAGCAACAGTCTCTAGACAGAAATAGAAACTACGATTACTTATATTCGTCTCGTTCTTGGAAAGAATTTATTTATCGACTATAACGTCAACTACATCTGTTAACACTCTAACTTTAAGGACCTATCCAATATTTTGCACCTTATTGTTAAAAAACGAAAAAGAAAGATTACTGTAAAAAAGATCATGGACAGAAAGTTCGTCGAATTGCGACACTCACGATGTTACGACTTATAACATGATTCGCAACGTTAGAAAATATCATATTCAGCTTCGAAATAATTGTTTACAGTTCGAAAGTTCGACGCGCAGTTCGGGTGTTTGTTTCAGTCCTAATTAATCAGGCTTCCCGAAATTTACCCGGTCTTTGCAAAACAACACTTTGTCTAATTAAAATATGATTCTACTTACATCGGTGCGGAACTTGCGACAAAGTTGCAACTCGCAAGCACGACCCATTGTTTTCGTGGCTTTCTCTCTTTCGTCGCGAGAGACTGCACGCTCTCTTCCGCGTGAAATTTCAATTACAAGTAATTACGTGAAAAACAAAAGTCAATTCGCCTCTTTAACACATACATACGTCGAATGGACGTATAAACTTCTCTACGTCACATTTTCAGAGTTGTCCCTCGAAACATTGTTGCATAGCAATAATTTAAACTCGAGATTGGTCCCGATAATTTTTATTCTCAGATTGTGAAACAAATTTCTAAAGAAAGTAAATGATGAGAAACTTCTTCATCATCATTAATAATTCGTTAGAAAATTTCAGCATTGAAACATCCCTAAAGAAAGTACGAACGAAATGCTCGAATCGCTTCGTCAGTTAAACCGTTCAGTTTATGCCACTTGCGTGCAATTTTTGTCGTTCCGAACGTTCGTTTCCACTGAATTCTGACGGCGGAGGAAATTCGCATGCAAGATGCCAGTAACAAATGACACGGACGATATTCGAATCAATAACACGTCTCGCCACAAAGCTGGTTTACACTCAACTCGTGATAGATAGGAGATGGGCGGATCCTATGTACGGCAGTTAACCCAACTTCCCTAATCTTCAAACTAATTTTGAGTTTAATCCGTGGCCGCGAATGTTCAGTTTACTTGGAGCGGATAATGTTGCACATTTCCCAACAATGTATCGTAAATTACGCCGATTCGTTCGACACCGATGGACACCGTCGTCTCGATTCTTGAAAACTTTGTAATTTTGTGCTTTGCAATCCGGGAGAAACTGCCTGTTGCAAACTTTCTGTAAAATTATTCGATTTCGGCAGGAGCGCGGGAACTTTGAAAAAAGAATTTCCATTTTTCAGAATTATTAAAACGAAGCGCGTCCACGACTGAATCACGATGGCAAAAGAAATATATATATACGATAAATGAAATGTTCAATTATTATTCCATGTTCCTTCTGGACAATCTGCTTTCAAAAATGAAACGTATTTATATTTTCCATTTTTGTGTCACCGCATAAATTCTCGCGCGTAAGAATTGTAAAATATTTTTTCAATATTTCATACGCTCGATACGTAAATTATTTAACAGGACAGGGAATATTAATTAAGCATTCTATTTTTGAATTTATATTTCTTTCGGTAATCTCTTCGGTAATCCATTTTCCCCACCTCGACAACGTGAATTATATATAGTTTTATTGAGTTTCGATGAATTACGTGCTCTCGTTTGGTTTCACTTCGATAATCTAACGCAAATACATACAGGGATATTGTATCTAATTTGTAAATTGAGTCTTTCTTCTTCTGCCAAAAATAAATATTTATTATCGACGTATTAAAACTTGTTGATTTCGTAATTGAACTCGCGAAGAAGCAATTAAACGTTCTGAATATTGAAAAAATTACAAGAGTGGTCAATTAGCTACTATATATCGTGATACGAGTTACGAGACGCAGTTGGAACTTTTCTAATGCAGAAAGAGTGTATATTCGTTGAAATTACACAGAATAATTCGTTTTCCAGAGCCGAATATTACACGATTTAATTACGCTTCCGTGAGATTCTTCACATAGTTTCTGAAAACGATCCTCTGCTCAAGATCCCCAAAGTTAAGGAACGTTGAACTGAACGGGCAAGTATGTACAAAAACTTCCGTGCTCCAATGCTGATTCTCAGATCAGTAATTTCCGTAAACTTAATTAAACATTATGTGAATTTACTGCTTGTTTTCTGGAAAGTAATGAACGATTTTATTAAGTCAATTTTGCGATCTGTTTTCATTCTCCACAATTACAAGGAAAAATTGCCAAGTATTAATTTAAATGCTTCAAAGAATCGTAAAGAAAATCATTTTTAAAAAAAAGAAACGATCTTTCACAAATGTAGTTAGATTTGAATAGCGCAAGTTTAAAACATATTTAAAAAAAAAAACTGCAATCCAAAACTGTAGTCCAAAATAATAAAAATTCCGAAAAATTGAAAGCTTTAATGCAGGTCTCCAGAAAAATTACAAAATAGTTTCTCTTTAATATCAAAAGGTTGGATCGTCGATTAGAGCGAAAAATTAATATTAATCGTTTGCATTATTTTTTAAAAAGAAATGAGATTAAAACGAACTTGGAAATGAAGCCTTTACTGTAGATACAAGTCTTGCTATCATATAATGTCTATGTATTTTTCTTTTTCTTCTTTGTATCTGTAGCATCTTAAACAATCCTCTTTGCAATGGCATTATAAAAAAAAAAAATTAACTTCTTCAGGAACATTAACAGTGTGTACGTTTGATTTCTTTTTAAATTAAAATTATTATACAAGCGAATATAAAATTATAAAATTACAAGCGAAAAGAAATTCGTCGGAGGACTCAACAATAGAAACAAAAAACTCGCTGTCGATGTGAAATGATAGAAACACGATCAAACAGAGAAAATGAATCACCTTCTCTTCGTTTTAAAAAAGAAGAAGGAGTTAACTTTACATACTCAAGATGTGTTCAACATCTAAACACTCTCACAGTAACAAATCCTCTCGAACTGTAATCTATGCTTCGCATATGAAAGCATGAAAAGTCAAAGTGTCGAGTAAATCGACAAAAAGTAATTAAACCAGGCCATTTAACAAACGTCGGCGGCGGAGGCACGTTTAAAAGCGAGGGCGAGAAAATATTTGAATCCACGTGTGTCGGGGAGGGATTGAAGATCAGTGCAAACGCCGGCCAGGCTATAATCAACGTGGCTGCGGTATGAAAAAGTCCGGGGCGAAAAAGTTAGAGAACAGCCATTTAAATCTCTCGCGGTTCAACTTTCGCGCGCGGTGTTGCGCTCCGATTCTTCCGATTCGCTTTATTTTTTTTTTTTCATCCCTTTCGGTTCGAATATTGCGCTCATCCCTCTTTCAGTTTATGCTATTTTACACACTTTCTCTCTCTCTCTCTCTCTTTCTCTCTTTCTCACTTTTTATTTACCCGGCGTAGTTATTTCTCGCGCGTTCGCAAATTCTCGTTTCCGATTTTAGGAACGCAGCCAGTTTTCGAGGGGTATGTACGTGATGCGAGCACGCATCGACCCTGTTCCGGGTATCAGGCGAGAACAATGCGCCTGCGTCACGTGGCAATTGCCGTGGAAACTTTTCCGATCTTCTCCGAGAGAACGGACGAGACAGATAAGCGCGCATCAGCGTATCGGACGCTCTTTTCGGGCGGAATGTTTCTCGCGTAGTTTCACGCCTTGGCGAGCCGAGCTGTCGTAGATCCCGTGAAATGCACATTTCCTTCCCGACACATTCGACGTCTCCTACGACTCTTCACTCTGGGATGGATTCTTTTTTCAAGGCTCGTTTCGAACACTGCTATCTTTCTCCTCTTTCCTTTACGTCCCCCCCCCCTCCTCTCGTCATTTTATTGAATCTCTTTGATAATTCAATTTAATAAAAAGGGATTCAAACGTGGCTGATGTTTGTCAAACAGAACAACTAAATATTAGACGCCATTACAGGAATATTTGTAAAATTACCAGACAATTTAATTGAAAAAGCACGCAATTGTTAGAGCACAAAGATATTAGACGCCGTTAAAGGGATATTTATACGAAATAATACAAGTCATTTCGAGGTGATGTAAATTACTTCTCGAACAGGAGAAAATGAAGAAGAAATTTCTACGAAGATTGAGTTTAAAGATACCGTAGACAATTTCAAAACATCTGACATACGAAAAAAAAAAAAAACGAAAAGAAAATGGGGAACTTTTAGTGAAACACACTTGACAGTAACAATTGTCGTTTGGTAAGTAGTTTCATTAAACATCGCGTAGCAATCTTTCTAATTTTATTCCCTGTTTCAACGTCTCGGGGACAGCGCTTTGAAAACGCTTGCGCAAATTACATTGACAAAAATGTTTCACTGACTTCGTGTCCTCTCCTGAGAGTCATACTGCATCTTAAAACATCCCGCGGGAGAACGATTGGAGTCACCTCGGAAGAAAAATTCGCGTCTCGACGAGCGGAAATCAAAAAATTGTCCCTCGATTCACCTCCGTCTTAGAAACGCGGGCGAAATTTATTTGTGAAATCCCGTATTCCCACGTTTGATGTATTCTCTGATGAAAATCACGTCACGGAATGTTTTCTGGATCGTTAAAGACTGTTCCTCTTGGCAAAATCTTGCATAGAAATTGCTGGGACTTTTGTGTTGTATCATTACTTTAGCGTGTCACAAAGATTTTCCGTTCCTTTCATTCTAATGTCTCCCATGGAGGTTGAACGTTCCGGTGCTAAATATTGAAACTTTCCAAGTTATTTCGCCAAATGTAATGAAGATACACTCGCAAGTGGCATCGCTGATTTATTTTGCAATCGTTCGATTATTCATTTATTCTTCTTCCAAACTCCAAACCCGTACCACCGTTCGACGATTAATTGGAACAAAACGATGCAAACGATCAGTTTTATTTCCCACCGCGCTGGGAAACTCTTCGTTAAACCCAGCAGCATTAACTTCCTCCCTTTCCCTCCCGCTCGTTTTATTTCCGTTGTATTTTTCATCTTCTTCCCCCTTCCCTCCCTTCCTTCCTTTTTTCCTTCCCTTCGCTCCCATCTTTATAACTTGTTTCCTACTTAACCAAGTCAGGTGAGCGTGGAATTTTACACCGGCTGGCTTGCCGAGGCCGAGCTTTAATACAAATTTTATTACGCCAACGAAAGTTCGACGGACACGCGCAACTTCGAATAATCGTATCGTAAATAAACTTATTTGCAAGCGAATTCCTTTCTTCCCTCCCGGCGGCCGGCTTTTTATCTTGGCCGGTATCACGCTGTTTACCAGCCCCCTGGTAAACAACTTCATTTATCGGCTATAAAAACAGGTATTATCCCCCTGGTGGAGAGAACCCCTGCCTCGTGTACTCTGTTCCAAGACCGCGAATGTTAAGATCGGTATTTCCACTCCGCGGATGCCATGTCTGTTCTCCCGAGATACAAAGTGCTCGCTAATTCGCACATCGTAACTTCATAAAAAATATATAAAAATTGTCAAGTTCAGGTTCACGTTTTAAAATGCAAAGTCTCCACTTTGACAGCTCGGCGTTAGTTATTCTCAAAGGTTCCATCGTGTAGCATGGATAAGAACCGGATGAAAATAAAGATGAGAATGAAAATAGAAATAGAAATGGCAGCAGTGATGGAAACAAGAATAAAGGTAATAGTGAAAATAGTAATTGGAATAGGAATTGAAACAGAAATAGGATAGAAACAGAAATGGAAACGATACAGAAGAATAGTATGGTACGTTTTCAAAAAAAAAATTCTAATTACGTAGAACCGGATCGATGATCAAACTTGCAAAAGTTATTCAATTGTAAATTGTAAAATTGCCTGGGAAAGATTAATTGTTATGGTGTTGGAGAATGTTAGTAACGCAATAAATAATAATTTTTGTTGTACATTTGACGTAAAAGTCACTCGAACATTCTGAAAATACACTACGTTGCAATTCTGTAAAAAAGAAAATAGAAATAGAAATACGAAACGGAGATATAACAAAAAATACTCTGATTGTCCTGATCATTTTGGTAATTCCAAACGCGTGAACAAGGAAGCGAGAATAACAAATCAATCGAAAATAACAGTCGAGTATTGCGAATATTTAGGCGAATTCAGATTTTCACGAGCACAATTAGAACGATGTAACCTGGGACAGACACTGGCATTCTGTTTCGAACATGTTTCGTACATACATGCGCGAAGCGTGTATTCCAACCCTCTATTTTTTGAATTTGATTTTATTTTCGGATATCTTTTATTTCTCGATACATTGAGAATGCACTTTTCAAACCTGCGCGCGCGCGCGCGCCTTTGTGTCTCGCACAAAGCATAAACATCCGCAATCTAGCGGTAATATTTCGCGCATGCAGCAACCAACACGAGGAAATTGCGAGTTTTCGCGCAGAGAATGGAGAAAAGAGAAGAAAAAAATTATTTTCAACGAGAAACTAACCCATAACGTGTCAAAGGGATCAATGAAATCGATCACCGTGGGGATCAAAAGTATAATTCCACGGTACGGCTAAAAAAAAAAAAAAAAAAAAAACACGCGCGCGCGCGGTAGGAAAGGAATAGAACAGCATTGCAGATTGCAGGTTTTGGAAACGCGATTTCGGGCGCAAAACGGGAGCGGACGGCATCGGTAACTCGATTTTCGTCGAGCTGAAACGACCTGCGCGCATCTTTGTCAAACGTTTCTCTGCCACCGGATGCCAGAACTCGATTTTGACTCGCAGTGTTTCACCGTGTGTCTTCGTCAAACGTTCTGCGGTTGGTTTGCTACACGCTAATGCCGAGTTAACTCCACTGGCTACTGCAAACTCGCTACAATGTTGGCCAAGTGCCGAAATGGCCCTTTCATGGGGAGAGAACTTCTGCGTTCGGCGAGGGTTGATGATTTCAATTTATAACGATATTGTAGAAGCGATCTCGAATATTTGATTATTTGTTATTCTAGGTAGGGAAATGACGTAGAACTCGCCATTAGAAACTGGAAAATCGGATAACACTGTGTGTGTGTGTGTGTATGTATGTGTGTGTGTTATAGTTGCTGCAGAAATTTATCGTTAATATTGATCTTGTGTTTCTCAAATTATCCCGTCTCTCCAAGAGACACAGAGGCTGTCTTAATTTCGAAAACGTCTAAATGGAAAATATAGTAATTATCAACGACGATGCTTCCGCTTTGTTTTCAAAGTCAAAGCATTTTCTAGCGAACTAACGAGAAATTAATTCGATCAAGGTGGTTTGACGCTGACCGAAAGATGAAAATCAGTTTGGTTAATTAACACTGAAGCTTACTACGGGGCAACACGAAGAACTAAATTCAGCTCGCATTTTATCAAAAATACATCCGGTACGTCTCAATAATTCTCTGATAATTCTAAAAAAAAAAGAAAAAAGAAAAGATTTCCATCCGAAGTCCAAGCAATCGACTTCGAAGCTAAAGTTCAAATCGAATTAATTAATGATTGTTTGATCAGACTTCGGATTCGACTTAACCTCGCGGAAAATGAAATTATCCTCCGACTGTTAGACCCTTCTGTTATATTTGAAAGCAGCTACGTTGTACTTTCATTGGCAAGTGAGAAGGGGAGGGAAACGGTCGGGGCAACGCGTAACGCTGTCGATAGACCGCGGCATTCAACATGGCGGCGCTTCCGGACTCACGCTTTCCAGAGACGTCTGCTAAAAAGATTAATCCTTCCATTGCCTTCGGGCCCAGCCCGCTTTCATTTCGCGTGTTAATAACGCCACGATTCGTGCTGCTGATCGTCAAATAGTATCGGGGTCGTCGAACGTGGGTCTCCCACATATACGTATATATATATATATATATGTATATATATTACACACACACACACACACACACACACACACACACACACACACACACACACACACACACATACACGCACACGTACGCACATACACGTGCACGAGCATTGATATGTATTAGGTTGGCTAATAGATTCACGGACAACTTTGAGCTTTAATAACGTTTCAGGATGGTAGACGCATCTTTTAATGAAATTTTCACGCGATTAAACGTCCTTTTGCGCGGCGGCAGAGATCGCGCGGTAACTAATGATTTCGCAGCGGATTATTCCCGCGAAATTGCGGGGATCCTTCGTACAGAGGATCGGGACGTGACGAACGAATTTTCTGGAATTACGTTCGGGATGTTTCACGATTAAATTTGCTATCATTGTTACTTCTATATTGTTCAACGTTACTTCGTTATTATTATTATTTGCCAATGTCGATTTTTCATTGTTAAGAGAAACGTATGTCGCGACTGTCGTTTTTCATTCTGAACGAGAAGCCGTGCAATAATTTGACGTTAGAGAAATATAATAAATAATATAATATAGACACGTGAGTCTATGTCGTGAAAAGACAGCGACAGATAATTCAAGGCACTATCATTGGGAGTTTGATTTTTCCCAGAATACTTCAAACGACGTCGCGACGTAATTCCAACTAAAACGCTAAAGCAACGAGATTAAAATCTTCCACTGTAGATGTTACTCTGAACGATGTATCAAAGGAGGAACTGGAGAGAAATCCAAGTGGCGATAGAAAACAGATCGTAAGAACCGCAGATATCTTTCCAGAGAGGAGAAAGGAAGAAGGACGAAGGGGAGGGAAAGGGGGAACAGAACTCCTGAAAATCTCAGCCACTCGAAAAACAGTCTTCGAAGTTGCTACAAGTGACCTTTTACCGCGGATGTACAACCGGGGATAACTTCTTCAAAAGTTATCGAGACTTTAAGTACAATCGAGTGCGTGAAATATAGGTAGAGTGCTACTGAAAAATTGTAATAAAAAATACGAAGCTGAAGAGTAACATGAATATTCTCTTAGCTTCAGATTCGAGAAACGAGAAGATGGAGTTATATCTCTATCGTGAAGTAAATTTTACTCTTTCAACACATCGAACGACAGCGAGAATAGAATAGATTTTTCTCAGATTTATTATTTAAGAAGATGGAATCTCGTTAAATGAAATTTTCGTAAATTTTATCTTTTTGCTCGAATTTTATTTTATTTCGGGCGGAACAAAATCCTCGATTCTTCTTAAATTTGTTAATACGGTATAAAAATTACTACTTCGATACGATGTAAAAATTACTTTCTCAAATTTAACAAACATTGCCATCTAGTGACGATAATTTAAATAAAGTAAAATTTTGTACACTATCAAAAAACGATATTACTAATGGGTACCTCTCTTAATATAATATAATATAATATAATATAAAAATTTATAAATAATGTATAAAAATATAATATATAATATAATATAAAAATTACTAACATAATGTGAAATATTACTAATATATAATATGAAACGCCAAAAACTTAATAACTACTAATTACTTTCAAATACTTTCATCTGTAAAATAATTCCTCCAAGTTTCCACACTCCTCCCAATATTTCCTTCTCTACATCCTGTTAACGTAAAAATATGGAAGAAAAGATATATATATATATATATATAAATATACCTACCAACAGTTTCAAATTCATCCTAGACTCGAGCAATTTCTACGGTTTCGCGATGGAAATTTCGGAAAGATGGAGAAGAAAGTGGAAGAAACATTCGGAATCACATCGAGGCAAATTTTTCCGTGACAATTTCAAATACCACTGTCGCCGATCTCTCTCTCTCTCTCTCTCTTTCTCACTCTCCGCCGTTCGACTTCTGTCGCGAAATGGGAAAACGCGCGACTTCCCCGTCGGATTTCATTCGCACCTACGAGAACACGCGAGGACAAGCAATTTCCTCGACGTGTGCTTATAATGCGCTGGTGAAGCGTGGCTCGCGAGCCAGAACCGGAAGCGTTAAATTCGACTCCGGGTTTGCCCTGTTCAATTATTCGGCGGAACGCCGCCGAGCGTGAAAGCCGAAGTTTGAAATTCACCGACAAAAATGAAATATTGATAGATCGGACTCGATAATGCGCCGGTGTTCAAAGTGAATATCGATTAGAGCCGGTTTCCTTATTAACCCAATTAATCGCGCCGACAGACCACGATCGAAACGCAAGCCTCGTCGCCGTTCCAAGTGAAACAGGTCGATGGAAAGTCCACCGTGCGAAAGGAATCGCTCTCACTTTTTCTCCTTCTCTCTTGAAAACTTCCTCGAAAGAGACTCTTACCTGGAACAGAAACGTACGATTAGGTTAGATTAATAAATTAATTCATTGCAATTGAAGAAGGGAAGTTTCAACCCTCGCGATAAATATGTGTGACTATATTTAATCCAACATTTTCAATTTTGACAATTTATTTCGAAATCTATGCAAAAACAGAAGTCAATATTTTCAAAATATAAATAAAACCCAAGAGTTGAAACATGAGGATAAATTGTCCATTGATTCTTTATTGGATACTTGTAATGAATTTTACTTTTATGTTGTAATCTGAAGTTTCTACCACGCGAAAGAGGTATCTTTTTGGTTATGCTTGTTCCATAGAACGTTGTTTCAACTGTTCTATTCTCTCGTGTGCGTATGATAGGTCTCAGAAAAAGAGAAACTTAAAAAAAGAAACAGAATTTCGATTCAAGCTTACGTTCATGGTAGATCAACAATTTCAGAGTCGCAGAGAATTAATTAAACGGCTCGGTGGAGAAGTGGCATAAGCGTATCCCCGAAAACGGAATAAATGAGAGAAACGATTCTCGTTTCGAGAATTTTCAAACCTTTGTCGATGTCGACGACGTAATGAATTTTAATATCTTCAGAAATAAACTTTTCACGGCTCAACCTCACGAATTTCCTTTCAAATTAAAAATTTGATACACGCGAACCGCTTTCCTTTTGACCGCTCTTTAATTGTTACGTAATTCGTTAATGATAATACAGATGGAAATTTAAGGAAAAAAAGATCGGTTCGCAAGCTGAAAGGAATTGTGGGCAGAGCGAAAAGCCAAAGATAAATGAGGTATCATAGGTACTTTTGTGAAAGTAAACTCAGGTATGGAAGTGTAAATAACAATACCTTAATGAATCCTGCTAATTAATTATTCGAAAGAAATATTCATCATTGTGATTCAAATAAAGAAAAGACTTCAACACCATTATTTCTGTAGAATATTCATCTTCATGATTAAAATAATGGAAATATTTCGCGTGATTTCAATGCTATTAATATTTTTACACAAGCTACAAGCGTAATTTATATACGTAAAAAGTACAAAACGTATAAAAAGAAGCTAAAATATTAAATATTAAAAGTATCGAAATTATTCCTTTGTTTTAATCATGAAAGATTAGAATCACTTATCATGAATCTTTCGTAACATGTGTGTGTGTGTGTGTGTGTGTGTGTGTGTGTGTGTGTGTGTGTGAAAATGCAAAATAAACGGCGACAAACACGAAGAGCACTATTTCCAGGGTAAAAAGGGGTAAATTGGATGGAAACGACGATTTTAGAAATCTCAACCAAGCAACCGCGCGTTCAAAGCAACGCAGCAAACGCGGCTCTCTCTCTCTCGAACTTTCCTCGAGTGGTGTGTGTAGGTAAAAAATAAGTCGGCTCTCTCTCTCTCTCTCTCTCTCTCTCTCTCGATCTCTGTAGTATTTTACATGTCTATCGGCTGCCAGCTCTTTACGCCATCGACGATCAAAGTTGGATGCACGCTAATGACTCGAAGCCACTCTCCCGCTTCCCGCGAAGTTTTCAAAGCTGCCTTCTGTCGCCGGGTTATTCGCCTGTTCTGTTTCCACGCGCCGCTGTGTAAACTAACTATACCATGCTACGACGACGACGAAGACGACGACGACGTCGACGACGACGGACGATCATTTCAAGTAGCAAGATATTTTCGTACATGCACGTCTAATATTATGTCGTGAATCGTGAGGTGAAATTGACGGAGAAGGACAATGACTATGTAATCTTGTAAATTGATTCAGATCTGCATTTACAAGAAGGAAATTTCGTTACTTCAGTTGCGGATGCTGGGAACCATTGGTCGACATGATTCTTCTTACCGTAATCAAATGAGTTTGACAAAGACACGCGAAAAAGTGAATTAAACAAAATTTCGAAAGTACAGATGTCTAAATAATTCTGAGAAATTTTAATATAACATTTTAATGGTATTGTCATTTAATATTACGATAGAATTTTAATATTTAGATAGAATTTAACATTATCGTTTAATTAGCGAGGTCAATGCGACGAAGCATTGCAAAGAAGAACGAAACAGATTAATCCTACTGTTCTCGTCGAGTCTGTATGTTACATTTCAACGTACTGTGTATTAAAAAACGAACCATCTTTGAATACTTCACTTTGGTGTTCAATATTATTTTACAATACTAACTTTTGAGCATTGCACGCTCGTCACCAATAAAATATTCCAGAGATAGACAGCGACAAATGTTATACAAACTTTTGAAGAAGAAATGAAAAGACTTCCAATTGGTAATTCCGAACTATGATAAGAAAAAAGTCTTCCACATAAGCAGCAAGGCAGCTGTGGACCCGATTGGGGGAAACCGAAGATTCAAAGTTTTCCCCAAAGGAATCCCACGAATCCACGAACACAATTGGGGAACACGGTGGGGAACAATTCTTCACCGTCCAGTTTCGTCTCTATCGTCTTACGACGCCCGGCAGGCAGCGCGATTTTTCAATTTATACACCGCGAGTCTCCGACTTGCCAAAAGCAGGGAGATGGTTGGCGAATTTCAACGCAGACGAAAACGTACGTACGTACGCGAGGGAGCAGAAATTTCTTTTTTTTTTTTAACAATCCCGTATTTATCTCTACCGACTCTCGGCCGCTTCTCGTACTTCAAATACACTTAACATCCCGGGTAGCGACGCGACTACTAATTTCACCGGCGAGCTTCGTCTCTCGCTCGGAGCGTAAGCAAAGACCCGCTCGTTCCCAAAGCAGTCAGCCTCTCAAAAATTCCAGTCCTCCCGCCGTCGGCCTGGCGGTTTATCGCGGTTTTAACTAGCGGAGCCACGCTTTTCCCTCTTCTCGGCCCCGCGTTTTCGTTTTTGACTGCACGCTCCGCTTACAGATCGATACGCCGCGCGCACCGACGACGGCGGGGTCCACAGAGATATACGCAAAGGAAAATGTCTGTTCGCGAAGCCGCGCCCACGTTTCGCCACCGTGTCCTCTGCTCTTTAACCCCCCTCGAGCCACCCCCCCCCCTGACAAATCGTTTCACTTTCTCCCTTCTCTTCCTGTTTCCGCCTTCGTTTCTTCATTAACCTCTTGCGCTGGATTCACGTGCCACGCACGTCCCAAAATTCCGACATTTCCTCAGTTTTGAGTAGACTCAAGCGAAACAAAGTAAAGGCAGAACAAATAATCAATTTATCACTTTTCAATCATTTCTGTCCAGTGACGTCGTGCCGACGAGTTCAAAGAGACAGCGACGAATTGCTGTATACGGTTTTCTGGCCACTCGTTATGGTCCGCAATCGGTTGCCAGCGCAAGTGGTTTAACCTCATTTTCCCTTTGCGAGAGGAAGGAAAGAGTGTACATCCCCGTTCGCAAGCGTCAGGATAGAAAATTTGGATTTTGCGTACGCGATGATTGGTATCTTGATCGATCTGTTGATTAGTAACGAGCCTTGGAGTGTTTTAAAAATGATGAAATTCAGTTGGCAATCGTGTAGTACCATAGTGGTAATTTATTAGATAATAGGTTTAGAATGTGATTTTCATCGCGATTTGTTATTATGTTATGATTTGTTAAATCTCGACTTAAATACTTGCTATTCTTTATTAACATAAACTAATTGCTAATGAAGTATCAGGATACAAGACATAGTATTATATGGAAAGGTTATAATCTAATTAACATGATTCCGCCATGAAAATATTCTGTTTTTTAATGAAACCTTGACTCGATCAACAGAACAGTTTAGCCACTATTATGTGATCACTGTAAAATAATTATTAGAATGTAATAACTAAAAAAACTCATAAAAATATTATTGAAATAATTTTACTGTTTAAAATATTATGAAAAGTAATAACTAAATTGTTCGATAGTTTCAGTCATATACACCAATTGATTTCCAAATTCGGTATATCAATAACTGTTCAATGCATTAATAAACACCATGTATAAATATAAGACTTTTATCGCTGCTCACGAAACATTATTAAAATAAATAATTTATGATTAGTTTATAATTAATTTATGCTTCTCGCGATTTATTCGCGGAATATTTCGCTTCGTGATGCAAATGGTCAATCAAATGTGGTCGATGCTATTTAAATAACGCAAAAATTTGTCAAGGAAACCGCGGACTTTTGTACACTTTTAATCTTTTATGAATTTCTACGAACCTAAATCAAATTTTGTTTCATCTGTTACGTATCAGATATCAGACATATCCTGTTTTTAGATATTTTACAAATTTCTCTGTACCATAATACACCTCTGCAATTTCTAATTTCTAATTTTCCCTAATTTTCTAATTTTCCCTCACTTATCTTTAAAATAACACTCAAGCGGAAGAACGATTTTCAGCAGTTAGAGTTCATGGATAAAGCTCTCCACGCTTGCCGCAAGTGTTACGATACTTGGGAACGGGGCAGCACGAGCGATTCAGTCGCTCGTTTTCTAACTGTCGCTCTAGGCTTTTCTATTCTTCAAAGCTCTGTGAACTCTTCCGAACCTTTTTCAACCGCGAATCCTCGGTCGCTTTCTTCGATGTACTTTCAATCTTAACCACTCGCTGGTAAATACTTGGACGTGACGGGCGGGAGAGCGTGTAAAGTTACTTTAGTCTTTTTTCGCTTGCGGTCTCATAGAGGCTGATTGGAAATGAGAACGAAGTGATGGATTGGAAGAACGTGGCTCTTCGTCGTATTCTGAATCACTTGTGGCGAAAGGATCTCCGAGCTTTGAAGTTTTAATATATTTAATCCGGATGAGATGACTGGGAACGATCGATATCGGAGGAACGTTGAACCGCAAGATTCACAGTTCGAAATACGTAAGATTGGCCGAAGTGAACAGCTTATAATTTTTATTTCGAAATTTTTATAGTGTATTTTTAGAGATATAAATGATTTTTTTTGTAAAATATACGTGGAACCGTTTAGTTGTTATTTCTAATTTTGTTGTTTTACATTTATACTGTGATGTGTTTAAATATGACATACGTTATGTTTTCCAGTGTATTATAATATAAATAGTTTAAATAAATAGTTACGGTTGTATTAATATTTTTGCATATTAATATATTTATCCATTTATATATCTATACTTTTCTATTCGTAATATTTAATATATGTATGTGTTATAAATTGAATTCAAATATGTGTAATTTATCGTGTTATGCTTGTTATCGATAGTCTATTATCAGAACCCTCTGCTTCGAGAAAATAAATAACAAAAATGGAACAAAGATATATTTCGAGTTTCTCAGGGATAATTTTAGAAATTTCCACGAGCTTTTTCATTTCGATAAATATTGTATCAAAGCAACGATTCTGATAAACAAAATGTTTAGACTAATTACACTCGGACAAGACAAGTGTAATTAGGTGTATTTCCCCAGTGACGTGTACATAGATGAATATGTGAGTTTGGTTTACCTAGGCACACATGTGGGTCAATAAACAGGAAACGTGTTGATTCTACTTCGTGTTGTAATCAGAATATTACACTAATTGATACACTTCAATTACTCACTTTTCACCGCTGCGAAATTTAAACACAATTTTCGTCAAAATCGAACGTGTCTCTAACGATTCTCAACTTCTTAACGAGAGAAGAATCCCGAAATCATGCTTTTACCTAAATTACTGAATTACTGAAAATTTTACTAAGTTACTGGAAAAACTTGGGTTGTTTTAATCCCAACCCAATATTATGTCGTTGAAACGTTACTATTACGAACGTTATTACCAACGGTGAACTACACCGTATACGAAGAAGAAACATCCTATCAGATTCTAATTTCCTTTGTCCCCCGGAAACGCGAGCAAATGGAAAACGTCTGATGCGAGAGTCGCCACACGTAATCCGCAGATCTATTTTCCTTATTAGAATTTGCCCCTTTACCTGCGCACGTGGAAAACAATTCGCGTCAAATGCCACGTAACGTGCAACTCCACAAAGCTGCAGCTATCCGGAGAACGCGAGCGGGGCGAGCAAGCGGAGCACACGGAGGAGACATTTCGCGCAAACGGTTTACAAGCGGAAATGCTATCGGACACGTGCGACACTGTTTGATGTTTAAGCAGTTGCCTGTAATTGCCGTGTGCAGTCAACGAAACGTTTGATTCCGGTTCGCCTTGTTAATTCAAAAAGACGCGCGCCGAACAAAGCCCGTCTATTTTCCCTATCTCTTCGTGATGCACTCTGCAGCTCTCGGTGAAAACCACTGTCACGCTGTTAAAGCGATAAAATTCTTTCAGATACGGCGACCGTATCAACGTTTCCATCACATTGAAAGCCAACTCTGCGAGAGAAAATGACATTTTATTAGGTCAATACCTGTGCATACATTTTTGTCTTCAAGTGCAAAGCTTCGATTCACGAGACGACGTAACAACGTAATTTTATAAAATGGAGTTACGTTTAATGAGGACCTAGGAATCATTTCTTCAGAAATTTAATGTGCCATTTTTTTATTTTTTTTATTTTTGGTATTTAGCTTTTCGAAATGAGTGTTCTCGTACGATCCTCCGAGAGAAATACGAATGTTGCAATTACAGATCTCGTTACTGCGTATAATTAATTGCAGCCTGAATGTTCGAGCGATAATTAATATTATAAACGGGGATAATTACAATATCTTAACATGCCCCAAGCTTTCGTACACGAATCTACACCAATAAATGGATAATCAATGCTAATACAAAAGTTATAACGAAAGTTACAAATCCTCGTATAACACGTCAATCAATTCTCTGTATCATTTATTCCAAGTTGATCTCTGTATACTTGATTCACGATCCTATGTCTGCAGGAGCTATCAAATTACAAGAGAATTTAATAACTACTTTGGATGCGAAAATAGGATGAAAAAGAAAAGTTACTCTGCATAACAGAATAGAATAATATATTTATTTCGACGTTGGCATGAGAAAGGAACGCTCGTATAATGTCAGATGACAGATAAAACGGGAGGTTCTAACGTTTGCATGTCGTTCGATTCGCCGGAAACGACCCTAACCCCAATTTCGCCGGGCACGAGCGGCCGGAACGGGATTTTCACGTTTTAATTGCAGTGACAGTGCGATCGGAACGCACCGTTTGACGACTCCATTCGTTCGAAACCCCTGTCGAGCCCATCATGCTCGGTTACAGAGCGATGGGGAGGGATTTAGTGAGCTCATAAACGAAGCTCTCGTGCGTCAGCATCCATTGATACGAAACGAAGTGAACGGGGGGATGTTGCTGTAAATTGTAAAGCAGTCTATCATCCGAAGGAGTCTTTCGTTCGATTTTGGAATTCTCAGTCACGAACCGTAGTCACCTTCAGTCGCGAATGATACTAGTTTCCACAAATCTTTCGAATCTTTTGCTTTGAACGACTGTAGGATGATACAGAGAGCCTAAACTTAAACCACGCACGTCGAGAACTATTTGCCTGAAATTGCAATATCTCCTCGGTTTTACGTAACCCAGGCAAAACACAAACGATGAGTTTATTACGTCTTAATAATTTCCATCCAGCGATATCACACTGACGAGTTCAAAAGGAGAAGAAAGCGACGAATTATTGTATACGGTTCGGTCGCTCGTTACGGTCCGCGCAATCAGCGCAAGTGTTTAATACCGTCAGCGATCTTGCAGAAAGGTTTTTCAGAAAAGAAAACAGAGATACACGCGTAATAAATAACACTGATAACGGTAATATCGGTATCTGTAAATAACGAGAAGGAAATTAATATGTTACCTCTGTTTTAATATAATACGTTATATTATTTCTGTTTTAATATAATATATTACATTCTATCTGTTATGATATAGTATAATATCCGTCTCGACGAGGTGGAAAATAATATATCAGATTTATAATGTCGCAGTAAAAGTAGAACGTTGTATATTCATTTCTGCGGATAAACATGTTTTGACGAGGAGGATGGCAATATAGCGATCGCGTAACGACGCAGCGAAAACATCTGGAATTAAAATTTTCATATTTCTAAGATCGTGTGCGCGTGCATGACGTTCGAGATGCAATACCTCGATGTATGTCGAGAGTCTTTAACTTTGAAACAGTTTTGAAATTTGAACGAAATTTGGAGGAATCGGGGTCCTCGTGTCACGGCTGTGTAAAATCGAATTTGTGACATTCGCCTCGCACGTCGTTTCCCCTGTCATCCTTCGAATAAGATCATTGCACGAAGATCAAACCTAACCCAAACCTAACCCAAACCAATGCAACGAGAATGAAAGTGAACGAAACGGCAATAAACACGTATGGCTGTACGTTTCGACGAGATCTTTTAATCTTTCGCTGCAGCGAGATCTTTTCTTCGTGTTTCCGTGCTTCGTCGGACGAGAGAACGTCAACGGTGATCCACGGATCCCGAGGAATCGCGTCGGAAAGCGTTATTTTCGTGCTCGTGACCCGCTTCACAGGATCACACGGCCGTTTGAACGTCCTCTCTCCACTGTCATTCTCTCTTATTATGCCGCACGCTGTACTTATCCTTTGTTTCGCGGAAAGCAATTGTCCCCTCCAGATTACATTTTCGCAGGCGAATTTTCCATCGGTGCACTTTGATTGCTCGTGCCTCTGACTTTCGAGAAGTATTTTTGCAATATTTCTGCAATCGCTCGTCGCTCGATACTTCGTTCTCAGAAACTTTCGTCGAAAATATTTGTCTCGCTTCTGTGACAGTTAAATTTGATTCTTTTAATATTTTAAGGTTAAAGAAGATGTAACTCTGCATTTATAACCTAGAGATTACTATATTTATATATACTGTACAGAAACGATTGAGGACGTTTGAAGAACGCTGGTCTAATTCATTATTCTTGATCAGGTATAATCCAGTGGAATAAATGATAGAAGAAGCTATTCCTGCCACTATATTTATTTCAAACACAAATCACGTCTGAGCTGCAACCCGTATCGGGAAAGTGGCTAGAGTTTGAGAAACAGTAAAATATCTTTCGTAATGGTACAAATAATTAAATTAATCAGTATCTCGGTCACTGTTTCTCCCGTGATAAAAATTTATATCGTTTCCATTTACCTGTCACGTATTAAAAAATTAAGGATTGCTCGGAGAATACTTTTACAAAATATGGCGCTCGTCGAAACCACAAAACACTCGAAAAAAAATATCCGAGATATCCATCTACCAAAACACACACCAAAAAAAAAAAAAAAAAAAAAAAAAAAAAAAAAAAAAAAAATAAAATCCGAGATATCTTTCGCGAACCAGCGTTCCTTCATTAAAGAACCAAGAGGGTATGGGAGGGGAAACGCTTGGCATAACCGGGGGGAGGAAATCACGTTACGCCGCGCGGACATCTCGACGTTTCGTGGATTAAAAACCGCGTGGATCTACGATATGATCGGTTGCAATCACTCTCCGAGTATCGCGATCCGCGTAAATAATCGAGGAGATCGGGAAGGAGGGGGGGAGGGGGGAACGCGCAGCCCGACGCGAAACGAATTCATTGCGCTTCCGGCCGCGTTTTCCTTTCTGTCACGGTCCGCCTCGCCGTAACAGCGCTTCATTTTTCCTCGAGCGGTCGATTCAGCGTCTGCCTGTAACTGGCAAATTAATTCCGAGAGAGCCGCGCGAAATTTATCGAGCTACAGTTATCCCGGGCAAATTGATTCCGCCCGCGTGACTGGTCAATTAAAGACATGCCCGCGATCAGCGAAAATCGCATCAGGCACGGATGGAAGTTTGTCCCCGTTTGTCCCCGAGTATTAATTAGGAGCGATTGCTTTCCCAAGAGATTCGTCTCCGTGCACGATCAATGGAAAACGTCGTTCTTCCAAATTTATTTCTGCGTTATTGTTTCGTATTATCTCTTTCATACTTTCTTTCGATGTTGGGTCTGTTCTAACTAAACGGTACTTGATTTTAGGCCAATCTCTCAGTTGTGGTGCCGTTTTCGAAGGTGTGTATCTGTTCCTTTTGAAAAAAATTATAAGTTTCATTATCAGCAAGGAAACATTTGGAATATTTAGAAATGACAGAAACAACGGTGCCAAAATATTCCCAAACGTCTGAAATTTGCAAATTGAGATTAACGCAACGGTTAAGAGATCGGTCGAGACGTGGCACAAGTGGAATATATTCGCATCTTTGTGAATTACAGTCAAACGTTGTCGTAATTGTTCGTCAAACGATATCTGCAAGAGGAACGTGTCACGGTAATTCTCCAAAGTTCTCAGGTGGAAAATTGTCGAGGCGAATCGGCTTTGCTGGCGGAAATGCGCCGAAAAGTGAGCAAAATGGCAGAAGCGTGAGTAACTACGTTCGAGAAATTTATCGCGGCGCATTGTTCGCGAAAATTTGCAAAATGACCGCGTGCAATGTAAATAACAGCGGCGCCCGGCGTTTGAGAACTTCGTTAAAGCAGATTGGCCGGTGGAAATTTACGAAACAACAGAAACGCAAATAACCGTAGAGCCCTGTTTCCCCGTTTCTTCTCGCGAGAATCCCGAAAATGCCAACGCACGCCAAAAGAAATCGGCCGTTCATTATTGTTGAGCGTTAATAATGCTTAGGAAATTTGTATCGCTCAAGCATAGGACGACTAATTCCCTGTAATTAACAGTTTCGTAGGAATCATGAATTTCGATACGCGGAAATGACGTTCCGAGGGACAATTAAATATATATTTCCTTCGAGGCATCAGCGTAACCGTCGATTAACGTCGCACCGACTGCTGCAGAAAGATCGAGTATCGGAATTAAACAATTCATTATGAACACCGGCTATCGATTATCGATTAACGTCACGGCTACAATGTGTACTTGTATCCCGAATTGATCGACCGTGCACACTGCTGCGGAATTGAACAAACAAGCAGAGCCAAAGGCGTTTGATTGAATTAGGTATCGCGACCGATAACGATACACAAACCTGCGTAAGTTTGTAAGTCGGTAAGAAATGTTAACTGTAATTGTGTATTTCTGCAACTGTGTCAAGTGAAAAAGCGCGTTTTAATTGGACGTCGACATCTCGAACGTTTCTATCGACTTCTCTTTTCCTTTTCTTTAACCTTCTCTCTCTGTCTCTCTCCCTCACCTGTTAATTTTAGCTAAGTTCACAGTTTCTCGTCTAAATTTTATTCGGCAAAAATAATGCTTCTTTTCTTCATAGATTTGTCACGTTATGGCGAGGAAAGAAATGTTCAAACCTAACCCAAATCGTATCTTCAATCGGAAATTGAATGTGCAGCCAGATTTTGGTTAAACTGGAAAACGAGCGTACAAGTTCCAGTCAGTCGTTAATTTACATCGAGTTGCGCGAACGTTCAATCATTTACAAAGCGGAAGTAAGCTTCGTCGTTCGAAAACGACGCAGTCATTCCAGAAATGAAACGAAACGAAGAATTCGATGCTAAAATTCGGTCCTTTCGCCGATATCACGCGACGCGATTTCGTTGCATCAAGATCGAAAGCCGCATCCTCGGAGGAGAGAACAACAGAAGGACAGAAGCGCGACGATAGTGGATATCGAAAAGTGAGGAGAGAGGGCAATTTTTAATAACCTCGTGGGTGGAAGCGCGCTCAAAGGGTTCGAAACGAGGCAGGATATCGGTGGACCGATTTCTCCCTCTCCCTCCATCGATCGAAAGGTTTCGGGTTCGACGCGAGCCAGGCGAGCTGAAACAAGCGGAGCCAAAACCGAGCCACCGGTCCTTTTTGCCACGGGCTACCCCCTGGCCGGATCGATAACGACTGTTTTATATCGACGGACGACGACGACGACGACGACGACACGGCCGTCCAGGAATCGTTTGTCAACGTCCAATCAACGTCGCGCGGAGATAAGCGAGCGAAAAACCTGGAGGAAAAACGGCTGGCCCCGTTTCCGTTCTACTCTCTTCTCTTTTATTTTTTTTTCTCTCCCTCTCTCTCTCTTTCACACACACACACACACACACACTCTCTCTCTCTCACCCTTTCTTACGCGGTCCACTACTCTAGAAAGAACCCACGCTCACCCTCTCGTGGCCCAACCCCTCTTTCTGTTTGTTCGTTCCCAGTCAGATTACCCTCACTTGATCTTGCAACGTCGGTGTACGCGGCTAATCTCCGCGTCGTTCCGCTTCGACGGGCCCTCCACGTCCCCCCCTCCCCCCCCTCCTCCCGACATTTTTATCGGCCGACTTGTCAACCCGCGCGACTGCCGATCGACTCGTTACACGTTCCGCGGTCGGCGAGATAAGTGGCCAGACGTTTTTCCTCTCCGCGCTTTCACGATCACGTTCACGTACACGTTTCCTTGGTTTCCGTGCAAGTTTCGGTATCAGGAGGAAAGGTGTTGGATGGCGAAGGTGGAAGATAGGGGTTGAAAGTGGTGGTGATGAGTGAGTGCGCAGGAGGGTTTTAGCGAAGGTTCCTTTTTTGAGAGGAGAGAATGTAAAGTGAAGGGAGAAGTAGTTGATGATGGAGAGTAATGCGAAGTTGTGAATCGCAGCGGGGTGTTCGTATTGGATAGTCCGGTGATTTTCGCAGTGACTGTTGAAGCGTTGAATATCGTCAGTTTTCTAGGGGGGAGGTTCAGGTATTATAGTTTTTCTCAGTTCTGTAGATGTTTGTTAGACAAATAAAAGTTGTAATATGTAAGGAACGTAGCAATTCGATTGAAAGAAATCTAAAGTAAATATTCTGTACTTTCCTAAACACGATTGTACACATTTCTTACATATTGTCGTTATTTAATCTTTCAGTTACAATGTGATATAGTGATATATTACACTTATATAAATTATATATATTATATATCGCAATAAATGTAATATTGTACATAACATAAAATAGTACAGTGTAACACAAACCGCGTTATACTTCTAAAGCAGTGCAGCACAATACAAAAAAGTACGATGCATATTTCAATTGTAAAAGTATAACACATAAACTGTGCATAACGCTTCCTTCCAATTATAACAAATGTCTGTATATAAATTTTTAAATACACCTGTAATCTGTAATCTTCTCCACGATGTAATTCGAATAACCTTGTACCAATAATTGAAAACTGACTCAAAACTCAACTGAATTGGAAAGAAAGAAACAGTCTTCTCTCGTTTATAAAAATTTATAAAAATCTGGCTTCGGAACTGAGCTTTCACTCCTTGGAATTTCATTTCCATTTTAACGTGATCCAATTTAGAATTTAGAAGCTTACGGCCTCGTAAAGCTCACATTTTCTTCTTCGATTTCTTTTTCTTTTTTTTTCTTCTTCTTTTCTTTTCGGTATGAACAAGCAGGAACTGCAAATAACAAATACATCCATCAAGATGGAGGGCCTAATGTTTTCCTCCTATCTTACCATCCCCTCGGGACCTCCTCGTCTTGACAATGTCGTTAACGTGCCACCGCTTATCTTCGTTCATGTGTTATAAATTTATCGTGCATTCAGGACATTAGGACGAAAGGGGGACCTTTTTCACCGGGGAATATCGATTTCCAATTAGATCGGAGAATCATGGCAGAAACTTTCCGATCAGTGCGAGTACATTTTTGCGAATTACTTTTTAATTTAACGACAGATCTTAAACGTCTAAGCGATGCTTTATGCTTCATTTAATATTCAGATAAAGATAACGATCATTTCAAGATGAAAACAGGAGATGAGACTAGTAAAATTATTTATTAGAAGGAGACGATCTCTTCCGAAAATTGTGAAACAGATACGAGTACAAAATCGACCACCGTCGCACGAAATTTATCGTTCACAGTCGCATCGACCACTGACGACGAAAGTTGCTGTTAGACTGCGGATTTTGATAAATTTTACGGAAAGTTGAAAGGTACAAAAACGCGTATTCGTTTCTTCGATTGCGCTGCGTTCGCAAACGTACGAAGATGCGCAAAAATCCACGGCAATCGCTTAAAATTGCAGATTGAATTTTCCAATTTTTCAGCACCCAGATAATCCGTTGCAGATGTTCGATGAGAAATCAGTTTGAAAGAGAGAAGGAGGCACCTCGCGTTTCATAAGAGAAACAAAAAGAACGTGATCGTGAAAAAGGAAATCCCAACGAAAAAAATCGATCGAGTTGTTAAATTGTTAACGTCTTACGATAAAAAAATTTTTCAACCGTCAAACGACAGACGAGTATGTTAAATGTTCACCTCGTCCCCGCCAATTCTCCCGTACCTTCCCGTTGAAATTTAAAAAACTTCAGCTATTCGTGTTTGAAAACGAAATGCTGAAATCCCCGCGAGTGAACATGTCGCGCGCATTTGCCGCGTTTGTAGCAAATATTATTCGAAACATCGTGCGGTACTTGCGGTATTATAACCGTGAAACATTATTTATTGTTACAAAAATTCATTTATTATAGGGGAGTGAACACGCGTTTCGCATTTAACGTTTCAAAAGATTCGTTTTTTGCTCGGCGAAATAACAGGGGGGGGGGAGAAACGAGGAAGGAAGGAAGGAGAAAAGTGGGAGAGCACATTTTCCGTCAGCTTTCATAGCCGACGTAAAACTGTTAAAACCCCGAAAATATTCGATAGACGGGTTAAAATGCGTTAAGTATGATTACGCCGCAGTGAACAGAATATAACAGAAAATCCCGCAAATCTGTAATAACACGTTATTACATTAATATCGTGTGTCAAATCAAGTTCTGTTCAAGTTGATTGACAAATTATTCATACTAATGGAAAGTAATTCTATTCGAAGTTATACCGTATATCGCGCTGCGCCGATATGTAATTATTACATCGGGACGTATAATATACTTGTCTGAAATAATCGAACGATAATGTTCGTTAATTGTTGCAGTCTTTCAACTCGGACGTTGCGATAGACGCTCATTATCGTTAATAAACCGTTCTGTCAACGTACAACGCTGCCAAACGCTGCCTTTGCATTCATCGTCAATTCGTCATTAATTCACGTCACTGGCTAATTGACGTAGAAAAAAGAAAAGGTTAATCATTATAGCATACGTCGACAGAGACCGCTGGTCGAAAGGGAATTGCAAATAGGACGCCGGGATATGCAACTGCACGTGACAATTATCCGCTGCGAATTATTACGAAAAAAAAAAAAAAAAAAAATGATCGTAACCGAACGAA
Source organism: Tetragonisca angustula (assembly GCA_036937485.2). Lineage (NCBI taxonomy): Eukaryota > Metazoa > Arthropoda > Insecta > Hymenoptera > Apidae > Tetragonisca > Tetragonisca angustula. Next base: position 772,217 of record JAWNGG020000096.1, on the reverse strand, counting down.
CGTAACGAAAAGGGACTGTCCGAGTTAATTGACAGAGTGAAACGTATTTCGAAAACAGATGGAGATAATCACGATCAAAAGCGATCCCATACACTTCGAAATTCACCTGCAACTATCCCAAAAAGGTATTTTCGAATTGAAGTTTCTTTCAGACTGGAAATTCGAACGCGATTCGAGTTCGGAATCTGAGCCACAATTTCCGATTCGAAATTAAGAGTCGAGCACGGATTTCGATCGTGAAGATATCGCGGTCGAAAGTGAAAGAGGTTCAAAGATCCGGGAACGAAAAATCAAACAAGAGGGAATCATCGCAAAGCCGACGTAAAATCCCCGCTGCAAAGTCAATTCGCTGGTCATGGTTCGTTCGCCGATGAGCGAAGTTGCTAACACCCATAATTCTCGTTCTCTCGGAACATCTACTCCCTAAATCCCACCGCTAAAAACCGGCGTTCGCCTCTAAGCAACCCTAACGGATGCACGTAATCGCAGTCCCTCTTCCCGTGGATTTATATAGCCGTCGTTCAGCAGGCAAACCTGCCCCTATTTGAATAACAGACTCTCCGCGGCGAGTGGGGGAAAATTTATTAGAAAAATATGTACATGAGTGGCAGAGAGTGGAAACGAAGACACGGAGAAAGAGAGAGAGAGAGAGAAGAAGCGCGGAGAGATAACAACAGACGGTGAAATACACGCGCGAGGAAACCGCGAACAAAGTAGTCTCGTATCCGTGAAGCTAAAGCGGAAACAGGAATCTTAGGGCTCGCGCGAAGAAAATATGGCGCGATGTACTTAAATCGAGTCGAGGAACGAAAAGTCCGGGTTTTCGTTTCTGCCACGCGTCCCACGGGGAATGCTCCTCCAGCTTGCTATCCCCTCCCATCTACACACACACACACACACACACACACACACACTTTACCTATCCGTTTCCGCATCGTCGAATTTCTATTTGTTAGACCGTCTGTTATTTCACGCGCGCGAAGCACGGTCTCTTCTTTCGCTCGCTCGAATTCTATTTTTCATTCGTTCTCTTTTGACCTTTGCATGTCCCGCGATATGAGACCGGAAGACCATCCTTTTGCCCGGTAATTTGCCAACCTATTGACCAACAACGAGCTCTTTCTCTTTTTCGATAAATTTGTCGTTTCTCGTCTAGAATAATACACTTAACGCTTACACAGTATTATAAATTTCAATGATTCTCGTCGATGGAAAATTCAAAGCCAGATATTTGTACTTGCTGAATAATTTGAACACCATTTGATGAATATACAACATGATAAAAATTTTCATTTATTATTGAGCGTAAGCACGACAAACTGGAAAATATTGAGCGTAAAGCATTTAAAAAACTTTAAGAAACCAATGCAACGAGCGACAACTTTAATTTTTAGCACTTTTCAACTCCGTGTCTAAATGGAATGCAATCGAAAGACCCATGCGGTACAATGTAAAGTACACCGTGACTGTTAATTGCTAAAGATTATTTAAAGGTCTTATCACCCCTGTACAAACACGGCACGAAATGTATTTACACGAATGAATCAACGGGGGGGGGGGGAGTAGAATGGATCTGTACCTGTTTAAATGGTCGCGCAAGTAGAACAGAACCGCGACTGGTCAGACGCGCGGTCAGTCCAGGAGAATGGACCCGTGTTTTCTCTAACACGTGTGCTCCCTCCCCTCTCGAGAGTTTAAATGCTCTCGGATAAATTACTCACAAATTACCCCGCAATTATCTCCCACCGCGCTTCATAAAACGCTTTCCTTCATATTATGACAAACTTTTAATCCCGGTTATTTCACGGTTAATTTCATGGATTTACTTAGCCCGCTCGCTCCGTGTAACCCGACCGAACAGAATTTTCCGCCGGTTATCAACGAGTCGCGCCGCACCGGACTGTATTTTCAAGGACGCAATCTTTTCCCCGCCAGGATAAAGATAAAAGGCGGACGCGCGGACGAAAAATAGTCAGTTATAAGTTTTCGTTAGAAATTGTTGAGATAACACCAGTTCAGATTAAAATACTTGTTGGTAAACGAGGGGTTGGAACGTGGCAGTTCTTTGACTCGCGGTATTAAATTCTTCCTCGAAGCTCCTCTTCCCTCCCCCCCTCCCCTCCCCCTGGCTTTTAATACCGAATCTTTTCAGAATTTGAAAAGAATTCGAAAATTAATGTAAATTCATCGAACTACTGGGAATTCTCGAAGAATTGTTAAATCGACAACTTCTTAAAGGTTGTTTGCTGCTTCGAGTTAATAAAAATTTCCAAGCCCTGACGAGATAAGGGGATACAGCGTGACAAGTACGAGTACGTGATTTCTTGGCATGACGGCGTTTCACATTAGCTGCTATTTTATGGTTAAATGGATTTAGAAGGTAGAAGTATTTGGAATTGTGGAGGACAGACTTAAACTTGCACGTCTAGAAAGCTGCCGATAGCAATACTTTGGAATCAATTTATTCCACGATTATCCAAGAATTTATCCCGATTGTGTCCCTAAATGTCCAGGAAATCGGCGTTTAATTTCAAGGAAAAACAGAAAAATTACCAGCACCATTTTCGAAACATCGAAAACATTTGCCAGATGTATTAAAACGTTCGAGAAAATGGAACGAACGAAAGCTGCGAAAGACAGAGAAAGGAGAGAGAGAGAGAGATAGAAACAGAGAATAATGGAAACGAAAATCGAAACGTCTGTATCGAGGATCGAAAGAACAATCGGGGAACGGCGTAATTCCTCGGGAAATCGGTAACGCGATACGGATGAATGGTAGCTGGTCCCAATGCTCGTTTGCTGACGGTGGAATGCCGTTGAATTCGTTATATTTCCTTTCAAAGCACACCATAAAAACAGTGGCCATCTGGGAGAAAACAGAGAAGCCAGAGAGAGATGGATAGAAAACGGACTTTTATTGTCGCCCATGAAAATTCGCACGCGAATCGATCGATCGACGTCGAAACTGGTTCCTCGATAAATTCATCGTCGAATAATGTTACACTCTCATTCATAGAATTTTGGACATGTTATATCCAATACGTCAGCTACAGTTAGCTAGTTGATTTGTAACATCTGTTAAGAGAAGAAATAATTATTATTATTACGTCTCCGTTGCTCGACCTCTTTTTTATTAACAAACTCCGAAGCGAGTCTGATAATATGTTGCTGACAATATCGTGTACCTCGTATGAACGAGATCAATTTTTGATCGAATTACGCGCGAATAACATGCGAACAGCCTCTAGCAATGAAATAACAGTTGTTTTTATATTCTATATTAATTCGCACGTGTAATTTATATGTAGAAATAAAAGTGTATCGTGCAATGTAATATTCGTCTGAAATCTGATAACATTTAAAACATACGAGTTCGTTCGACGGTGTACATACTGCAAAAATTGACAGCTGCGTCACTTACCGGTTGTCTCCGGTTGGTGGTACATTATGTAATATTATCCACAAGGATCATTATCGCCAGTGAAAATTTTAGTCGGCGACTAAATGAAAAGTAGAGGGAATAAATGTTTCGACGAAAGGGAAAGATCAAAAATCAGCTGAAATCAATTCCCTCAGAAATGTCTGATCCAAGGACAACGACATCCCGCGCGACTCGATTATGTAAGCCGGCTCGATCGTAAATCCGCGGGAGAAACCGCGGATCGATGGTGGTGCTTCGTCCGTGAGGATCGTCATTACGGCGCAGAAGCGAACGCGAGAAGGGGGGGGAAAGAGAGAAGAAAAAGCAAAAAGTTGACGCCTGGTCGCGTTCTCTCCTTTCTTTCCTTTTTTCTTTCTCACCCTTTTGCCCCCCCCCTCCGTTTCTTTTACCCTCACCGGAGGATACCACGTGCAAGCTGATAATGAACGACCCTATTGAAAACGTTCTTGCGCCACTTGAGCCGGGTCGTATCGTATCGACCATGCTGCGAAAGAAGCGTCCTTGATTTTCGTTGCGTCCGATCTACCTCGCCACCCATCGACGTCGATTTTTCATCGTCCATTTTTTAACGGTCCATTTTTTTCCTTTTTTTTTTTTTTTAACTTCTCCGCAAATAAGTCATGTTCACTTGCACGGTAGGGAGAGGAGAACTATTGAATAGAGGTGTTTCAGAGTAGATTTCGCGGAGGGGGTAGGTTCGTTTTAATACTAGAACTGCAGGAGACCAAAGCATAAAATTTCCATCGGAAACATTAACATAAAAAGAGTACATAAACTTTGGAATACAATTACGTGGAGGTTTACTTCTTTTAATTAATAAATATCACGAGGTCGAACATCAACACAATTTATAAACAATGAGCGCTTGCTTTCAACGACGTTTTCACGACTGAACTCCTAAAATGTTTATTATTACGTTTTATCTTCCATCTTCTATTCACTACTATTTACTATTTTCTCTTGCGACGATCATTTCAAGCTCTACGAAAGATCATTTTCTGTTGCTTCACGTCTGTAAAATTTCTAGGAGAAATTATAAATCGATCGTGTTTTGGTGGTGTTCTGATAACGTAGATGCGATTTGACGATGCCGATGGTGTAAGACGCTCCATTTGCTGCGTCGCTCGTAAAGTTTGCCGGAGTGGTTTCACCGGAGTGCAGAATGTCTCGAAACTATAAGCAGAATTATAAGTATACGGTAACTGGTTGACAGAAAGTTTTCTAATTACAATAGATTAATTTTATTGGCGCGAGTAGAATACACCATGGCGTGAGCGTCAATGTTTATTTAATCCTCGGCACTTGGATTTTTTCGTCTGTTATAGCTTCGTACAGCAACTAATCAACAACTTTGAATTAGGTTCCCTTTGCGATGGAAATTTTTCGAGGGCGAAAGTTCTCGAAAAGGAAGAAGGAGATTGCATTTGCGAAAACCGAGGTAAAGATAAACTCTGAATGCGACTGGAACCATCGACGACCATGCTCTTTGTATCAATTCTACAAATTTTAATTTCGCGTCCGATACTGGCGTAAGTGACACTTTTATTCCAGTATGATGTTACTTGACGAAGCGATTGAAATTTCTCAAACGTGTCGCGTCTGAAAATATTTTCGTCACAGATCTAATAGAGAATTCCATTTTCAAGGAGTCAAACAAGTTAATGAAGAGTTCCATCCTCAAAGAGTTAAATTTGCCTTGCACAATTCTATGTTCACTTACAAAAAAAGAAAAAAGAAAAAAGAAACACGAACCAACTCGCTTTTTACATTTGTCGAAGCGCGAAGAATCTCCACTGCGAGAGGCTAGAATTCGAAACAACGAAGTGTTCCGCGTCGTTTCGAGTGTACCCGCCAATCCAACCGACAGTTTATCGAGCGATTCCACCGGTGACAAGATCGGCATTAAAAACAACGATGGACAACCGCGCGCGAGCGGATGCATCCGTGTTTTTATCGTCTGGTGAAAAGAGGAAAAGACAACAACAACAACAACAGCCGATGAACAGCAATGGCGCGCGATTTGATGCAGCGCGAGAACTCTGGAAATATTATACAAATTAGCAAACTGGAAATTTTGTTTTCATCCACTTGGCGAAAGGAAGAGCGAGGCGTAAGATCCGCCATCTTGATTATGTTCCACGTTGTTGAATTTCAACGTTCAAGAGCGACGTTGAATTATTAATTTAAAAAACTCGCAACGAGTAGATATGACGAGTGATTGGGGAATTGAAAGAAATTTAAATGTATTTGAATGTAAAATGAAACATTTGAACACAATGCAGTTTGTTTCAGTGTATAAAATATTGAAACTACATTGCATACATTACGTAGGATTCACATGTTAATTAATTAGGTTCGAGTATGTTAAATTTGGCATGAATTGACAGTAATTAACTTGCATGTAATTACAAGAATTTGGCTTTATTTTTATGAAAGTGAACGAAGAACGTGAAACCTGAAGCACTCATTGAAAAATAAAATATACGTACAAATACTCCTTGTGTTCTATTTCAAAACTAGATACCAAGATGAAATTTCTATAACATGAGATCAAAAGCAAGTTACACTTTAAAATTGCTTCTCTCGAAAAAAGGAGAAAACAAAATACACAACTCAATCTCTAACGATCACGCTTTACAACCTCAGTCATTAAAAAATTAGTCACCGACAAATACCAAATTCAATCTGCTTTCCTATTTAAAGGTGAATTTACACAATTGACGCGATATATATATATATATATATATTTGAATAGACCCAGTTACTCAGGTGTTTTAACCAGATCGACGTTCGTTTCGTATAATTAACCGAAAAGTTAGACGTGAACCTTTGTTTCGATCCGCCATGTCAAAGATTCTCCCCTCGTTAAAAGAACGACGCACCTATGTCATCGTTCTCGAAACCGTGAATAATTTCGCGCACGATAGCCCCGCGGAGAGTTTTCCGCGAACAATGCCCGACTATTTTTCCTCGTTAAGCCACTAATCCCGCTTTCGAATTCTTAGTTCTCCATCCAATCCCAAGTTACCGCGCCGCAGAGCCCCTCTCTTCACCCCCAACCCCTCGATCGTTCGTTTATCTGAGAGTACCAACCGCTCGCGCGCTTCTCTACAAATTTTTATCCGGGCCGCGATAAATTATACCCGCGGACGACTCGAATGCTGATGAAGGAAACACTCGTCGAGATTTCTTTTCCCGGCGATACTCTGCGACTACCGCTCTTCCGGTTTATCAAATTATTTTCAATGATACGGACGCTCGAGGAAAGATCAATATCCCAGCGAAAAGAAAATCAAAAACAATTCAACTAATTTTACTGTACGACGCAAGTATGGTAACAATCGCACTTTGGCGTTTAGTGAGCACTTAACTCGGATCGTGTCAAGAGGAAATATTTTTCGGAATATTGTAAATAACAGTCTTGCGGATGTAACTTCGCTGAGAAATATTTTTCCAAATATTAATAAATGTTCGTCTTTCGCAGTTTGGCGGGAGAAACCCTGTATATACACGTATGTACTTTCCTTCCTTTGCGTTTCGGGGGAAGCGAGTCGAAACTCGAGCGTGGAACAGCGCGAATTTTCCAAAGCGACGCTCCATTTTCAAAGGACGCGGCCGGACACCCCATCCGAGGGGGGATGAATTTCGAAAAATCGCGTCTTCGCTGGTTTAATTTCATAAAACGAGCCGGCGCGAGCCACTTCAGAAACTAATCTCGCCGGTTTCGCCGACGCTGGCGGAGTCGTATTAAATAGAGGGAAGCGCGTCAGCGTCGATTTCACGCTACGAAAAAAAAAGAAAGAGAGAGAGAAAGAGGCAACGACACCGGATTATAGCGTGAATTTTTTGGCCAGGAAGAGACAAAGTTCGTGCTGGCGAACGAATCGGGTTTACCGGTCGCGTCTTCGTGTTGCATTGCAACGATGTCAAAGGAAAACAAACTCCGAGGTGTATCGAGTGTATCGAAACTTGTTAACAAATTTGCCCCGGTTGCCGCTTTGTGCATGACCGGTTTCAACGTTTTCCCAAGCACCGAGTCAGAGAGTTTATCCCCCGCTTGTTCCTTGGACTTTTATTCGCAGATTATTACACGCTGCGGGGAGAGGGAGAGAGAAAGAAATTTACGAACGATTTTGATCACGTTCGCTGATTATATTTTGTTCAATTTTTAATTACCGAGCAGGAGAGGCAGAAGTGGGCGACCTTTTTTTCCAAAGGTTCCTGACGAAGCGTAATTTAAAAAATTTAATGCCCTGTCAAGATGAAACACCGTATTTTCCCGACGTACCGCGGAATATCTCGAAAATTTTAATCATCGTAACATTAGGAGATCTCCTTTTTTCAATTAACTTCGTAGACTCGTTATTTATATTTAATAAGAACTTTCGCTCTTTCGTTCAACCTTTTTTTTTTTTTTTTTTTGCACAATTTAAATCTTCCAAGTGGAATTAAGATTGAAATGTCAACAGGGACAGGGACCTCGACCGACGTATTAAACACATAACGTAATTCGAACGTAATCTACCTGCAAAATTCATTTCATTTTACAAACAACGCGTGATAATCATTAATCAGCATGAAACCGCGTTGCAAGCGTAATATTGGACGTATTATAATATGTATTCGAATAATGTATGAATCATTGCGATCGTTTCGCTCGCGTGTAATTATTGGCTGAAACAGAACGATTTCCTGTCCGCTGCCGGATACGAAGAACGCCCACAAGGCAATGATGCTGGCAGGTGAAACAATTGCGCTATTTTTCCTGCCTCGCGCATACTCGAAAATAATAGTATTCCGGACGAAGTTCCAGAGAATGTTTCCAAGACGGCGTCGCCACTTGAAGCACTTAACAGGGGCGGCTTTTAATGATGCAACGCAGGCAAAGAGGTCAGTGGATCATGCTCATTGGATGGAGTACGTGCGGTCACAACGTTGCGGTGACAACGCGCCGTTGTTTCCTCAAAAGAAACCGGGGCGGCTTTATCGGATAAAAACTCGTTCGCGTAATGTCGCTTAATTAACGACGCTGCAGTTTATTACTGCATAATACGACGCCACGCGCTACGTGCGAAATATACTCCCGCCGCGAGTATCAAAAACACGCCGAGGATGAAATATTACGAAATTTATTTCAAATTAACGCAACGCCGGCGTTTTAATCTTTGTACACTCGATACCGCGATTGTTAATAAATTTTAGTATCACGTGTTTGGATACGTGTTTCCAATCCCTCAAAGCGGCGGATTAAAGTTTCACGTGCCCGCGAAACCAGGAAAAGAGTTCTTCGCTTTTCATATGGGATTATCGTTGGATTCGTTGTAGTTGTAGTAATTTAAATATAAGCAGGCAATTCGTGCGTACAGATTTACGCAGTTCGTGTTTATTCAGACCTGTAAATGTTTAATGCTTTCCTCCAAACAATTTCAAACGTCTCTTTGTATCAAAAACGCCGCGTTTTTGAGCCCATTACCAATCCAAATCTTCAATCTTTAAAATAATCAAAATAATCGATTTTTCTCGAGAAATTGCAAATGCAAGTGCGAAGCAATGATTTTTTTTGTAAAATGTACAGATAAAAGTCTCTGTACGAGTGTTGGATTTCGCGTGAAGAAATTTTAAAGGAACTTATATCTTTGAGAAGATTTATTCACATAGTAGCCGTAGTCAAGGATGACGTTGCGTCTTGCTGATGGAAAAAATTTTCTTCTGTCTTTTCTTCTGTTGTTTTCTTTCTAGCACGTTTTCTTTCTCTTTTTTCTATAAAGAATCGTATGTCGAAGGGAGATGGAAAGAAGCGTGGGTAGATCGGGACAATAATATCTTTGAAAAATACAAATATATTTACCTAAAAATATAATAACTCGATAAACAAGAAATATTATTATACATGATGAATCAGTTCGCTTTTCTCACTCTCTTGTTACTTCCATCCACCTCTTTGTTTTGACTCTCTGACTCTTCGATGAAGACTGACTCTCTGGGACAGTGACGGCGAACCTTTTTGAGAAGTAGGTCAAATTTTGTTCATTATTTTTTTTTACTAGCTCGTGGATCACTTGGTCAGTGGCGTCACTTGGAAAGGGGGAGGGGAGGATGGTTAAAAGCTACTTTTCTTTGGTTCTAACTTTTATAATTCTCTAAAAAGTTTACGTTTCCTTTTTGTTTTACAACTTTCACTTTTGCAAGCAAAGAGAGAAAAATAAATGTCGACGTCAGAAAATTGATATAAAAGGGGTGACATCATGCCCAGTCACTCCTGCACTGTACATTAGATATATATACTTTATTTCTTAATATTTTTTATTGTCTGTTCTCTCTTTTATTAACAAAGCTACCCATTCTGAGAATGGGATCTATTGTGTTTTCTAGTGTTTATTACATCTGTTTAATCGTAAGCGCTATATAAAATTTTTTGGACACAACTAACACATATAACATTTACTTAAAACACAATTATGCATTTATTTCTCACTTTTAAGCTCTAACCGAACACTCGTAATTTTCTGAACATTTTTTGAAAAGAGCGGTTCGAAAAATAATTAAAATTCTTTTATATGTATGGTGATAAGTTTATAAAAATCAACGCGTGGGTTAGTGTCTGACCTACGGGTCATAGGTTCGCCATCATTGCTCTAGGACATTCTTCCAAACAACTAGATGGGACTCTCACATATCACACTTACACTACAGACTTTATTTATAACTAGAGACAAAAGTTACTTTACTTACTCTCACTCGTCCAACGACACTCACACTCACAAGAAGCGTGGATGACCAACTACCGAAATTTTTCATAGGGCACTTTCCAAGGTCTATTACCGACTCAGAATCAATGTTGGCACTGAGCCAATATATTATCAGTCCTAGTTGGTCGTCAAACACAAGATTCGTACCATAAAGTTTTGCAATTCTTTTCATTTCAATGCCTCTGACGGAAATTTTATTTATGCTCCGATCGTCGACCGTCGTTTCAGCGTTGTTAAATCCACCCCGAATTACAAATGATCGATGTCAAATCTCGGATTAACCATTCTTTCTGCCATCGCCAACAATTTCCTCCGACGCAACCGTTCAATTACAAATTCTCTTGACGTTTGACGAGAGTTGAGAGAACAGGAGGCGAGAGAGGAAGAGGAGGAGAGAGGCGAATCGTCGACGAACAAAGAGAGAGAGAGAGAGAGAGAGAGAGGATGTGAGTATATATCGCGAAAATAAGACGGTTGGTTTTCCCCGGGGCGGAGGCTTGAAATTCAGACGGGCATGGCATGTGTCACACGCGTTAGTCCCGTAGCTCGCGGAAAATTCTTGATGCTCGACGAGGCGAGAATAAAGTAAACGGGGCTCTGTCTTTGAATTTCTTCCGGGCCGCTTGTAACGCGTCCTGCGGGAAAGGCCCGGCTCCGCGTCGAATAAATTAGAACTTTCGCGTTCGCAACAAAAGAGGAAGACGAAAAAAGGGGGCAAACTCTGCTCATCGCTCCTTTCTTCCCCAATTTTCTTTTTGTTTCCCTCTGTATTTTCTTTCTTCCCCGTTTCTCTTATTTTTACAGCAATTTCTCGGACGCGCGCCATCGCCCGTATCCGCTCCCCGTTTTTGAAAGAGGGGAACGCGCCCGTTAGAGAAAACGAGAGAAATTATTGATACCTTCTTTTATTCTCTCATCTTTCCCTCTCTCCTCGTCGTCTGTTCCTTCCTTTCGAGTAAATAAAATACTTCAATAATTAAAACCATAAAATATTATTAACAAAATTATACTTATAAATAATAAATTTATATATTCAGATAAAAAAATGTATACAAATAAACTTCTATAATACTCTAAATTAAATCCTGAAACCAATTCTGATTCTCCTTCAATTAAATCAAAAGGAATTCGATTTAAATCAATTAATAAACTAATAATAAAAATAAAATATAAAGGATATATTAAAATAAAAAACTTTAAATTTAATTGATAAAAAATTATATTAATAAATTTAAAATTTTCTGTTATTATTATTATCATAAAAAAAATTAAAAATATTAAAACTTCAAAAGAAATTATTTGAGAAATTAAACGTATTATACCTAATATAGAATAATTATTTATAGAAACTCATCTAACAATTAAAATTGGATAAACATTTAATCTTATAATAAATAATAAAAAAATTATATTATATGTTATATTTAAATTTAAATAAATTCATGGATAAATTAATCATAGTATTGAAGATACAAAAGTATTAATAAATTGGACCATATTTAATCTTAAATAAAATATTTCTTTAAAAATTAATTTTAATATATCTCTAAATGGTTGAAATAATCCTTTAAATAATAATTTATTTGGACCTTTTCGATTTTGTATATAACTTAAAATTTTCCGTTCAAATAAAGTCAAAAATGCAACACTTAATATAACTATAATTATTAATATAATATAATTCAAAATTAAAATTATTATTTATTATAATTAAATATAATTTTATTTAAATTCTAAATTTAAAACACTAATGCTAAAATAATTTATTTAAATATTTCGCGAGGTTTGCCAGCCTAGAAACTACTCTGTAATTACTCTGTCAATCTTTCTATCCCTCTCTCTTTCTTTCCTTGTATTTGTCAGTTTTCTTTCTTTCTTTCTTTCTTTTATTCGCGATACTCCGCTTTTCGAGGGATCGGCCGCCGCCGTTACTCTTTGCGTAACACTCGACTCGACTGCATCTTGCTCTCGGTTTGCGTAACCGTTACGTCGATGCTCGAGAAACGGAAATGTCGGTCCCGCGGATACGAGAATTTTTACGCGATCGTCTCTTCGATGGAAACATTTATTGACACGTATCGAGGTGTATTGTGAGGGGTTGGTTAGCAAGTCTCGACGCAGATGTTTGTGCAGCGCGATGTTCTTTAACAATGTATGCACGTTCTTCTTTGTGCTGTGACGTGTTGTTCATCCTTTTTGTGGGAAACGCAGCGAAAAACGTTCCACTTCTCTTCCCTGTTTTGCTCTAAATTTTTGGAACTGGCCAACTCATTTTCACCCCTTGCTTTACGATTTCCTCTTCAATTTTAAGGAGTTACTTATTGAAATTGTAAACATTAATTTAGAGTGTTTAAACGTTTATTTTGAACTGACCATTCGTTTACCATTTACTCTTCCTTTCAAATCGTAGAGACCACGAGTACGACTCGATGTTACGAGTCAAGGGATTAATTAGATCTTTCACGTTCGATAATTGCATTCGAAAAAATAAGAAATCGATCATCTGTTTGTATTCAACATTAAAAGTATGAACATTCGTGGCATGAAAAATATTTCAATTTCTTTTCAAGATGGAGATTCTCAAGATGAAAAAATATATATATATATATATATATACACGCGCATTTTATGTTTAATCCTTCACGGACAAATTCATTTCTCGACTGTATTATTGAATTGAGATTAAAATTTTAACATTCGGAACAAAGAAGACATTAAAACATTATTGACAGCAGTTGAACATGATATATATTAGACAATAACAAATTAATGTCATTCTTTCAAAATAAGAAGCGACGTTCAAACTGATTCGTCCGAGAGTCTAACCTAATACATCACTCTACCACAAACAATCGAACGATATTGCCAAAGTGTATTATCAAATTCTCCCCTGGCTACATCTTTTCAACAAACAGAGTAAAAACGCACGCAAGCTTTCTCTCTCTCTCTCTCTCTCTCTCCCTCTCTTCCTGAAACACGCTTGCGAAAAATGTCCATCATCCGCGCCATAAATCCATCCAACAGTGCCCTTCCGAAACATCGCAACTGCTCGTCAAACGATAGAAACGATTCACGTTAAAACGCCAGAAACCGTGGCCGTGTTCACCCGCGAAACGCGGATTTTTCCCGAGAGCAGAAAATAGGAAACGACGCGGAAGTTGATTCGCGAATGTAAACGCAACTCGACAGCTAGCTTCTAAATATCGCGAGGAGTGGTTGGGAAAGTTGGGGGAAAGAATGAAAGGGACGACATCGTGGCACCGCGACGATTCCAATCCGTTTAATTTTCTTCCGTGTCTTCCTAAACCAGCTTACGCTCGCGATTTTTCCGATTGAAAACAATCTCGCGAGACCGATTGAAAACAATCTCGCTGCGTTCCGCTACGTTTCGTCCAGCAGCCTCTTTAAGTCTCAGCCTCAGACAGGGTGAAAATGGATGAAGCGTGGTTGACATAAATTGGAAACGCGAACGACTGGGTTTGAAAGTCGAGGCAGATTGCCAAGTCGAATGTTGTTGAAGGTGATTAAGCGAGTAAAAGAACCGATTTCCAAAAAATAATTAGCGTTTTATAGCGATGATCTCTTCGTGAAGAATGGGACTTACTCGATTTTATACACGTAGCTAATAGTGATGGGTTCGAGTACGTTGCAGGTAGATTCGAACAACGATGAACTATTTATCAAGTATACTTGATAAACTTTCAAACTCGACTTTCTCGAAAGCGTCATATGGAAAAATTTTATTTCTCTTCTCTCTCTTTTTTTTCTTTTAAATCTGAACCACACTCTGACCAATTGTTTTCGCGATTTCGAGAATACTCTGTTTAATGAAAGTTCAGGTTCAAACAAGCGGATCCAACTATCAACTGAAACTTGACTCAAACGACTAGAGTCTAATACATATGAGCAAAGTTTTGTTGTTGATTCATTTATGCTTGAGTATTCTACTTAAACCGAATCTAACCAAGTTTACAGGTGTTGAACCGTTTGATTTACAAATGGCACAGACAAATATTTCGTAACGAAAGAAATCACAGAGAAACCAGATTGATTAATTCGATCGAGCATGGCTCGTTTGATTTTCGAAGTATTCTCATAAATTTCGTTTAATTCGATATACGCGTGTGTAATTAATTGACTTTTACACGACGCAACGATCGTCAACTGCTCTTCAACTGCAATGAAACAAAGTTTCATAAAAGAAAACAGAGTTTCCGATTGGTTTTGATTGGTTGTGGAAATTGTTGTACAGGTTCTCTCGGGGCGAACAATACAATCCTTTGGGATATTAACGCGTGCGATTCCTTTCCTCGAACGAAGCGCTCATGGTTGCAGGGAAGTCGACGTATTCTCATGAAAAGTAATCGTGCGTTTACGAAAATACGTTTCTCGTGTAAAACGTGGCGCCAGTCTGGTGATTGTCCGTGAACGTTAGAATCCCACGATAACTAAGACACGGTAAGGGCGGCTGTTTAATCTCTCGTGCTTAGCTCGGACAGCAATTGCATTAAATACATGGAAAATTCCCGTGGAGGGATCCTGGTTAAGCTGCTTGCTCGGTACACACCTTTACCTCTCGCGAAACAAAGTTCCCAGTTCAAAGAAATCTAGAAAAATTCGTTTGTAGGAATACACGTTCACACTGTGTTTCGTTTTATATTCTATCGATGGAAGAATCACAACCAACCAGGTGAACGAACACTGAGATACTTGAGAAGCACCAGAAGTTGAATTTCTTCCTCAATGGTCATTTAGTATCTTATTTTCAAAGTCGGTGGTTACAACTTGATTACACAAAAATCGTCGTGCCAACGGCACGAGAAAATAATACACCGCAGTTGTAACTGTTTGTACAATTATCAGAAATATTTTTATTGACGAAAGAATTACAACTGAGAGATGAACGAACCGAACTAAAAGTTAAACTTCTTCGTCGATAATCATTTAGTATATTACTTCCAAAATAGTTGCAGTGACGTGCAACACAATTCCGCAAAAACCATAATCCAACGGCACGACGAAATAATATATCAGTCGTAATATATCGGTCGTTGCGCTTGTAAATAATTCGTTCGGCGAATTATGTCCAACTTCCGGGGTATAATAAAAAAGATGCTAAAATATACAGCGGTTCTAATGGAAAATAAATATAATTAATGAAATAAGCAGAGAACTCGTGTTGCAGCGCGAGGCACGTCCAAGGTCTCATTAGTCCTCGAGATTACACCAATTACGAGTACACTCGTTACGAAGCAACGTACATACACATATGTTCCATCGCCGACGCTATTGAATCTTTATACAAAATGGTGGAGAAGGAAAGAAAGAGCGAGGGGAGGTTTTTCAAAATCCATGCACGGGTTAAGAGGACGAATTGACGTGAAAATCATAAAGCGGGATTCTCCCGGGCAATTTTTAAGAGCGGTTAACGATCCAAGAGTAATCGCGCGAGATTAATCACGCTGATGATACATTTTATATTCAAGCGGATTTCAAACTCATTCTACTTGTCCCTCCCTCTCTCTCTCTCTCTCTCTCTCTCTCTCTCTCTCTCAGTCCCTTTTTCTAGACGCTCTTTTACGCCAGAGTTATTTTAATCATCAAGTTTCCGCACAACCCAGTAAGAAAACGTTCCAGAGGCAAAACTCGCTTCTTGCTTATAAGTGAATTTTGCCTCCCTCTTTTCTTTCTTTCTTTCTTTCTTTCTTTCGTTTTTTTCTTTTTTCGTTTCTCTATTTAATCTCTGCTCAAACGGGGGGAACGGCGAACTCGCGATACTTTTTTTGCGATTCACCCGTGAGAAGAGAGAGAACGAGACGTTTCAAAGACGCGAGCAGCCAGATTAAATTGAAAGAAAAAGGAGAAGAGTGATAAAGATCAAGTGTGTTTTACATTTGCGACGTTTTTCGGATAAATTCGACGACGCTGGTGAGATTTAATGGACGCCAAACCTGTGAAACGAGGCAAGCACCTTGCTCGAGTATATATGGCAAAGGTTGGTTTGCTCGCAGATCGTCCGATATCATTCCTACATTATGGCAGCGTGGGAACTATTATTCCTCGGAAATGAGTTTTAATCTTGATACCTAATTGGAATGGCTGTATCTAAAATGCAGATGTTGCGTGTGAAAAAGTACAGATTCTTTCAGAAAGTTCAATTACGATGTTAAAGAACAATTTATAAAAAGGTTCGATCCCTTTAAATATTAAGGAACAATAGACAACAAGTCTCTGTTTGTTTCGAATTCGGGTCAACATCCGTGGTTGCACGTAATCAACCTCACGTAAAAAAAGAAATCGATACTTGGATGAAATCTACGCATTCTAGAAATATATCCTTTTAGATAAACCTGTAAATTCAAGAAGAATTCGTTTAGAAGAATGTGACCAAACAGAAATAACATTCAAGTATTGAGTTATACAATAATTGATACATAAAATCCTACAAATACATCACAATTCGATCAAATGACAATTCGTTCAGCATTATAACTCAATCAACGCTCACAGTACTCCTAAATGTATATTGAAACCATTCGAGACATTTCGTAATGTAATTCGATCAGAGAATCATTTTAATTTCCGCTTCTGACAAATTGGAAACAAATATTTGTATACGACCACGTAATTGTTTATTATAATTTCCATCTCTAGCTATAGAAGGACGAACGCAGAGCGATACGAAGCGTGGAACAACCAACGAGAGGTAACTGGCTAAAAACACAACGCGCGAACGAACACCGTCTATAGACCAGTTCCGTGGAGTTTCAATGCAGTTATACTTTCTTCGTTGCAAAAACACCGGAAACCCGTCCCGAACCCCATAAACAGCCACCGATAGCGTTGGTACAGGTGTATTGATCGGTAGTCGGTAGAACGGCACGCTTCTTCTCCCACCTCTGCCGCCCATTCCACCCCATCCACCCCCTACGCTCAACCCCTCGACATCTAATCCTTCTTTTACCCTTGTCTCTACTCGCGACTTCGCGCTGCTTCCCACCGTTTCAACGATGGCTGGTGTCGGTTTCGAATTAATTTCGAAACGATTGCAAGCGACACGTGAATAGAAATAGTCTGGCGCACTGGTGTGACGGCGAGTTGTAAAACGCGGTAGAACGTCGATGATTCGAAACGTCGATCGTTGGAATTTTGATTATTTGAAATGTCCATCGTTCGAATTTCGGTGATTTAAAACGTCGATCGTTCGAATTTCGATGATCTGAAATGTCGATCATTCGAATTTCGGTGATTTAAAACGTCGATCGTTCGAATTTCGATGCTCTGAAATGTTGATCATTCGAATTTCGACTCTCTGAAACGTCGATCATTCAAATTTCAATGCTTTGAAATGTCAATGCATCCGAATTTCAATGCTCTAAAATATCGATTATTCGAATTTTGACGATCCGAAACGTCGATCGGTCGAATTTTGATGATTCAAAACGTCGATCGTTCGAATTTCGATGCTCTGAAATGTTGATCATTCGAATTTCGACTCTCTGAAACGTCGATCATTCAAATTTCAATGCTTTGAAATGTCAATCATCCGAATTTCAATGCTCTAAAATATCGATTATTCGAATTTTGACGATCCGAAACGTCGATCGGTCGAATTTTGATGATTCAATACGTCGATCGTTCGAATTTCGATGCTCTGAAATGTTGATCATTCGAATTTCGACTCTCTGAAACGTCGATCATTCAAATTTCAATGCTTTGAAATGTCAATCATCCGAATTTCAATGCTCTAAAATATCGATTATTCGAATTTTGACGATCCGAAACGTCGATCGGTCGAATTTTGATGATTCAAAACGTCGATCGTTTGAATTTTGATGTTCTGAAATGTTAATCATTCGAATTTCGATGCTCTGAAATGTCGATCATTCGAATTTCGATGCTCTGAAATGTCGATCATTCTAATTTTGATGCTCTAAAATGTCGATCATTTGAATTCCGATGCTTTGAAATGTCGATCATTCGAATTTCGATGCTCTGAAATGTCGATCATTCGAATTTCGATGCTCTAAAATGTCGATCATTCGAATTTCAATGCTCTGAAATGTGGATCATTCGAATTTCGATAATTCGAAACGTCGATCGTTCGAATTTTGATTATTTGAGTTGTCGATCATTCGAACTTCGACGACTTCAAACGTCGATCGTTCAAATATCGATGAACTGAAATATCGATCGATTTGAATTTCGATTATATTGTATGTTATGCATCATGCAAGCCGAATTATGTATACATTTAAACTATATGCAACTATGCATGTAAATTTTTCTGAAAAGCGATCATCGAAATGGAGAATAACAAATAACGAATCTTTAAACATCAGAATTATGAAAAATACGTCAGTCTTGAAATTTATATCAGACGGAATTACCACCATCTTGCCTCATATTACTATTTACAAAAATCCCAGTGAAATGAAAGTACGTTTCCCATAAAGGGAAAGCCACTTTTTACACTGTCGTATTTATTACATCGTCTTTCTCTCTTCGACACAACTGTCCCCGTTCACTCGAGGCTGAACTAATTTACTAAAACTTCACCTAAAAAACAGCTGGTAATCCCGCGTAATTAAACGTTCTGATGGAAACTTGCTTGCAAGAACTCTTAATTCCACACGGGACACGCGAACACCAAGTGGCGACGAAATAACGAAAATAACGAAAGCTCGCCTTTTTCTTTCCTTGAAAACTCGCGCCAGATAACTATTTCGACACTCTCTGAATGGAAAAAAAACTCTGAAACGGCACTGGCCTTGCCTCGATCGGGAAGAAGTTGCTGGGAAAGCGAATGCTTTCCGAGCAAAGCAGCAAGGACGTGGCCCGGGGCTGATATTTTTCTCCGGGATTTTTGCTTTTCTTTTTTCAAACGGGCGAACGTTCACTCGATACGTTCGCTCGGGACGCGCAGATACGGGAAACGGAAGAGGTGTTTGGCAGACGAGCTGTGAAATGGATTGGCCGCGCCGCCTACTCGTTCGCTCGCCAGACGGAACCCGGTTTTTCAACTTCGAACCCGATGACACAGTGCGGAGGACGGGACGCCCGAGGATCGGTTAACCCGGTAACTGGCAGAAACTTAGCTTAGCTCGCACTGGCGCGGCGGATCGATATTCACCGTTTTAATAATTTACGTATCCGAGCAACTCTCGAAGCTCTGAGTTCAACACGCGTTATTTCTTCATTCCGCGACGTCGGAATTGTTCGAGAAAGTCTCCCAGTTCTTAAATTTTCACTTGTCAATTTCTCGAGCGCCCGAATTTGAACGCTTCGATTTTCGACAAAATACACAAGAAATAATTTACGCATCGAAGCCATTTAACACGCTGGAGTTTCTAAAGTTTAAATTAAAGAAATTAGATTTCCCGAACGCTGAAAGTTCAAATTAAAGAACTTAGAACTTTGATTTGTTAATTTCTTGGATAGCTAGGATTCTCGATTCGATTTTTGACGTTCTCCAACTGTCTCCAACTCTCTCAAACGCCCAAAATTCCGCAACGTCCAGATTCTCGAGTCTCCAAGTTTCCAATCCTCAGTGAAAAGACGTGACGAAACCTCCAAACGCGCGAATTCTCGAATTCGTGAATTTTCCAATGCCCAAATTCGTCCAAATATCCTAGAGATTCACGAACGATTCAATTCTCGAATAGGGAATTTTCAAATATCCAACTTGCGAGTTCAACAACTCCCAAATTTTCGGATTGTTCAACGTTCAAACGAAGAAGATCCTCCATTTTTTGAGCCTCTTCGATCGCCAACGATTCCGATTGCCAAATTCGCCGAGATCACGCGTAACTACGTACGTACTTTCCGCGACGATCTGTCGTATCGTATCGCGAAACTGCGGCGGCTTGCTCGCGACAATTGAGCGCGCGAGTCGCAGTCGTAATGACAGGACGGGTACGAGACACTTTTATCTCGTCGCCTCAGGAATCGGTATACATGACACGCTCTCCCCGGGAATTGTTCCCGGGAATCACGGCCCCTACGTGTTCTACGTGTTCCAGAAATTTCATTAAAATCTGAAAATCGTCGCCGACGTTATCGAGGACGGTTACCAACGACGCTGGCGTGTGCAACATGCACGTACGTTCGTATATGTACGTGCGTGAAAACGACACGTGGAAATTATAGAGAGAAATTGCACGGTTACCAAGAAGAGATATGTACGCGAACGCGCGATAAAAGTCTCCCGTGCTCGTAAATTCACCTGTTACGTCGGCTCAGGACCTGTGTGTAACACTTTAATCCGCACCCTTGCCCTGTCCCATGGGATTCCTCCCTTGAATTAACACCCGAACGAGCCCGCAACGTATCGATATTAAGGGAACGTGCCGTCTCCCCTCGTTGTTGAGCAATTCACTTGTGAATAAGTTTGCGACACTCGAACTCGCGGGTTCTCGTGTTGTTTGGCTGTGTCGTAAGTTTAGGTATAATGTATGATACGAAGTGTACGTGGAAGGGTTGAAAGGAGTGATCCGGATTGGCGTAGCAAGATTTACCTCTTCTTCCTTACGATTTTGTTACGGCAAATGATATAAAAAGTGTAATGAAATTTTAATAAATATTATACTATTAATGTTATAAAATATTATAAAAGGCTGAATAATATAGAGAGGGACTTCGATTTGTAAAATCGTCGCAACTTCTAAATATTATTACAAGAGATGCATCGGGCAAAATATTTCGTAGCCCTCGAATATCCCGATCCCGGGAAATTTAATATTTAGCTTCATCAATTAACAGTTTGAAAATCCATATCAGTAAAAACAGCTTGGCAAATAGAAGATTGTAAACATATTTTGATGGTGATGCGGATAATCGATTTCATTTATATTTACATCAATTTCTATATTATGGCGACTCTCAATAAACAAACGTTATGTACTTACGATATTGAACAATTTATATTTACAGGGACAGAGAACTAAGTTCCTCTCAGGGACCCAATGGTTACCCAATCGCGTTGCAATTACGAAACTAATATAAACGTTCTCGAATTTTTCATTTTCTCTAAAAGCAATCGGCGGTTTATTTGCAAAAGCGGAAAACTGATTCAACTTCAACGCGGGAAGAAGCTTTCTCAAATATTTAGCGAGTTTTTATTGGAAATCGAACTACAGCCGACAACGCAAAATGTTAATAAAAAAAAGAGAGAGAGAGAGAGAGAGAGAGAAAGAGGAAGAGAGTTAACCACGATCAATTCTCGTTGAAATTCGTTCGAATGGAAAAAGCTAAATTTCTCGAACACGCTTCGCGTGTATTGCGTTCCGGTCGAACGACTTTAAAGGAATAAATAAGAAATCGTAATAACGTCGACAGAAGGATCTGCCCGTGGAATTTAAATAGACGTTGTTCGAAATGCTTTGCATTTCGAATTTATCGGTTATATCGCTTTAAAAATGTATCAGATTCCATGGTATTTTCGATCAATCGACCAATTAATCGAAATATTCACCTCCACTTCGAATGCCAATTTGTTCGAAAATCCGCATCGTGCAAAAACACTGGTGAAGATTAATGTTTGAACTGTTATTTTGTTGATGAAACACACGATTCTTAATATCAATAGTAATTTCCTTGCCTCGAGTATAAATTTTTTTATTATTAGTGTATATATTTATTTAGTATATCGTGTACAGAAAACGAACGTGTCTGTTGTATATAACATAATCAAAAATATACAGAAATATTAATATTGAATTAACACTAAACGTACCAGCAATATATACATATTCCTACTGTAATCAGTCAGATTTATACAGATACCTGTTAATTGAAAAGGATATACAGATAATTGTTAATTCAATACAGAAAACAATACGCAAAATAACTTGCGCATAGTAAGGAAAAGAATTAAAATTAAATGAAAGAGCGCAGAATTTTAAATCAGACTTTTAAACCGGTTACTCGACCGGTACGACGTTGATAGCGTTAAGAAATACAAATAAATAAAAAAAAAAAAATCCCAAAGCTCAAACTTTTGGCCTCCCTTCCCAATTGATCCGAAAATTATTTTCCTCGACCACCTAGCAATTCTACTCACAAAACTATCGAACTCCTCTCTCTCTCTCTCTCTTTATTTTCTTCTTCCTTTCTCTACACAGTTGAAGTACATAAAGCACTTTGACCATCGGTCAGGAAACGACACGGAACACAGAAACGTTCGAGCTTAGGCCACCATCTGTTTGCTCGCGGTGGCTCGCGTTATTTCTCCAGCTGGAACAAAAGGCGCGGAGAGAATGGGGTCGAAAACGAGCGAGCTTCGTCGCGTTTCCTCTGTTTCGCGAAATCGGGACGAGCGGAGCAATAAAAACCAGCAACCCCGCGCCGCGTGTCTTCGGGCTATCTCTCATCCATCGCGTGTTCGCGCGTGCCGCGCCCAGCCGAACCACCCCCTCCCCCCCTCCCTCCGTCTGACAACGTCTGCTGAGAGGGATGAAACGTCTAACACGTTTCCATCGTGAAATTGTTTCGCATAACCGCTGCTGCTGATACGGCAGCCACCGGGCGGACTGCCACTTTGTTACCCGGAAAAACACCGCTACGGGACCATCCTCACCCCATCGCGACTCTCCGTTTCCTCCCTTACGATTCGCTACACTCCTCTGACGACCTTCGTTCCGAGAGTATTACGTGTTTGTGGAAGAGATGAGGGTTTCTCTCTCTTTCTTTTTGGGGGGAGGCGGAGGGAGTGCACGTGAAAATGAACTCGAGGCGAATATTTTTTGGAATTTTACGTAATTCAAGAAGCGGAAGGTAAAGAGCAGATTCATCTGCTAATTGTAAAAGTATCGCAGCTGCGTATTTAAGCACGGAAAAATACGTGAGTACAGACGAATACAGAGAGAGATTTACAGTCTAATGATGAATGCAGGTGAGGATTGTTACAATTAAATTGTGGTTGACTGTAGAATTCATTCTCGATTACTGAAAGGCACTTGGTGCTTCGCGAAAGGAAGGTTTGCAATAAAATGAAAATGAGAAAAAATTCAGTCTACTTGTAATAGATATCGCGAGGATGATTATAACAAACCTTCCGGTATCGTTAAATCGTAGACAACGATAGAATTTATGCTGGATTACTGAACTGTATTTGCCACGTACGTCACGGTAAAATGAAAATTGAATTGAGAATCCCAGAATTAAGTAATTAGAACATCAACTGACAACAACTCGTCTCCAACTGCTAGAGCTTCATGTAAAATTCACGCAAATGTAATTTCCTCGGACATCTTTGTAATATAATTTATACACGTATCCTCGACAATATAAAATTCGCCAGCTCGTTCTTTAAAGTGAAGATTTATTGCAATCCAGAAAGACACGGCGAATACCTTGACGAGCACGACCAGAAGTGTCACGGTGGCCGCTAGATTGGTAATTTCGTAAAAATCGTTGCACGTTTTTATAAACGTGATCAAAGAAACGCGATCCAAAATTGATTACAGCCGATCGTAACGATATTTCCTTTCCATGTGCGCACGTGTAACATTTCCGCGTGTATTACGTACATTTCACAACGAAAGGTTCGTACATTTGACCCCTTGCGCTGGCAGCTGGTTCGCGGACCATAACGAGCGACCAAAGCCATATACAATAATTTGCCGCTTTCTTCTTCAGCTCGTCAGTGTGATACGATATTAACGAATAGAAATTATTAAGAGGTAACAAACTTATCACTTGTTCTGCCTGGGTTACATTTAAATGTACTTGAAACTGAGAAAATGTTGCAATTTGGGACAAAAACATTCTCGAAAAATTGCTCCTCCAGCGCAGAAGGTTAAACGTCCGCGGTTTCGGCGTCCACTGATTTCCAAAGAAAGTTGAGAAAAAAATTGAGAGTAGAAGAATAAGGTGTGAAAGAACGGCGCGACACGTAGCGCGCAAGGACACGGCCTGCACACAAGCTTTAAGCAACAATATAATGGACAACGAGATTAATTTGCCGGCGCAATCAGGTTAACGTAATAATGCAGGACAAAGTAGATGTTAGCCCGTTAATTCAGAAGCTGGCTCAGAAGCGAGAAAATTGGGTTAGCCTTTCGCTGATATTTTTATCAAATTAACGCTTGCCTCGGTGTTCGCTACACGCCAAAACGAGCGGCTTAAATTAACGTCGCTACATGTTTCTGCTGTTTCTTTCTTTTTCTCCTCTCTCTTTCTCTTTCACTCTTCTTTTTTTTCGTGCCAAACTGAATTTAATGACGAGAAAAAAAGGAAATGCAGATCGGATTATTGGTTTGAAATACCAACTCGAATCCTGATTCTCCTATTTCCACGCACGAAAATTAATTAGTCGAACGCACCCACGTAAACACCAGGAGAATTAATCCGAATCGTTGTGAGAACGATTATCGATCGAATTTCATCGAAAGTTGGTTTGCAAGAATCGTAGCGAAACACAACAAATTTTAATAATTATGTATTGACAATCCTGCCAAGTTCTGAAATCGGAATCTGCATTGTAAAATCCTTTATAAAGTACGGTAATGTAAATAATATTTAAAAACAGCAATGTCATATTCTAAATTCAATTTAGTCGAGGTTCAAAATTTAGATTCTAAAAAATGATACAAAGACACGGGTACAGATAAAATTGACTACATTCTCTATTATACTATCATTTCACGTGAAATAATTATCCTTAGATGTTAAAATATTTTCCTATAATGACTTTACAAATTTACTCAATTTCTTCCAAATGCCCTAATATCTCTGAACGCGATTGTGGGAGAATACATATATATATTTTTTCTCGTTTCAACAATTTTTTAAAACGCCTCGAATATTTTCCAGTAAGGAGGTAAAAGATAGAGCAAAGGTAGTTGAATCTCGATACGGTATCAGTATAAGTGCACCATCATACGTTTCTAAATGGCTACGACTATCTCAGATCTTATCGGTAATAACCTCACCCAGAGCCACTTTCATTTCGACGTTGGTTTAATAGCGAACTTTTAACAAGAAAGTTTCAAATAACCAGATATTAAAATATTTCCATAAAATGATAAACAGTACTTCACATTGGATAAGATTTAAATTTCACTATTATTTTTACGCTTATTTTCGAAAGCGAACCAGTTTCCAATACTTTCATCTACTTTCGCGAAGAAACATGTTTTCCGCCATTTTTCTCTCTATTTTTCACCTGGTACAAACCGAATATGAATATTATTCCAGGCCCAAATAGATCAGATCGCGAAATATCGAATTTCGTCCTGTCATTTCCCTAAATCTTCACTTTCCTCCAATAAATATATTTGTCCTTTTATAGGTCATCTTCCACGTTATTTTAACTCTCCGCGGGCAATCTGGGTCGTTTATTACCGCGACCAATTTTTTGACGTTTGAAAAATCTGAAGAAAAGGTCCCGACTTTGACACTCAATCGATTCTTGAATCAAGTGAGTCGAAGAAACTCGAAGAGTAAAAATTTGACGCTGAAACGGCTCAGATTGCCTGCGAAAGAATTGACACTCATAATTTCAATATTTTTTTAGCTTTCACCCGCATAAACGCACTCTTTCTACAATGTACGCAATTTGTTGAAAATTGGAGATTTCGCGTGCCTGAATCGAATTGGAACTAGATTATCCATTTTTATACCTCTGTAGCGAAAATTTTAAAACGCGAGATCAAACAAAATGCTCACAATGTGATTATAAAAAAAAAAAGATCATATAAAATATTAAACATTTTCTATTAGTACATAAAATCTCTCTCGTGCCGTTTTTCAAATTATACTCTGAAAAATGTGAATTCGCAAGTAAAAATCCCACTCAGTCCAGTCATGAATATCTCGTTTAAATATCCCATCCTTGAAACGAATAATAACAACTTTTACAATTTGAAATTCAGTTGAAAATTTCGCCAGAACGAGCCACGACATAATATTCCGATCGAGATGAGATCAAAGTCACTCGCATGTCCCTCTGCGTTTCCAGTCAGTCGTCTCTGGCCATTTTTAGAATTTAGCAACGCAACTCGTTAAAAATCGGAAGTTTCGCGTGTCTAGATTAGATTGGAACCAGACTGCGGATTTTTATACCTTTGTAACAAAAATTTCAAAATCCTAGATCAAACGAAATGTTCGCGATACAAAAAAAAAAAAAAAAGAAAGAATCAACAAAACATCCGAAATACAACGTTTTCTATAGTACGTAAAATCGCTCGTCCCGTTTTTTCGAATTACACTTCCCAAAAAAAAAAAAAAAAAAAAAAAAAAAAAAAAAAATAAATGTGAATCCACGTAAAAATCCCACGCAGTCTAGTCGCGAGTAACAACAATTTGAAATTCGGTGGAGAATTTCGCCAGAACGAAACACGTATAAATAATTTCGATCGAAATGAGATCAAAGTCAGCCCGCGCGATCCCTCCCCCTCCCCCCGTGTCTTCCATCGCAACACATTCACCTCGAATTTCACTTTCACAACGGGAAACGAAACGAAATTTCAATGGACAATGGATCAAATGTTACGCAATGGCCAATGTCATTAATGCCTATCAGCTGCCATCCCTCGGCTCGATGTATCGATCGCGCAACGAGTGGCGTCCGAGTGTTGCCCGAATCGGCGGTGGAAATCGGCGTCCGATAAACATAATGTCAATTAATCAGAGACATCGTGGCACGTGGGAACGCTCGTTTGTCTCCCGGGACTACGAAAAAAAAAAAAAAAAAAGAAAAAAGAAACGTCCTTCGCGGCCGATCGCGGCTGAAACAACACCACCGATAACGATTGCCGAAACTGTCACGGCTAATTAAATCGCCACGGTTCTTGCTGTCGCCGCCATAGTCTCACCGCTTGACGAACGAATCGGTTAACGATATTCGTCATCTGTCCAACAGCTTCACTTATCTGCGTGCTTCGCCGAAATGCTTCGACAATGATTATATATTCGGAAATTGAGTCAGAGTCAGGCGAGATTACCGATCGTCGACATTTCTCGCGGCCCTGTCGTTTAACTATGCAAAATCCAAACGCCGTGTGTTCTGTCGGTTTGGTTTTATCAGTTCAGTTGTATGTACCTTTCTGTGTACGTACCATTCAGTTGCTCGGAGTACTTTTCAAGCATTTTGTAAATGGGGCTGACTGTTAGATCGATGGAATTTTGAGAGGGGAAGGGATCCCCTGTTCCAATCAACAAATTTCGATCATTGTACTTCAATCGTTGTTTCTGTAATTATTTCAATCGTTACTTCAGTAATTATTTCGATCGTTATTTCAAACTGTATATTCGACCGCATGTTTCAACCTAATTGTACACCTTGTATAATGATATTTATTGTAAAATTGCAATTATAATTGTATAATAATTCATTATTATGTAATTAAAGACATCGGCAACGATATTTGTGGAAACAAAGGTTTTAATATTACACGGCAGAGGAACCTGATTACCATCGACAAACAGAAAGACCAAATCAATTTAATCGTACGTACGGAGATGGAACATTCGATTCGTAGCTGGTTTCACGTGTTCAACATTCGACCGTTCGGTTCAACGTTCAGTATTAAAAACTATCTTCTGTTCCTTTGCAAACAGAGAATCGAGAAATCCCGGCGAAAAACCGCGATATTCATCAGCGATTTTAAAACGATATCTCATTCTATATATATATAGAGAGAGAGAGAGAGAAAGGGAGAGATGTTACACGCAAAACAGGCAAGTAACCCGAAAACGTGTAACGAGCGGTGGAAAAAAGCGGCCGGAGATCGACGAGATTTCTCTGAAAGAGAGGCGGAAAAAAAAAGGAGAGAAACGAAAAAAGAAGGAAATAGATTAATCCACCATCGGGCTTCCACCTGGCTATCCGCTTGACCGGAAGTAGGAATAATGCGAGTTATAGCGAGCGGAAACACGTCGGAGCGAACAATTTTCAATCGGGGTTCGCCCCGTGTGTGACCTATTAAAAGTCGAAAACTGAAAACGAGAAATAAAAAGCACGAAAACAAAAATTAAAAAAAAAGAAAACCAGCGAAGAAAGGACGTGTAATACCCGAGGCTGAAAAAATATATATATACGAATTTCGTTTCATCGGGGGGGGAAGAAAAGAAAGAAAAAAAAAAACGTACAATATGATAAATACAGCTTTCGAGAAAGAAATCTTTTTCTTTCTGATCATTTTATCGATACTCTGTCATTTGAAATGTCATGCACAAAGAGTGAGTGAAAAATCTCGACACGCTTCGGGACAAATCAATTCTTCGTCACGACTAATCTCGTAAAAGACAAATTCGAAAAAAAAAAAAACACGAAGAAATTCTAACACCATGTCCCGGCGAAGTCTCGTAAATTTTCGAATCGACGCTTATAATTAATTCCTCCGACAAGGCTAATATTTGATAGGGTAGCTAATTGACGTTGGCGATTAAAGGTGCACGTTTTATCGAGCCGACGGAAAATATTCTTCTCTTCGAAACTTCGTTACCGTGCTTACCAATTAATTCTCAGCGCCGGATATCAAAGCGCGTGCGTTTTGCTAAAACATGTTATACACATGTTCAGGGTCGATACGAGTTATCGCGCGTGCGGTTATTGGATATTTTTTCTCGGTTCGGCGTTCTTACGGTTTATTACCTGTTTACCACTGGGAAAATTCTTTTAACATTTTTCTCTGTTTAGCGGAATTATGGGGGGATGGGGGGTGGGGGGAGGGGGTGGGAGGCTCGCTTGTTCCCCGAGTTGTGTCGAATATGGCGATACAACGCAGCCATAAAAATAAATTCCCCGCGATATTTTAAGCACACGCGCGCGGGACGAAGCAATTTTAAAACATTATTAACGCGGCTATAACAGAGCGGGCGTTATTTTTAGCATGAAAAAGTGAAAGCCCGGCGCACCGGTGAAAATCGATTACCTTTAATAATCGTGTGCCGAGCATTCTGACATCCGTTCGGCCGGATAATTGTGCAATTAAAACGGAAAAATCTTCGGATTTCAGCGGCAGAGAAACGACCGCGCGATATATTTCACCGTGACCCCTCCCCCCCTCCCCCCGCGCTGTTCTGTAAAACCCGACGAATTTTATCATTAAAAAGAAGAGAAAACATATATTATTTATTATACGTCTTTCGACGCGCGGTAATACTATTCTTCGGTGGTAAAATCCCCGACACTCTAGCCTAGTTTTAAATAGCCACGTGCTATTTCAACATCTTGCGCGGGGAATGACGTGCCACGCGCGTCGAGAACTTTTTATTCCAATATCTTCTCAGTTTCAAGCCTATTCAAGTGAAACAAAATAATAAATTTATTACTTCTATCCAGTGATGTCGTACGAGTTGAAAAAGAACGCGACGGATTATTGTATACGGTTCGGTCACTCGTTACGGTCCGCAATCAGTTGACAGCGCAAGTGATTAGAAACCGTGTTGAATAGCGTCACGCGGCGCGACAGCGTTTCATTGACGTGCATGACGGAAAATGTCGATAAAGTAGTAGTAAAAATTGCCTAATTACGCACTTATGCGCAGAGTCTAGGTTTAATTAAGAGAGGAAGCGTGTTAAAGCAATATTTCGTAGAGCGTTGATCGATTTATTTCCAATTTATCTTCGTTGTTTAAAACACGCATGTGCTGAGGGAAGGGGTTAATTCATTTGTGATATTCTTGGACTGTGAAAAACGTACATTCCGAGAGGGTGGAAAAAAAAGGAACGAACATCGGTTACGGAAACAGTCGTCGTTGGCAGAAATCCCCGATACCGTTCGACCGCAGTTCGAACACGTTACGTAATCATTTTGCTCCAATTGTAAGAGGGATCTTCGAAAGCTATTCGAAACACGACAAACGCGATCATTTTCTTCAAACGCGAATCGAAAGATGGTTTTTTACCAGATTAAACAAAATAATACTATGTAATCCGTCTGGGCTGTAGAAAATTTCAATTTTGAAACACTGGCAACAGAGACTGTTCTCATCGGTTTTTAGAAACTGGCGCAAGTTTCCGTTTATGCGAGATTGCAACACCCGAGATTCTGTTATCCGGGCGTGCGTTACTCGATCTTTCCTCTATAACGAGAGATTTAGAAGCTTGTTGAAACAATTGGGTAATACCTGGTAGATTAACAGTACCAAGGCTTTCCAACTCTGGGAATTCTGTGGCAATAGTTGCTCGTGCTGGCTGGATGTTTTAAAAATTCCGTCGTACGCAATTTAACGGGTTTATAAATTATTAATTCAACTCGCGGGGTCAAAATTATTTTTACAAATTATCGCTACGAATTAGTTTTATAAACTGAGAGTGAACTAAATTATGAATTACTTTCACAAACTGAAATAATTAGCTTTATAAATTATTATTACAAATTAGTTTTAGAAATAGAGGAGTAAACGGATTCTAATAATAGTAGATTAAGTAAATTCTACTCGGGACAAGTTTGCAACAGTATTATAAGTATTATAAGTATTCGTAGAAAATTTTCAATCGTACATAATATGAACAATAAATGATCGAAGTTTAAACAGTAAGTCTCACAGATTAAATTACGTTAATCCCCAGAGTTTAATAACTCGTCATTGAGAGTGTATCCTCGCTTTATCGCTCAAGTTCTCATCACTTTCACAATTAAATATTATATATTCTAGTCATTCACGTTAGGCAAGCTCAGCACGATACGTTGCAATTCGATTCGACACAACGAAAGAAAATCGATTAATTTTTTTCTCGTAAATCAATCAAAATATCGAAATTGTAATAAATTGAAGCTGCTCGTAATTTCTTGGAAGGTGTCAAAATGCTGGTAAAATTAATTTTCATTTTCTATTAAAATAAATCCATCGTGGCCGTGGCAAACAGACAGACATCGTTCGAGTTGTTCGA
This sequence comes from Tetragonisca angustula, assembly GCA_036937485.2. Taxonomy (NCBI): domain Eukaryota; kingdom Metazoa; phylum Arthropoda; class Insecta; order Hymenoptera; family Apidae; genus Tetragonisca; species Tetragonisca angustula. Next base: position 741,184 of record JAWNGG020000096.1, on the reverse strand, counting down.
AAAATTTCGAGTTTACCCTGGCGTGACCTTGCCAGAATCCACGCGACGTTTCTTGCGACGCTTTCACGACGATCTCAATAGGATCTTCCGAAAAACACGACACCGTTTAAGCACAATCCCAGTAGCCTGGAAGACCATTTCCATCTAAACAACCATCTCCCCACGAACAATACGAGCTCGTGCTCCATTCAACCACTAAACTCGACAAACATCCGAACGTGCGTTTATCAACGAACATCGTATTATAATCTATCGTGCAACGGGAGCACACAATCCTTGAACAACAACCTCCAACCTTTTCTTACGGTTAGCGTCGCGACCGGCAAAAACCTCGGCGATACCCGAGAACCGTTGTAGCCTCGCATCGATTAATTAATTTACCATTCGACTGAAACTTTCTCGTTTTGCCCGGAGTTAAAAAAGGCTCGTCGCAACATGTACTGTCCAATTGTGAGAGAAAATAGTAAATCGTCAGATGTCTGTTGGGTAATAAATTAGAAATGAATTAGTAACGATTATCTCAGAAATTCGCGACATTTGAAAAGTGGATTATCAAGTTCTCTATTTTTTGTTTTAAAGTGGCCATCTTCTCGATAAAACGTCTCAACCAGTGTCCAACCTTTTCTCAAATCAACTCTCAAGTACCATAGACATTGAAGCTTACTCTTCAACTTTCGTTCTCGCTTTCAGAGACGAGATTCCTGCAAAGAATCCCAAGAACAATTGAAAGCAGAGCAAAATTGTGTCAACAGATCCGACACAAAGATATAAAACGGGTGAAAACGGTGAAAGGAAAAAGAAAATATACATACATATATAGAAAGATTAAAAGCATCGTCACTCGTGTCCATCACTTTCCCCGAGCACCTCGCAATAAACTACCTCGTCAACAGTAAATGGAGTAACTCAAATTTCCCATTGAAATCCATCTTCGCCAATCCAACAAGACCATACGCCAACAACTGGCTAACGACATATCCTTCGCGAGAAACTACCGCCAACTATCAGATAGCAAGCTAATCCAGGTCTGGCGGCTCGAAGTTTCACTTTAATCCGAAATTCTCGCAGTATTTCCCCGATGGGAAACGGAGGTGCACGAACGAACGAACGAGGGAACGAAGGTAGGTGAGAAAGAGAGAGATCGTCGAGGGATCGTCGATCGTAGAGGCTGGAAAGGTGCGAGCGTGAAAAAGAGCGTTGGCAAGCTCACTTCGATGAAATAGAGTTGGCTGCTGGCTTCGTGACGCGAGAACGTCGACGGTCAAGTGGAAAAGAAATCGGATCAGCCGGATGAAAGTGCGCTGGAACGGTGTGAAAGGTTCCCCTAATTAATCGTCGCTAATACGCTCGTCACGCCAGCGTTATGACGTATCGAGAACCAGAGCTTCTCGAGCCTTTCGGGCCTCTTTCCTCTCAACCGATCACAACCGATTCCCAAGCCTCTCCTCCGTTCCTCGTTCTGCTCATTTGTCGGGCGCCCAATCAGCCCGACTGAGCTTTGTACTCACTTCGATTGACTCCGGTTGACTCTGTACTGCCCGAGCGGGACGAACGTTCGTTTCGACGTTCGTTTCCCGATCGCTCGGCTCTCGTCGTTTGTCCGCGTTCGGAGTTCGACGAGTGGTCTTACGTGGTTTTAAGGACCGAGCTTACACACACGGAGGATAAACGAAGGAGTTGCCGGCGTGCTTAAGGAACGGGGATCTAGTCGAACGATCGGATTACGACTTGTCAAACGAAGCCCCCCAAGTTTCGATCCGAGGGTGTTGATTAAAGCCAAAGCGAGGCTGGATCGGATTGTTGTCGAGCGTGAAATGTTTTATTTAACGGAGGTGTTTTTCTTACCGAGGAAGTGGTTCGGAGAGGTACATTTGAAAAACAGATGAAACATAAAAATATTTTGCAACGTGGGAAAATATCCGAAATAGTCACAAATTAATAATAAATTTAACAATTTGATTAATAATAAATAAATTTCTAAAAATATTAATTACAATAAATAACATAATTATATATTATAATTAATTGTAAGTTATATATTATAATAAATAATATATAAATAATAAGTTATTCAGTGATGATTTCAAATCTCTTTGCTTGCAATGTAAGGAATGTGAGAAGTAAGTCTGGGGAATTGAATTAAGCAATCGGGTTGAATACCGTGGATTGATTTTGCAGAGAAAATAGTTTCGTCCGTACGGTAATCTGGTATTAATTTAACGCGACTACGGTGGCGCAGTTTCGAATTAATCCAATCTACTCCAGTTACGTAACGATTCATTGTACACGTTCTACTCTCTGTTAGATCAGCGAGTCGGCAATTAATGTATTATAATACTGGCTGGTTATCGTACATAGTGCGATCTTTCTAATGGTGCGGCGATACAGTCGTTGTTACCGAGTCTCGTGTCGATGTAAAACTCGTTTATTGACTACGATTGCAGTATCCGCATAAAAGAAAGGAACGACGGAAAATTATAATTACGAAACAATGTTACGGTTTTTGTATCACCTTTGTTACACACTTCAGACTTCGAAACATATCTCCAATCGTGTATCGAAATATATTGAAAGTTACTTGTAACAAGTTGAAAGAAAGAAAAGAAATTCAGAAACGTGAGTCAATTTCACAAAGAAATATAATTGCGATAAAATCATTATTCGGAATTATCGTCGAAACAATATGTGTTGAGAGATAATTCCAAGTGTCGTGCGCGCAACGCCAAAGGACTGAATTTTGTCGTATAATAGCAATGACAGAAATGGAAACCCTGGAAGATTTAGTAAGTATCCAACGCGGTCCCGTTTCCAGCAGTCTTTATTCACTGTCATCCCGCCTGGTTTCTTTCTTGGGCAACCGGCAGAATTCAAAGAACGTGTCGTAAACCGAATTATGCGGCAACAATACCCAATGCACCTTCCTTTGACTCTCGACGCGTGAAGTGCAACGATCATCCGATTCTGGTTCCCTCTTTTCCGCGAGACTTCCTTTCAAACGTATCGTCCCGTTTTGTTGCTTGAACACGGGCATGTGTTTAGCTTGACAGTCGCGTTTCTCAAGCATAACTGTATGAAAGACGAAATCAAAGTGCTTCCCGTGCTCTGTGAAATTTTTTTTCTTCTTTCCTTTCTTTCAATGGAAATTTTGAAACGCGTGATCGCGCGTTTTAAAACATGGACAGATATATAAAATATTCAAAGTGTAGCGAGCTCTTTTATGAAAAAGAAATTTCGAAATACGAATTTGCGTAGAAATGAAACAGTTAATTAAATGAAATGGTTACGTTTCCGAAAGAATTACAAGAGAATTTTTATTTGAATATGTTAATCCGCATAATTTACATCTATTATGTAACGATATCACGTATTACGTTGTACATTTTTCAATACGTAATACTTTACATAAAATATACGGTGTAAACTAATTTTTTTCCCAAATGTCAGATAAATTACGTCACATTCGCGTTTCCTAAATAAATTTGAAGTAACATTCGAACAAGCAATTTCACAGACACGGACGAATGACGGATTTTTTTTCTTCATTTAGGAAGACGGATATCTTCCTCTTGAAAGTTAGGTATCCGCTCCAAAGATTATCCGTCGCGGAAATTACTATGCGCGCCACTCTCTATAATTAAATGCACAATGAGAATAGTTTCATCCCCCAATTCGCAGGAGGCTGTAATTGCGTTTCGGCATAATTATTTAACGATTGCATTAGACCCGCATCAAACTTGCGCCGGGAACGTACGCCATCCCTTCAAGTCGCCTCTCCGCCGCCAGCCGCCACTATCGATCGATCTATCGCCATTTCGCTCGATTCTTTCGGGCGGCCGCAAACATCCCGACAGCGACAATCAACATCATTAGCACGAAAATGCTTCGTCAATGATTATTTACTTACGCAACTGGCACTCGAAAGGCCACGAATCCCCGACGATCGCTTCTCGAAAACCTCCAGTGTTTTCTAACAATTCTGCTCGTCACTTGCTTGACAAGCAATTAGAGAATCAAGCGTAGAATTATCGCCTGCTCGCGTCGAGTCAAGAAACAAAAGCCTGGCAATTTTCGTTGAATCAGTGTTGTTCCTCGGCGAGTTAATTAATCAATAATCGATAAATTGACAGGCTCGCGGGAAGAATCGCGTGCAAATGATGTGGAATATCAAAATCTACGTCTCGTCGAATGCTAGAGAGAAGGGATATGTGGAAATTTGCGACAAAATTCCCTCCGGGTAAACAGACGAATAGAAGCTTCGTCTTTAAATGGCACGTAGCTGCCAAATTTCTTAATATTCTTCGAAATTTATAGTGAAACCAGAGTGCCAAAAATTTCTCTCAGACTCGGCAATGTCATTGAATAATCCTAAGAAACAATCTCGTATCAAAGACCAAGTAGTCTATCTAAACGACAGAAATACACGCTATAGCCTCACGATGTAAAGACAGGAGAAACATCCCTTGGAGAACTGATTTCCTGGCGACATGATTTCCAAATTTCCACGTGAGAGAAAGTTGAACGACGCAACACCGCGACCGAAAAATTCCTCCGGAGGTAGAGAAGAACGGGCCACCCCACCCCCTAGTCCTCTCTCCTCCAGCCGTGAAACACACCCTCGTTGACCCACGTCCGTTGACCCCACTTCGAGCCCCACATAAAACACAGTATAATCGTCGCGAGGATCGCTCGTGTGGTTCGCTCAGCGTCGCTCACCCTCTAATTCAGCGAATTACGCGGCGAACAAAGAGCGGAGAGGAAATAGGTGGGGGGGGGGAGGAAGGGGTGAAAGAGGCCACGGCCGGATTATTAAAGACCGTTTGCATCCCGATACCGTGAAAAGGAGGTGCCCGCCACCGGTCACCCTCTCCTTTTCTCCCTGTTACAATCGGTGCTACCGAGAGAAGAGAGGAACCAAAAGAGAAAAGAGAGAGAGAGAGAGAGAGAAGGGAATACAGCATCGGAGAAAGGATGCACCGGCGGTGGTTGCACGACAGCCACGCCTAGTTGCCACCTATGGCGGCGCGGGTGCCGCAGTCGCGCGTAAATCGCGGCCTCCTCGTCGTCGTCTAATTCCAAATAATTCTCACACCCTCGAGCGTGTGCTCTCGCTACCTCGCTACCTATCCCGAGGTCGTTTCTACCGCGAAACCCTCCGACCCTCTAAATGCTCTTACTTCGCCGCACACCGGCGAATGGCTCTGACTGGCTGGCTTGGCTGGCTTGGCTGGCTGGCTGGGTCGCTCGGCAGCACGAGGTGCTCCGTGCAGATGCTGCAAATCACCGAGACAAAACAGTCGTCGTTCCATAAAGTTTGCCTCGCGCTGCCGCGCGCCGAAAGCGATGCTCTCTTTCAGGACTAACGACAGCCGCATCTCTTTTGATTCTGGTTGACCCGGAGCACCGTTATTTGGAACACCGTGCGGCGCACACCGCCCCCGGGGGAGGGGGTGGATATTTTCATTTCGGGGGGGGGGGAGATGGATCACGTGGATACTCTGTTAGCTAGATTGTACAATCGATACTTGATACTTCAAGAGATTAATAGAATTTTTGACTTTATTATGTATAATGTTCGTTATTGCGAATAGTATTGGAAATTGCAATGTAATAATATTTATGAATATTGTATATGTTGTGAATATGATAAAATCAATTTTTGAAGAGTTCAATATCGATTGTGTAGTTTGATGATAAAATTAAGAAAGAGGAGATATCTTCCTTCGATTTTCGGGGAATTTTCCTTACTTCTGATGAAAAAAGAAGGATTATGGTGTACTGCTCTCTAATAATATATATAATGACTGTTATTTAAATTATACGCAGTCGATATTTGATCCTTCAAAAATTTACTTGTATACATACGAAATTACATATGCACGTAATTTTTCAAAAACTGACTTTATAATTGATACATACATAGTGATAAAGTCAATTTTTGAAGAACTAAATATCGATTGCGTAATTCGATATAAAATTCAAGAAAGTTTCTGGAAAGCATCGGTTGCAAGGAAGAACAAGAGCTTGCAACTAGTTGCAAAAAGGACTGGCTGCATGCAATTTGAAACGCCCACCGTTTGCTCTAACAAGATATTCGATACAAGTTTCTGAGAGATATTCGACCAGTCGTTCTCGACAGTTTCGTCGAAGCTTTCGTCTTCAACTGTTCGAAATCTTTGCAAACACTTTTTCCTCACGATACGTTGTGCAACGAATTTAATGGCGAAAAGATAGAAAAATGTACGACTGACAAATCGTCGACGAGATGTCGATCAACAGGGGGGCAGTAAAAAAAAGGCGACGAGAAGAAAAATGGAAAAATTCACCTACCAATTAATTCACCTACGTAGAATGCTAATTACCTGGGAAACTGGAAACCGTATGGCGTTGCAATAGAGAATTTCGCGGCAGAGAGATAGAACGTTGACGCGGTCCCAGCTAATTCTATGTTCGAATTCGTTTGACGCGCTTCGAAGCTCGAGCTTCCGCGGGGAACGCCCTTGACGACCTCTCGGCCGCAGTCGAGGGTGTTTGTTCGTGAAACGCGATAATTAACCGTTGAAAACGTGGTTAACTCCTACGCTGGCGCGACGGTATCGCTTGCTGCGAATCCATGTAACAGAAACGATTATGGATGCCTTCGTGAATTATGTTTATGGTGGAGTTACTCGGCGATGCTGCGATTGAAATCTCTTTGATACCCTGTAATCGGATATTGAACATCTCCTTTGCGCGTGAACCAAGGAAAGGGAAAAAATCAATTACACTTCATTCTTAATAATTGTCATTTATCGAGCTCGTGTCCCGAATTTTCATTTCTATTTAATTTCTATTTCTAATTGACACTCTCACGGTGTCACGTATGTATACACGACGTTGGTTGTTCTGAAAAAATATTAATACAAATAAATGAACGTTGGGACGGTCAGATCATTAAAAATTTAAGTGATAATCAAACTAAATAAATTTGCACAAGTGTGTCTTTGACCAAACAGAAATTAATATTAATTTTGACAAGAATAACTCTAAGAATAATCTTCCAAGCTAAGTTGTAAAAAATGCGAGCCTGAAATCCGTCATACTGTCACAGTTAAAATCGTCAAAATAATGAAATATTACTGCAGTGTTAAAATAATAAAATTGTATAAAATTATTTATAAAACTTTTACAACAACGGTCCTAACGATTCTCGTGCAAATAATATTTCTCACAAACACGTGCTGCCGAAATAAGATTTAATTTATAAGAAATAATTCCCCGCCGGTGTATATAGAGGAAAAATTCGAGAAGAAAAGAAAAAACGCTCGCGTGGAACGCAAATTTTTCGAACTACACGGGACAGAGTATTTCGCTTCAGGAGTCGTTTACTTTGCGTCGTAGCTGATCTTTCGGAAGCAGAAGTTTATTACACGTTTGTCGGCGAACGTCTCGGTTTGCTACTTCCAGCAACAAATTATTTCTTGCCGGGGTACACAAAGTGATCCACTTTATCCATATTTCACGTGCCGCGTTCGCCCGGACCGCCCGGGCGTACAATGAAATTGAGGATACACTCAGGCAAATTTATTTTCAACTCGCGTATATACGTTACGTAATCTGGACGCCGAACGTTGCAACAATGTTCAAGCATCGAATAACGATATTTCACCTGTTTGTTTCTTTTTTCCTTTTCTCCACCCCACCCCCCTCCCCCGATTATCATCCAAATCTCTGGAGCAATTCCCCTCGCTCGTTGCAATTAAGCTTTCCCGAAAAAGCTCCCCGTCCGTTTCGCATATCAGACATCGAAAAATATCCATTCGCTTCGACGTTTCTAAAACCAAACCTCCGGAGTTCGTCCTGAAAAAATTTCCAAATTCTTCTCGACTTTCCGGCTCTTTTGAACCAATGGGCTGGAGGATCGATTAAAAAAAAAAAACTCCCGCCGTGGGAGGGAGAAACGCGATACAGACACGTCTCGCCCGTGATACGTGGCTTATACGAGGGTCATAACTCAACGCGGCGAATGATTTAACGCAACGGCGATGAACAATGATACTTCTGAGGTGCACGTTACTTCACATCCGAGTAACAATTTCGCCGGTTTAATTAATTCTGTCCGTGGGAATTGAAATCGCGGTGACAAAGTGGCGCGATTAATTCAGCGCCGTGATAACAATCCTACTCCAGCAGGAGGCAGACTGATAATTTTAATTATTAATTACGCTTGTTCTTCCAAGAAGCGCGCTGACAACCAGATAAAGTGACCGACCAACTTCGAATTTAACGCGTCATCAATCAAACCAACTCCGAAACTAGGCTACGTCGCGATCTTGCGCCGGAATCACGTGTCGAGAATTTTTTTGTCAAAGCAAAATTGCAATAGTCAGTTTCGAATATACTTAAGTAAGTAGATTCATCGCTTCTCAATCATTTCTATCCAACGATATCATGCCGACGAGTTCGGAAAGAAAGCGACGAATTATTTTCTGTACGATTCGGTCGCTCGTTACGGTCCGCAATCGGTTTGCCAGCGCAAGTGGTTGACAACGTAAGTCACACAGTTACGAAATGTAATCTGACAAACGGAATGACGCGGAAGAGGTGAAGTGGCTGTGCAATTCGAACCAATCTCTCTCTCTCTCTCTCTCTCTTTCTCTCGCGGGGGAAAAACAAACGTGTAAGCCCGCTTCAATTTAGCGTATCAGCATGAAATGACTTTTCCCAGAGAACAGCGGCTTGGCACGAGACGAAGAAAAATTCCTTCGAAACTACCCTCCAACCTAATTTCTTTCCTCGTTTCCGTTCGTGACCTACATTTCTAAATGAAAAAGAAAAGAAAAAGAAAAGGGAAAAAGAGAAGGACCAACACAACTCTCGCGAACTTCGTATTCATAACTAGTCGAGACGAAACCAACACGCGTAACCACTGCGAAACTTGCGGACTGCAAGTTCGCGATTCCTACAACGTTTCTGCGGTTGATAAAGTCCGTCGTATATAACAAAACAGTTCTCTCAGCAACAACGTTCTGCCGCTGTCAGGCAAACTTTCCAGATATTTCCTCGCCGACTAACGATCTTCGATTAATTATTGAAACGTTGATCGCTACCGCTGGTAGTTGGGCGGTGTTCTTACAAATATTTCGAGATGATGGTAATGACGAAACAGAAAACAAAAAAATTTCAAACGACAACTGCATAATATTGCAAAATGGGCATCGCAGTTTTATTGTAACATGCTGCTTTATTTGTAAAGAGTTTTATAAATAAAATTATATATAAAGTTTCATAATTATTTTATATATAAAATTATTTCCCTTAGCAATCAATGTGTTGATTTTAGCATTGAATACGATATCTCAAAAAATTTTTTTCAAATAATTAGGCCTAGAATTCTTACCCTATAGCCCTATATAGAGCTTTTCTTAGAATTTCTCTTTAGTGGAAGACGAGATTTTGTTCAGATAACTTTCCAATTAAGAGAATTTTCACGCAAGGAAAGAGGCAAGCGATCCATGTAACAGGTGTTCGTACAACGAATGTTCTACCGTACTCCCGCACGAAAAAAACCATTAAATCATTCCTACGCTCGAGCCACATACTTGCAGAAACTACTTGCCACCTAACCGATAGAATCGAGCCCAGGATCGAATTAAAATTCCCCGTGGCTGCGAGAATCCGTATTTCCCGGCGTTTCTTTTCGTGAACAGGGTCGAATGCGTCGTTGACACCAGGCGCGGCACGGCGCGATAGTGAAGGGTGCAAAGCGCGCAGACAGAAAACTGTTTCGCGCCCACGTACCCACTAGGCAAGCGGGGAGAGAGCAGAGATCCGAGGAGAACAGAGGAGACGATGGTAGGAGAACGACGATGTCGTTGGAAAGGGTTGAGGGAGAGAAACGCAAGTGGAATGCATCGACCTGGAAAAAGTAATGCGCTCTTTACGTCGCAGGTGGAGACAAGGACAGGTGGGCAGAGCGCGGTGAAAGGAAGCTGGCTGTTTGTATCTCCTTTCCAGCAACCCTGCCGGCTAAAGCGGCGCATACCTCCGGGGAGAATTCCGTCGTTTGATCTTCCGTGTCCGACAATGGCTGCCGTCTCGACGACGGGAATGGATTCTACGCGTTATGACGCGTCCAAACGACCGCCAAAGCCGCGTTTCGACAACGTCAGGGATATATACTACGTATAGCCCGACGCTACTTCTACAGTCTACACCCCTTCTGTGTCTCGTGCGCTTTCTCTATACGTACGTATGTGCATACGTCTGTCTCTCCTTCTCTCTCGTCTTTCGCCACCTGTCCGGACACACAGGTGTGTCGCGACCGAACCGACACGTTCCCGTGGATTTGTACCCCTGTGCCTTTGAGTTCGAATCGGCCCATCAACGACAACGGGGGACAAGCGGACGCGACGCGACGACGACTGAAAAGTGCCATCGCAGGAAAACGCTGCTTATCGGAACGTTGGCAAACTGGCGGATGAGCCTCGTGAAAATGGCCCGTTTGATGTCGTGAAAAGTGTCGCGTTGCTCCACTCTTCTCGTTCTGTTACACCGTGTTCGGGTGTACGGTGTATACATTCGCTTCAGGGGGGGCGAAGAGGGTTTTAGAATAATGATTTTTGTTACGACTCGCGTGGCCGGCTCGAGAGGCGTTTAGATAAGTGAATTTCCTATCGAATGGCACTCAACGTGCACCGTGCAGCGCAAGCTGGATGGAATATTGGTATGTTGAATTTCAAGATACCAATGTCTCAGTATACATTGACGGAGCTCGTTAGTTATTATCTGTGTAATTGAATCCGTAGACGGTGGCACAACATTGATTTTAATTTCGCTCGTTGTCGTCAACAATGTTATATCGTTATTGTTGAATTTTTAATTTTCACGTAGCAAAAGATTTTGTTAAAATTTCCTCGAGAATGCTGTTAAAAATTTTACTGTAACAAATTTTAAGCGACGCTTGCGTTCAAATAATTGTATTGAACAGTGCTCGATAGGTGAGAAAAGAAATTCTCAAATGATGAATCGAACGATCCCCCATTCGACTCGAGTTTCCGAACGAGCGTCCTAATACACACAGTTTGCCGAAATACGCAGTTTACAGAAATACATCGAGGAATTACGAAGAGTCAGGAAGCAGAAAATCCAGGCTGCTAGTTGCAGCGTGCTGTAAGAGCGTGCTATTATGCTATAAATCGGCAAGAGAGACACGGTTGGCACCGGCGAAATGAGTTTAAGGGAGATCAGTAATGGTCACATAGATTTTCGGATGCCCGAGGAACCTTAGAATCGACCGAGGATGGACTTGGCACACGAACCACTCGTATGTTAATAACTGTAGAAGGGGGGGGGTATAAGAGCTTTTATAGCCAGGGAGCTTTCTTGGCGAGCGATTTTCGATGTTTTAGAGGAACAGCCTGTCATCGTCAACATTTTTACCGATAAATTAAAATTATCCTAGGGGAAGATACGTGATTAGACCTTACTCGTCTGTCAATGTTCGCCGCTTATAAATCACTTAATATAAATAAATATACAGATTCATATTAATTCATGTCTTTATAAACAATATATTTTTAATGTGAATTCGTGCTTTTGTAATTTTTAGAAATGAAACTTGCGAATCGAATTACTTGGTAATGCTCTACGAAAGATGCGACTGCAAAACGAAATACAGAGTTTGATAAAAAAAAAAAAAAATAAAAAAATGCTAGGTTAGAAAATAGAAAACTATTGTAAGTAAATAGTTTTTCATCTATTGTGTCAAACAAAAATTCGTTTCACATTCTTATAATAACTAGAAGATCGATCCTACGAAAAATTAACAGTGAGCGTCGAAGAGATGAGACAAAAGCGTAGATAAATTTTTGTAAAGTGCCGCTGCTGTTAATTATCTAACCAAAAGTACAAAGCTGTACAAAGTTGTCCACGATATAAGCAGACACACAAAATATAATTCTCCTGTTCAGTCGAATGGAAATACTTGCAAGGAGCCCGTTAAGAACAAAAGGAACACTAGTCGAGAGTTAGCAGACCTTGTAACGCCAACATCTGCTGGCCAGGTGACTAACTTGAAGATACGAATCTCTGAAAGCGAAGGTTCAACGATTAACCGTCTGTTGTGCCTACTGCAATTGAGCATACCTCTCTCCAATTTCCAAGCTACTACTCGAATATAATAAATATAAAACCCAATTTAGACGCGATGGCTCTCCTTCAATAGACTAGGCAAATCTTACTTCATAAAATCGTTCGATTTCCTGCATTACTAATTCAATTAAGTTACAATCGGTGAAAGAATATTTCTAGATAGATCCAAATTAAAAAAAAAAAAATATATATATATATATATACATATACACTCTTTTAATAAAAAAGAGAAATCATTCACTCGGATCGATTATATTCTTGCATTCTTTCCCCACAGGACGCGAGGTGATATTCCACTTAAATGACTCGAGGAACATTCTGTCTACCTAGATTGAAGAAATATCATTTTTTGATAAATCGAGAGACTCCAGGTCGACCACAGGAACATGCCGATCGAGGATCGAAATATTCCTCTTAGGTCGAGATCGAAGAACAAGCGTTCCCCTTTGGAACAGAGCACCCGAAGGAACATATCAAATCGATAGAAATCGATATCTATTTTCGACCGATCGAGCAGGTATCCTCTCCGAAAGAAACGTTCGATGGTGGTGCGCCACCGCCTCATTTCGTATGCCGGATATCTTCCTATCAAGTTCGTCTGGTGTTCGCGAACAGCAGAAGGTTATACCACCGTCGAAATCAGCCCGGAGCGGCTCCGGCGCCATTTTAACGCCGCGAGACACGCACGATTGAAATTATCCAAGATCATACGCTTCGTTCCGTGTCTGTGCCAGGTGGAAGGCGCAACGAGGCCCGCGTTATCGTCGGTCATTGACATAATTAAAACTTGGCATGCTGAAATGATAGGGAGAATATCTGGTGCGAGTGTCTTTCTGCAAAAGTAGGAACGTTGTTGCCAACGGAAATTGGATGCGATTGAAGGATGATCAAGTCGGCCAGAGATTGGCCACTCGAGTGAAAATTCCCCGAATTATAGATCCTGCGATTTAACAGCGGATGGAAAAGAGAAGTTTACGAGAGTGGCAAGAATCGAGAGTCAAGTGGTAAGAAAATGTGGCATGTACATTCAAAGTACAATTTAATATTTGACAAGAGCAAGAGAATGAATAAAATTTGTTACCAGATGAAAAGAAAGAATGAGAATTCACGGGAATGTGTAAAAAAATATATTTCATACGTAGAGAAAACAATCATTGGCTATCTGTCACATCCTACAAAAATATGTATAATGTTTTCCTTCTGTAAAGCGACCTCTTCGTCACACAGTTCAATCAAAGAGATCGAAATAAACTATATTTGGCTCAGAAGTCAATCAGTGAGTCATGCGAGTCGCAGTTTATTGGAAATAATTTATATCCTACAGATGTCGTTGATTAAAACTGTCAGTCGACAGAACAGTTTCATCGTTATAACGTGATCACTATAATACGACTGTCACGACATTATAATTAAACTGTTGTAATTATTATGATATTATGTCACATTACATTATGATACTAGAAAATTTGACGAAAAGAATGGGTACAGGTTACTCTTAATGAAAAACAACTTAATAAAGCTGAATGGCTTCTGAACCCTCGCGTGCAATAAAAATCTGCAAACAAATATTTTCTACAGACGAGGACGATATATTTTCAATTCGCCAACATTCGTCACGTAAATGTACCCGTGGCACAGATACGACTGCAGAATTTGTTACGTGACACTGATATTTCGTCGATAAAACGATTTTAAATAAATAAATGTTTGGAAAAGTGTCAATGCAAAAACAAACTGTCACCACAGGAAACTTCAACACCGTTCCTTTGTCACGGACAGCGGTCGACGCTTTATCTTTTTCGAAAAGCCGCCCTACCGATTGCAAAACCATTCTACAGTGACGTTCAATTTGACGTTCAGATTTTTGCAACCTCGAATGACGTTCCCGATCGCGATCGTTTAATTAGAGATCGCACTTGTCTCGGCGACACGTTCCCAAACGTTCAATCTCTTTCAGAAATTGGCCGCGAACAAATTCGAAGGGAACATTCACTCTCCTTCGAGATACGAAATTACATTGAATAGTTGAGAATTCCTTTCGCGAAGGATAAATTGAATTGCTCTCCCAGAACCAGGGATTGAAAAACATTCCACTTTCTAAATAATGAAAACGTAATTACATCTAGCATTTATATTCAAAAGCACTTGGAACCATCTTCTTTTTTTACCTTTTGAATCGCCCAACCTGCGATCAAAAATATTTCGATTCCACTTCATATTGTCATAAATTCGTTCAATAGGAAATGCTCGAGGGCACTCGGAATTTATGTTTCGTAAAAAAATTGCTGAAACCGCCGACAAATATAACACGTTCGAAAGCGGTAGGAAAAAACCACAAAAAAAAATAATACACAATTAAACAATTTCTCTTTCAACAGGAAAATAATACAATTTTCTTTCAACGTCATAATGGAATAACAAACTGTATAATAAATTACATCACGGCACCGTAATAATTATCTTTGACGTTTGACCTTTGAACAGTTCCACTAAACCCGCAATAGCTGCATTTAACTCTAAACTAATTACGTTGCACACGAATATTTGAATATTTGAAAATTTCTGTATAATCCTCCATGTTATTTCGTTACATTTGTCCCTGCGCAAATGCAAATCGAACGTAAACTCCGGCTATTAATTCTTTGCCCTCGAAAGCATTTTTTGTATCATCTATCAGCAATTTATTTACGAAATGGTGAGCGAAGTATCACTTCAAATAAAATGACATAGCACTTGGAAACAATCATCCTGTTTGAATGCTATTTACCACGAAATTTCGAAAAATTGATTGTATTTGTTTCGTATGCGATTTCGTTTAAAGCAATCATTGAGCATTTCGTCAAAAATTTCCCCCGCCGTTTTATAAACTTTCGTACGGAACGATAAGAAGAATTTCTTCTTTCGAAATTCTGTTATTCCTCTTACGTCGTTGTATTATATTATATGAATTATTACGCAACACCGTGTCTACTCGTTCGTTATAATTTCAGCTAAATTTAAGTACGATGTCATCTTCGTCCAACGAAACAGTCGAGTGCAACGGGTTAAAACTGAAATAAAAAAAAAGTCCACTAAAAAAAAGTAAAATTCCAACTTTCCTCCAAAATATCGTCGTTGCAGCTACATTGAACGCCCCGTTAATCTCTCGCGCTAAAAATCACAAGCCACGTTGTCCGTAAACAGAAACTCCCTAGCCCAAAATACACGAAGCAACAACAGCCGACAAAGCCTTGGGATTAGTTGGTCTTACTGATGACTCTGGTCAGCGGATCCGTGTCTTAGACGCGGGAACATATGGTATTAGAACAGCTGATCTACTTAAACGGATCGATAATCGTGGCCACGCTCGCCTAGGAATTTCACCGGGAAATCTCTTGCGATGGTGTGTGCGTGTGTGCCCGGTCAACGAGCCACGAGCACGCTCGCGCGCATTTCGCTATAACGCACACACGTTCGATCATACATCGCGTCGTTTTGAAAATTCATCACACGCGTATTTTCATGGTCCGTTGGACGACAAAAGCGAATCTATGAATTCTCGGCCAAAGGAGCCGACCAGCCATTTCCGCTGACCGGTAAGAGAAAATGCTCGTTGCTGGGAATTAATCGAGGCGTCGATGAAGCTGGATCCAGGTTGTGTATTTCAATTTAAATTCGTATTTAGGAACGGTGAATAGGGACGATTCGTCGGGAGCGTGATGACGAGAAACGGCGGAGAACGTTGGAGACGTGATTACGATAAGAATTCGGACGACTCTGAAGATTCTCGTGGTAGCATGAGCGAGATAGATAATTTTTTTGCTACTTATACATCTAACAATATTATATATTATTTGTACAGTAATGCAATCAATAGTATTTTATATTGTTCATACAATAATATTTAATATACTGAATCAACAAATCCAAAGGTTAATGTTCATAAAATTATTTTCTCAATTAGAAAACATTTCGCTGTAACATTTCAGAAATATTCAGAGATCTCTTTTTTAACTGAAAGATTCCACAGTTACAAGATACAAAACCATCTAATTCTAAATAAACGAAGTGAAATTGAAACGCCGAGGAATATCCGCCGAAATCGCGAGATAAGAAATGTCAAACACCAAAGAAAGGAAAAAAAAAAGAAGAAAGAAGGTAGAACTGACTGAGGACAAGTTGATTCGCCTGCGTCAGATAACGTCACTCTTCCCACTACTCTCTCTACCGACGAGCCAAAGTTAAACGCGAGATTGAAGACCTTCAATTAAAACGGCCATCCAGAGAATCATTCCGCCAACGACTTCCTTCCAGAAGAATTCTTTCCACGACCGTTCCCGGTCGGGTAGCGACCACGCGGTTCGTAAAACACGATCACGCTCGCGCCATCGCGCTCCATTCATTCGCTCGCCGCGAACGAGGTGACGCGTTTAAAAAAGGAAGAAAAAAAAATGCTACCCGCTAGGGAGGAAAAGTTCATGGAGCGAGGTGGCCGCGCGAATATATACAGGGTGTTTCGTAACTTGTGGGACTGACACTTCGAGCGCTGATTGTACGCCTAAAAGTAATGGAAAAAAAGTCATATGAATATATGTCCTGACAGATAGGACATGTATTTATATGACTTTTCTTTCATTATTTTTAGGCGTACACTCAGCTCCCGAAGTGGGTCCCGCAAGTTACGAAACACCCTGTATATATTGTTTGAACGAATTCTATCGGACGTTCTCGTTCTCTCGATTTGATCCGACAATTCGCAGCTTGTGCACGTAGGGAAGCACCGTCTCGAAGAAACGGGGTATTATCTCTCTATCGCGCCTCTCGTCGAAAGAAACAATTTGAATGGTCGAAGCGGGAACAGAGGATAAGACCTTCGGGAGTCGTCGACAAGTTCTGACGTCCTCCACGAGTGTCCTCCATTAGTTCGCGTGTCCATCGGAGAAATGACAAATGGTGCACGTTGACAGGACAGCGTTAAAGTGACTCGTACTACTCGCGGAGGCAGCTGTTTAACAAATAAACAATTTGCCAACGTTGCATCTAAGAAAAATTTAAACGAAATTCGAAATTCGTAATTTTTGATTCGTTCAATTAACCTTTTTAGCTGTGATCCTTTTAAAAAGCTATAACGACGATCATAGATACTGTAAAATTACATTACACAGAAATGATACTTTTCTTTTTGAAAAATCAACAATTTTATCGTTTAACTTGATTAACGTTAATTAACAATAATCGATGTCATTTAGAAATGACGTAAAAGGAACTAGTCGAGTCTAGTCTCGAAATAAAATGTTAAAAATTTACGAACAGATATGTTTTATTATACTTTTGATAAGAAATTTAATTCAAGTAATTACTTTTCTCGCGTGTCGAGTGTACTCGTCGTAACGCAAATGATTCACAGCTAAGAGATTAATAAATCGTGAGTAAATAAATTGTGAATTCTTACACATTAATGGAAAATCTAAAATTGACGCAGTATATGCTCAAAATGCACACGAAAAAAAAAAAAAAGAAATGTAGATGAAATATCGAAAATATCTTGCAGTAAACGACACTCGGCAAAGAGCAACTATGAATTTGTCCAAAAACTCACAGTCCAGTAACTAATTTCCCGCGATAATTCTTTACTCAACTCGCGACATCGCGTAACCATTAAACCAGGTGTCTCCCCGTCGTGCACAAATACCAAACATTTTCGCTGCTGTCACAAGCTTCAGAACGTTCCTGTTCTAAACACAGAACTTGGTTCGCTCGTGTACGTTTGGTTTGCCCGAAGGATCGCGTACGCGTTGGGATCGCATTCGCGCGGACATGAGGGAGAGTTCCTCCCTCTTTGAGTAAGTCTACTTCTCGCAAGGATTCTCATCCCGAGGATGACCGCGAGCTACGCTGCAGCATTTCTGGCTGATTGTGGCTGCTCTGATTGTTAAAGGAGGGCTAAGCCTGTTTCGATTCTTCTTCTCCCCGATGCTCGAGGTTCGACGTGCTAATAACGCCTAAATCGTTAAAAGCGCAAGAAAGTGGGGCAAGTATGAGAAGGTGTCAAACGATTAATATCGAAAGGGCAAAAATTGGAGCCGATGGGTCACGTCAAGTATTTAGGCGTGGTATTTTGATAATTTCGAGCGTGAAACGTCGAAGAGAAAGAATCCTTCTGCTGCGGTGGAATTTACTTCCGCTGGAGCTTGTTTCGCGCGATTGCTGAATTATTGAATTTACGTACGCGTTTTCGATCGTGACGAGGCAGGCTCGAATTTCGTATTTCCCATGCTGTGAGATTTCCGTGATCCTCGCGAGCCTTGATTTTACTATATTTTTGAAATCCGCTGCGATATTTATGCCGTGCGTTTCCTTATGCTAAAGTCCGCGTCCATACCCAGAATCCATTCAAATGTACATCTCGCTCGAAACCTAATCTCATATTCCAGTCAGCCATCTGATCTCTTCCGTATTATCCTAAGCTTGACATTCACATCCATCCGGGGAAGTTCATTCGTCTTTATATTGTTAGTTCCATCCCGTGTGTATATATATATATATATATTTTTTTTTTGTATCTCTTTATCGAGCTTCGTATACATGTTTTCTAGTTATAAAGCGCGTTGTCGAATCAATTCATAATTTTCTAAAGTAAATTTTTTAAAAATAAATAAGTAAAATTTATCTTGTACCTATTGTATCGGGGTTAATTAATTTATTTATCTCGAAAGTAAATGACCTAAATATATTATTCTTTTTGTAGAATAAAAAAAATAAATATAGAAATTAAACGTTTGTCGTGCTTATTAACATCTAGTTTCTTTTTTCTAAATAAATTTAATTTTTATTTTGTTCCTCGTTTAATTAATTTTCTATTAATGGTCGATAAACATAAAAGACCGAACAGTGGTTGAGCAATCTTCGCAGATAAAAAAATATACGCAGATGCAAATTCAGATGTTTTTCTATCCGCGGAAATCCGATTACCGAAACGTGTTATGCGCCCAATAAAAGTCTTCTCCCGTGAAACAACTCCAATTAAAGTCCACGCGACTCCGAGAAATCACGAAACGGGCGTTAAAAGCAGAGGGGAACTGTCATAAAGAGGAAACGTAGTAACGAGTAAGCTGCCGTTTTATCACTTTCCGCTACATCAGACTGCGTTTTCGAAAACAAGCAAGCAGCAAGCGCGGTTGGGTAACTTCTCGCGCCTCCGGTCGTGCATACATCGTACGTCAGATCAAACTCGGATACGAACTACTTGAATTTACGACGAGATACGATACTCTCGATTCTCTCGAATTTATAATACCCAGTATTTATCACATGGAACACGGCTGCAAATACTGCGTGAGATGAGGGAACCAGAGTCGAAATTTTCTCCTGTGTTGGTGTAAGAGCGAGGCAATCTGTCGCCTGTTGATTGTGAGTGTCGTTTGCAATTGTACTTGAAATATTAGGTACAGATCGAGAGAGAGAGAGAGAGAGAGAGAGAGAAAGAACTTTGATATTTTTGTCATCGCTGTATTAGGACTTTTATTCTATTAATCCCTATTTTAATAAATTTTATCTTTATTCAAAACCACGTAAGTAAAAATATCCCTCTATTGATTCTTACAAAATTGGGGTTCATCCGAACGAATTCCTACAATACCGACACCTTTTATCCGCGCATTCACTGCAGAGAGGCTCGTTTAACGATTGACTAGCTCGCATCTTTCAAAGACGCAAGAAACTTTCGGATATTATCCTGACGTTTTGAACTAAACAACTTCCTATTACCCTCGATAACTTCGTGGCGTATATACGCGGCGGCTGCCAAAAGTTTCCGGCCAAATTGCAATTCTATTTCGGTTGAAATAATGCGCTAATAAAATTCTCCTTACGAAAATTTCACAACGTCGCGTTACAGAAAACCAGAGACGCGGCCACCGTACCCTTGGCGATAGATTTTTATTCCCTTTATCTCGACGATATAATTGGATTCCGCTTTTTTCGCCGGAAAGTTCTGGCAAACTGCTATAAAATACATAGGGACGCTCTGTTACGGTGTTCGCCAAGGGGAAATGTTTAACTACTTATTTTCCCTCGCTGTTAAGAAAATCGCAGAGGTAAGACTCGCAGAGGTTTAAATTTGATCCATCATTATATTTACTGAAACTACCAAAGTGGCTCGAAACGACCAATTTACAATTTTCTATGGAAATTTTGTAACTTTTAGAGTGATTTCTTTTTTTAATAAAATATATCAGTATTATTAATTCTTGTACGTAGCATTTCAATTTTTCCGATACGAATATTGTACTTTAGTCACGGGTAGTTTCTAGTGCTTAATTTAATTAGAAAGTCGTTCTCCATGACTTGAAAAGAGTGATTAATTAATAAATTATCGACATTTCGTGCCAACAATATGTACCGTGTAAATTCGACTGTAGAATCTGGAAAAATGTCGAGCACGTTGATTCCAACTGCCTGCACGAATATTGATTTCGGAATTACTAATTATCGTATTAATTATATATTTGACGCGCGACGTACCGTTAATTTTGCGTGAAACTTGGTAAGAAAATATATCTTTAAATCGAATAATTGTTGATCGCGTTGGTCGAAAAGTTTCAATCACTGAGCAATTTCAAGATACGAGAAAAGATACTTGGTCTTCGTGTTTCAAATTCTGCGATGAATAAAAGTTAAGTACAGTTTAACGCCTACAGGCATTATTATTTCAATACCTACAGACTATGTCAATTTTTAGAATCGACAATAAAATAACCGATTTATTCGTTAGAGGCGCAAGAGATTCGGACGTTTGATAATCTCGAGCGCTCAACAAAACCTACTAAACATTATATTCTTCGTCGTCGCGGTTGAAAACGTGAAAACTTTCAACGCTAACGACGCAGCAACGCCGATGATATTTCAGCGGGAGGAGCGGCGAGTCCAAGTCGATTACCATTTCGGTTTCGGAAACGACCTCGCCAACTGTCCAAATGATTTCGAAGGATTTCGTCGAGCCATCGATTTTCAATAAAACCAACGACATAAAATTAATTCCGATCTTCGCTCTCGCGGATTGGCACTCCTGGCTGGCGTATTAACTCGGTCGTTAGAGTCGAAGCGGGACCCTTCCTCAGGGATGGATGAGCTCGATCCAACGATCCAACTTCTGCGTTTTCAATACAATTCGCGGCGTATAGTGTCTCGCGGATGCTTGTCGAGAACGACGTTGTCCCTCATCCTGTTGAATTTGAAAATTCAAAGCGAACGTGCTGCGCTCGTAGATTCTCGGTGGCCCCGACAGGCTCATGAATTTGTGATACCATTGTACAACGAGTGGAAACGTGAAAAACACGTAGACGGCGATGGGAATTAATTGCCACGACGTTTGAAACTGGTCCCAATAGCGTTCTCGCACAGTTTTTCTCTTTTTTTTTTTTTTTTTTTTTTCGAAAATTCGAAACAGATAATTTCATCTGGCGTGGAATTTGAATGGAATTAAAAGTACGATAGAAGTACGGTAGAATTAACTGTGATAATTCAAGGAAGTTTCGAAATAAATTATTATATCGGGAATTTGGATGAGACTGCAGGCTCGACTGAATTATCGACTGAATTTTCCAAAGCACGAAAACTAGAAATGGAACCGCACCGGCGCGATGGCGATGAAGTATTTAAATAACCGGCTTCTAATCGATTTCCCCCCGGAAAATTGAATCGTTAAATCAACAATGTGTAATTGCTGCAAACTGTAATAACGAGTCGTCGTGTTACACGACGCGAAATTAATTACGATTACGCGCATGCTCATCAATGGAACAGCAAATTGTAGTAACTTGGCTCACAGAACAACCTCCTATTACTCTAACCCAAATAAAGTTCTAAACCCATCGAAACCTACTTAACGAGCTCGTTCCATCCGACGTTACCATTCGCTAGAAAATACAGAATGTCGCGAGGTATGTGACACGATACTAAATATTAACATAAGTAACTAGTAGTAAAAGACAACGTATAGGGTGATGAACTGTTTTCAGACGACGTCACTCTCGAGAGAAATATTAAAAATTTACAAACTCGAAGAAAAAATCGTCTAATATGATTACCTTGACATTATGTTTAATAAATTTGTTCAAAAATAGTTCTACGTGAGATAGATGTTACATAGTGCTATTGTGAAAATTAACAAATTTTAGCACTATCAGCACTATCACACGAGTATTGATTTAAAAGTTGTAGCGATGCTTACGTTCAATCACGAGCGGTCGGTGAAGTGTTAAATGACCAATTACCAACGTGAACGTGATTAGAAATGCAGAGTGTAGAAGAAAACTCGTCAAAGACTGTTAATCCACTAAAATTATCATATTTCCAACGTGAGTTATTATTTATAACCTGAAAGACAAGCATTAAATACTGTCGTTATTTTCGTAGATGAATTTTAAATCAATCTCATAAATATACCTGTCCTTCCTAAAAAAAAAAAAAAAAAAAAAATCGAAGTTTAGTGTATCCTGTAAACTGTAACGTGTCAAAGTTCCCTCGATCTCGATGAACGTGCATCATGAACAGATACAGGCGAGTTAGACAGGCAGCAAGAAGAAAATTGAACAGTACACAGAGGAGAGGCAACAACAAAGTTGGCCAGGTTCTTTTCTCCAACGGGAAGAACTTCGTGGAAACTGGCGTTTGGTAGAGCGGCGCGCTAAAAAGCTGTCTGTTTTAATAAATCATAACTGGCTGGGCGTGCAAACTAGTTTGTAATTAACCGATGCAAAATTAATTGACGCCGGCCGTTTCAACAACGACGGACGCTTAAAACCCGTTCGGATTCAAAGGAAAACGAACGCGAAAGTTTGAGGAAAGTTTCATGCAGAACAGAACAGAACAGATCGCTCGTTCTTCCCGCGGATGCAATCCCTGACAATGTACCAATTTACGACGCCGGCAGAAATACGAGGGGCAGCAAAATATTTTTCTTCGCGGTTGGAATATGCTTTCTCTCTCTCTCTCTCTCTCTCTCTCTCGTTGCTGCCAAACGATCTCGCGCAGTCAGTTTTGCGAATCGGTAAATCGCAAGGAACACACAAACTTTGCTCCTGAAGGATGTAATCTCGGTCTCGTGTAATTGCGAATTCGTCTTCCCTCGAAATCCGATTCAGGACTTGCGAATTTTAGAAGACAAGGTTTTGAAAATAATGAACTCTCTTCTTATGCATTATAAAAATTTCTAGATCTCATTTTATCCGTAATTTCCGTCTGAATATATAGTTTTCGTAGACAAATATTCAAGAAAATTTATTAACATTTGCTTGGATAAACACTTGTATGAAAAATCACAATATTTAAACAAATAATTTTTTCGCGAAATAGTACACACATAATTCCCGAGATATTTGACAAAATATGTATGTTCCGCGTCCCCAACTTTGAGGGGGTAGTTTTCACCTCTTCAACATCGACGACTGCCGATAAAACACGGGTCAAATATTTTTTTGAAAACTATATCTATGTCAAATTTCATTGTAATCGATGATCAGTTCGCGTTAAGTTAATTCGCGTTATTATAACGCTGCAAATGACACGCGATTTTATATTTTTAAGATATTTCAATACCTCAACGTATCCCAAAAACTGAAACATTAATTAAACATTGATTAAATTAAACGTGATTGATATCAGACGTTGAATTAACGTTGAACATAAAAATCTGGTTGATTTCGTTAATCTCGCAGGAATTTCTCAAATTTCGCAATTCCTCTCCGATAAATGACCGAATAAAAAGAATCAATATCTCCTCTGGAAGTGAACAGATGCAATTTCGAAACAACTGAGTAATCACAGTATCATATCGCAATGAACAAATAATCAGGTAATGAAATTGGCAAGTCATAGAAGAAAACGAATACGGAGAATAACTCGAGAATCCTAGCAGCTTTAAATCGTAACGCCTAATGCTCGCTGCAAAATTCCGTCGTCCGTGGCAAACTTATTAAAAGGCCATGCGGTTGTTATAACCGGTTCGCTTCTGTGGTCGCGGCAAGGATCGCGATAAAAACCGTCCGAAAATTTATGACGCTCATTCCATGGCCGGGGAACAGAATTTCGGTGGTGCGGGACATTTGCCTCGCGTCGCGTTTCACCGCGTGTTTCTGCTAAATGACACGAAATAATAACGACGACGGAAGGGTGGGCCACGTATACGTACACGTATGAATTTTTATCGCTTCGCCTTCCATTGTCCCGTATTTACAGACGGCCGTTCCTGACCGAAACAAACGTATGCCACGCGTATTGCATTCATTTACGGTCCCGTTGTTCCTCTCGCCGTTACCTTTGCCACGCTTGCCATTGTTACCGCGATGCGAGAAGAAACTGAAACTGAAACGCCGCGAGATATTTCGCTGAGACGTACGCTCTTTGAATTGTCAGACATGTATATTTTTGTGTGTGTGTGTGTGTGTGAAATTTTTCGATTCGATGGACGAGATATTAATCTTTCTACCGCGTTTCCAACACGGATGTTTTACAAAAATCCGAATATCTGGCTCAATCTACCAAGAGCCAATAACGCATCACGTTTCATTGCGATTTTGCACAATTTGTGCTATCTGAATTTCATTCGACGTAAATTCGTTCAATGCTTCCTCGTCGTTAGATTTAATAACGATTTCGTGAAATTTAGAAACATTGAGATATTCGTCACATTCGTGACACGATAAAGTTACCACGCTGACTGCACAAATGACTTGTACGTATAAATAATATATCCTCTGCAATAAACAAGAAGAACGTTCGATAAATAAAGTATAGAAATGTGCTACACCAAATGAACCAGTTTCATTTTCCATGCATCCTCAAAAACTTGTTACCGTCGACAGATGGTTCGAACGTGCATTCGCGAGAGCTGCGCGTACGAGAAAGCAAAGTGAAAACTACTTGGAACCATTTATCCATCTGAGCGCGAGAGAATCCTAGAAACGTCGTACGCGGAGTAGAAAGCGACGTCGAAGATCCGAGGACGAAAGTCCAAAGTAGCAGCAGTGCTCGAAAAATTCTTCCGAAAGTCGCGAAATCGCGTTGGCAGCGCGTTACACGCCGCGGTTGACGCTCGAGCACCTTTAATTCTCAGGGATCAGAATTAAACGTGGTAAACAGGAACCGGCGGCGGAAGTCGATGAAAGCGGCGGCAAGTCTTTTATAAAACGCGCGCGGACCAACCGGGCCAACGACGTCACGTGAAATACGTCGGGGAGGCTGGAGAAAAGGGGTGGCTTTGCACGCGTCAAATTAAACTAAACCAGTCCCAGAGCACACACACACACACACACACACACACACACACACACACACACACGGGTCTCTTCTCTGTCTCCTCTTCTTCTACCGTAGCTGTCTCGTTCCTCTTTTCTTTTTTTCTATTTCTCTCCGTCCCTCTTCGTGCTACGTGTTTCTTTTTACCCCATGCTTCTTTTTATTTTCTTTCTCTCCATATCCTCGCTGTCATATGGACGCGCGTGCACTCACCAGCAACGCATTTGTATGCAAGTATACACAGAGGAGATACGGACACAAGGACAACTGTGTACGGACCTCAGCAGCCTCTCTCTCTCTCTCTCTCTCTCTCTCTCTCTGCCGCGTTTAACGAGATTGCTTTTAATATGTAGTATACTATAATGCTGACTGCGGGTTTATATGCTCCTCCCGCAGCCAAAAAGCAATTCTTTCAGCAACCCTCTGCCGCTATCGCTGGTACACGCGACCACGCTCGCTAGAATCGAGCGACTAAAATCCTGCTCCGTTCCTCCTCGCCGCTTGAAAATGAATTCGCGCGCGTCCCGATTCGTCAATATGTCGAGCCTCGTTCGCCACAGACACGTGGATACTGATTTTGAATTGAGAGATTTAAATACGTAATAAACTCGCGCGTTTCCTCTAACACTGGACCTACAGCGAGAATTAAAGTACAAAAATTGATAAAAAGAGAAATTAGAATGCAAGGAACAGGAGGGAGTTTATAATACTACGGCAATGGACACGAACTTGCTATTCATAGATTTTACAAAAACTAGTCGAATCTCTGAGAAAAGAAAAACGCAACAATCTGCAAAGTCAGTCTAAAAGATTATAAATTGGTCATTTTCACCACTTTATGGTAGTTTCAGTGTTAAAGTCGATTGACAATCGCGCGATAACAAAGATTGTCAGAATTTGTTAATGAAACGAGCGAGATAGTGGGATGACAGGATCGTAAAGTAGTGAAACAAGTGTCAAAGTAAACGGATAAAATATTTCAACTGATGAAAAACACTTGTTAGCGTCGTCTCGAAATAGAATTACAGTGAATTTCGCTGCGGTCGAAAGACTTTATTTCCTCGCCAAATCCACAAACTGATAAATATTTCGCTCGAACGCCTGAAAGTCTATCGCGTTTGAACAATGTCGGACAACCTGAATAATTAACAAACGCGTGTTTTCCTTTCTTCTTTTTTTCTTTTCTTTTTTTGCGTATGCCGAAAAGCTTCGCACTCGCATTATTTACCATTTCAATTCCGCAATTTATTTTCGTATTTAATTATTGGTTACCGAAAGCAACTAAACGAGGCGAGCGCGGCGTCGAAATGTTGATATAACGACGTGGACGCGGCGATTGAAAAGCGTCGAAATAATTAGAACATAAACAGCGGTGTCGCGGCTACAAATTTGCAGATAACGTTTCGTTCTTCCCTCTGTTGTTACAACAAATTAAAAAGAAAGAAAGAAAAAGAGAAGAGAGGAAAGAGAAAACGTGTGTGCGAAAAAAGGAAAATCTCGCAAGTGTGTATGAGTTTATGAATTTTATAAATCATCTGTCGCGCCCCTGTTCCACGGTAAAGATTCGCGGTGTATTATTGAAATTTGCTCGAGAATGGTAAGGAGGTTAAGTCAGCTTCGCGGAGCCACTACGTTTTATACGTACGATGGCATTATACGGTATAGTACAATGAGGGAAACGTCTACCTCTGACCTTTTCGCCAGATAGTTAGTTTTATCGGATTTAGTCAGTCACCGAACGAACCTCGTGACTCTGCAACTTCGGATGTTGGACGTTCTCCAAGAAGAATTGCCAGCCCCTCTGTTTCTTACCTGCAACAGAAAAAAATGAAACACCGTCACATCGAAATCGTAACTGATCGATCGCAGTTGAAACGCATTAGAAAACGATTTAAAGATTTCCAAAAATAATCGAACAACAATCCAACGATTATTACGATACACATAATTGCGTGGAGTATTTCCAAGTATTTCCAAGTATTTATAAGAAATGTGAAATCTAGAAAAATATAAAGTATCGAAGTTAGAATATTTAATGAAATAAACTTCTACTTGAATCCCATTCGAAAATTTTGGGAGCTGTTACTACAAAATCAAACAACTTGATAATACCTAACGAAGAATCCACCAAGCGTTTAGTATAAAAAAATACACGTTTAGTTAAATTTCTTTGCTATTGTTTGCTATCAACACAGAACATTGAAAACAAATATCCGCAATCTAGCGATAAATCTCGGGACGGAAGTTGCGCAATTTCAACACGTCCCCGCTTCTTCGAAATGATTTGTTCCGGGGCGAGGGCTGGGCGAAACGCATCAGATCGAACAATTAAACTTTCATTAGCCACGCAACTTTAATATTTAATCTTCGAGCGTTCGTACGAGAAAGTAACTACTTGGAAAGCGAACGAGTACAATGGTATCCGAGAAAGAGAGAGAAAGAAACGCCATTTCCTTCTCTTCTTTTTACCCCCTTCTTTTTCATATTTCGACCGATTTCACCGAGGCAAGATCCAGCGAAGATCGCGAAGTGGAACACCAGGACGAAAGTTCGCTCGCGCAACGCTCCGGCAAAAGAAGAAAGTTCGTTTCAACTGTTGCACTTAACTTGCTCGCTGCTTATGAGATTTTCATCATCTTGGATATGAAACGTTGCCCTTCTCTCTCTCTCTCTCTCTCTCTTTCTCTCTTTCTTTCTCCAAGTGCGGACTTCAGCCTAACAATGATCCAAACTAGCTTTAGACCTCGAGCCTCTCGAAGAACCAACCTCCTTCGTCAAACTATCGCGAATGTAAAATTCAAAACGGGAAATCGATTCTGCGTCTTTGATTCTCGCGATAATTTTCTTGAGGGGGGCAAAGTTTATCGCTGTACTTTGAGAAGCTGTGATTCTTCCAGTTGGTCTCGAATCGTAAAAATAAACTGTCCACGCGCGCTGCGACTGGAAATTAAGCTGTCGAGAAAGTCAAACCCCTGCCGATGGCGATCGACCAGTTTTATATGTTTGAAAAGATATAAAAGTATCAAGTATTGTGTATCGATAATACATTAAATATTAAATTAATGGCATATATAGGCGTCCTAATTACTTTTGTCACTTGTTTGTGGCTAGATACGAAAAGATTGTCATCAACGAAACGCTCGTCGAGAAATTATTATTTCGGGAGATATTTTCATTTTAATTTTGTGTGAAATCTATGCGTGAAAGACAGAGACAGTATAAACGCAAGCGTCCCTGTCACTTCCAGTCAATTTCACGAAATTAAAGTTAAAGTATTTCTCGATATACATTTTTGTTTTTTTTTTTTTTTTACGTCGAGTCAATGCATCGAATAGACAAAAAAGTAAAGGCGATCTTGAAATCTACCTACAAAAATATCATCGCTGCCATATTAGACGAGCGCTTCTGAACAACTCTTCGTTCGAAAAATTTCTACATACCTGCGAAAACAACGGAGACAAAGTTATCGAGACACTTTGTACGCGTTCTTAGTTGCCAATAAAATTTCAGTGAAACAGAACGTACTCCTTTTTACCTTAAACATTCGAGTCCCTAATGTATGATCTTATTCCACGCGGAGAAATATCCTACAGAGTCGAATCAGAGTCGAGAGAGTACTCGTTTGCGAGAGATTAAATTGGCTTAGCTTTCCGCTTTTTTACAAACTTTTTCGAACCTCGAATACCATCCAACGATTCATCTCGACGGACTTGGCTCGATTAACGATCCTCTCGTCTGTGGAAACACGTCTGTCCAATCACACGGTTTAGAAAAAAAAAGAAAAACTGCCTGAACGACGATTCAACGTTGCCATTTGAGAAACCTCATCCGCGAAACTAATCCGCAGTCCGTGAAAGTTTATCGCCCTAGATAACCCTAGAAACCTGTAATATCACCAATCGATTTCGAATCACGCCGATTTGCCACGCGTGCCACGAGCAACAGTGTTCAACATCGCCCTTAAAAGGGACAAGTTCAACCGTGAAACTTGCTACGTAGCTGGAGGAGACTGTTTTACATACTTGCGACGTATTACGCAGTGGTAATCTACGATTGGCGCGGAAGTCGCGTAATACACACACACACACACACACGTGTGTTCTCATCGATGGATAGCGAGGAAAACAGCCGCCTAGCTGTGTAGCATCGATCACGAGACGAGAGATTAAGGAACGTACAAACTAGGAAGACACGGATAGAAAATAGAGAGAGAGAGAGAGAGAGAGGGAGAGAGGAGAGCAAAGGGAGCTGTAATTTAGTCGAGATTGTCTCTCGCTGCATGTGGCTTTGGCCAAAGCGGTGATCGTTCCGTGGATACGGGACATTGTGCAAGAAATATTTATGAAAATTTACATAAGTAGATCGTTCGTTCGATCGACAATGAATTTAAGGGGAGGGGGGGAAGGAAGAAGAGAAAAGAAGAAACGAAAGATCGACAGAGGATAAAGAAAAAAAGAAGAAAACAGCCTCCGCGGCGAAAGAGATAAAGGACTGTAATTCAAAAGTTGTTCCACCGTGCAGATGTATATTTTGCGAATGGTTGCCGCGATCGAGCGTCACGTATGCGCGAGTTACGATGCATTAAAACTGCAATCGGAGCGGCGCGCCGATGCAAGGGCGAAAGAAACGGGTCGACGGGTGGAAAACGTGTCGACGCAATCTTACACGCGGCTTTGAACAGGAGCTCGCTTGTTCGTCAAGATTGTTTATACATAATGCAGCATGACGTGGCGCGGCCGTGCAATCTGAAAATTGATTAAAATCGATCGATTCCACGGTAAAAAGTTATACCCGGGACCGTTTCCGACCCAGTTTCCGCCCTCGAGTGCCAGTTTTATGGCAGGCTGAGTTCCATCTCGAGCAACGTTCCGGAGTTTAACTGGCTCGCCGTTGTTTCACTCGATCGAGAAGGTTACCGCGGTGTACTTTTGATCGTACAAATGTTAGGTTTCGGTGGATGAAGTTGGAGGCAAGATTGGCACTGACAAGAGGCAAGATGAACACGTGAAAATAAACACAACTGCGGGAAATTAGATGTACTTTCATTGGACGTACACTCTGTGCAAAAATTGGCAGTCAATTAAATACGGAATCTAGATTAAAATTAAAAGAAATGGAATTGAAGAGTAAATAATGTTGACTTCAAATTTTTCACTCCAACAAGATTAGGTTAGTTTAAACTGTGAAATTTGGATTATGCATTGTCAAATTGTAGAGTCTGGGCTATGTATTTTAAAAATTATGAAGTTAATGACGTATGTCATATCCATCTGCTGAAATTAACTGCAGCCGTTCTACTCGTAAAACGAAACGACATGGGCGAAAAATATGAGAAATGAAACACTTGCCAAACGCGATCGAGAAGGGGCGAGAAGATGTTGGTAACGTATGTACAATAACCGAGAACCAACATCTGGCCCTCAGATGGATCAGTCATGGCACGCTCGCGACATAAATTCTCCCTCCTGGGTGCACCCTCTCCAAACTTTCCGCTCCAGCCATACTTTAACCCACCTCCCACGATTCTTCATTCGACTGAAACTACGTATCAAACGCCATCAGTCCGTACCATTAACCATCCGAATCCCTCTAAATTTAGCTTTTACTCGGTGCAGCCGCGCTCAAAAAATCTTGGCGCACTTTTCATTTATTAACAAGTCGAGCATTCATCGCTGATGGTAAGATTTTCCAATGGCAAGTGCAAGTGTTACTCTAATTGTGAAACGAGTGCAATACTTATTTTGAGGCACACGTTTCGCGAGGCACTTCTTCGTTCTAAAATTTGAAACATGGAACCGCCAAAGTGGTCGAGATGATCATAATTCTTCAGAACTCGGCAGATTCATTTGTATCTCTCAGCGACGAAAATACCTCGTCAATTGCCTTTGTAATAAATTTTTGAAATTGTAAAGAGAGTTCATTGACACGCACTGTTGGATGACCAATCCGGACAATATCGAATCTATGCAAATACTGACAACGAGCTAGCAACAGTCGACATAAAAATGAACTGTGATTAGCTAGATAGTCATAAGGGCAAGATCCAATAGTCGGTCATCTATGCTTCATCCCCTCCCACTTGATGATGATAACCAAATATATATATAAGGACATGCTTTAGAGACATTCGATAGCATAAAATATTCTAAATCACTATAGAGACATTTTATATCATTAAAAGCATTCTATATCATTCTATTTCATACGACCACGATTGTAACAAGGAATAAACTCTTCGAAATTGTAAGCGTGTTGTAACTCCATTACACGGAATCTAACAATACATGGGGTTATGTTAAATATATTAATTATAAATATAAATAAATTATGTATTCGTGTATGGAACAAAGGTACGGGGCTTCGCTAATCTAAAGCAGAGGATCACTGATGCCATCGCCACCATTGATGAAGGTACGCTACAGTGAACATGGCAAGAAATCGACTACCCGTCTTGATGTGCTTCGTGCAATTAATAGTGATCCATATTGTTGGATGACCAACCCAGACAATATTGGATCTATGCAAATACTGACAACGAGCTAGCAACAGTTCGCATAAAAATGGACTGTGAATAGTTAGTCATAAGGGCAAGATCCAGTACTTGGTCATCCATGCTCCTTCCGCTTCCACTTGAGGATGATAACCAAATATATATAAGGACATGTTTTACAGTAGAGAGTTAGAATACTACAGAATACTACAGAATACTACAGAATACCACAGAATACCACAGAATACCACAGAATACCACAGAATACTACAGAATACTACAGAATACCACAGAATACCACAGAATACCACAGAATACTACAGTAAAGTTAGACAGAATAGAATATTACAGTAGATAGAGACAGACTAGAAGATCACAGAACATTCTACATCATTCTATATCATCCTACATCATACACGACCACGAACAAGGAATAAACTCTTCAAAATTATAAGCGTGTTGACTCCAACAATATGGAGGTGTATTAAATGAAACAAAAAAGAAAAAAAAAACTTAAACATATACGTCTCATTTTGTAACAATCTCCACTCATCTGTCTCTTCATTCGCCTCAGTAACAAATTTTCGAAGTTGCAAAGGTCACCCTGTATATAAATGATTCGAACGTATCCAGCGAGTGGAAGATTCGAGACCCATCGCTACTCGATCCCGTCTCTACCAAACAGGCATTCCAGTCCCGTGGCCACGTGGCTGGCTGGTGGGAGAAGCGAGTCGGCCACGCTTCCAGATCGTTCGAAGGGGATGGGGAAGGGAACGAGTTGAAAAAGCGTGGCGCGGACTCTGCCTCGGTTGGGGAGGGAAGCGTGGACGAAGAAGGAAAAAGGAGCAAAGGCGAAACGAGTCGAGCCGCTAACCGGAGGTAGAAAGCGAGATAAAAGAGCACTCCGGTGGCGTTGGAGGAAGAGCCACGCGGCGCGAGAGAGGCGATATGCCAGGCTTGTTTTGGCCTACCGGACACTGTGGGAAAGCATCTGAATGCGGATCGTGTCCCGTTCTCTCTCCGCCACGCCGTCACTCCCCGTCTTCCTCGTGGATCCAGCCTGAACCAGGCAGCACACAGCCTCCGTTCTCTCTGCCACCGCCCGGCATAATAATCGATCGAGTCCGGTCTAATTGGAAAACGCTGATGGTCTCCTACCGATTCCACCGATTCCTCAGCCCCGTTCGTTCCACTTCCTTTTGCCGCTGCCTCGTTTACCATACGGGCACACTGCCAAGCTCTGGCAGTTTTTACCGACCTTGGGATGGAGCTGTTTTGCTCGCGAGTGGCCAAGTTTCGGGGGGCGGGAGTTTGTTGAAAACGTAAACGACGTTGACTCGTCGAGGATCGTTGCATAACAATACCACCGACGCTTGTCTTTGGTTCCGTTTCTTTTCCATTTAATTGGAAGATTGAATGTGTGAATTATGCGCGATTGTTGCCATTATTTGCAACAGTTACGAAATAATAAAAATTCTTGTGGAAATTAATCA
Source organism: Tetragonisca angustula (assembly GCA_036937485.2). Taxonomy (NCBI): domain Eukaryota; kingdom Metazoa; phylum Arthropoda; class Insecta; order Hymenoptera; family Apidae; genus Tetragonisca; species Tetragonisca angustula. Next base: position 707,797 of record JAWNGG020000096.1, on the reverse strand, counting down.
AGTGAAATTCTTCACTCACCGATAGTAAAATTATTACTCTCATCAGAGCGAGGAGTAGAAAGATCCTCACAAAATCAATGCTAAACCCAGTCAAACGACAGGTTTAAAAATTTGGCATTCCTTTCGTTAAAGAAAACGATAATGCATAATTTCTTCTCATTATTATTGTCTGAAGGTTATTCTGCGCGCTGTCTTCTAAATCAAATTACTCGTATTTCTCTCTTACGAGTAAAAATCTTTAAAAATGTGAGAAAGACAAGGGTACGAGTTAAAAAACGAACAGATACAAAGATATATCGATGCGTTCGATGTTAATTATAATAATAAAATTCTTTCAGGGAATCACCAATCCGATCGAAATCACGTTTCATTCCTTCTTGCCGGTTGTTAAAGCTAGCATAGATGCTTTTGGCAAGATTAATGTCGACTCGACGAGTTAAAATCAGAGTGTAATTATACGGGGAAGATCGTTCAGCTTACTCATTCCGACTAGCTGCTCAAAGCTCACGCGCGTTCCATTAAAGAAAATACTGTTTCTTTTTTTCTTTTTTTTTTTTTTTTCTTACAACGGAAACTGGTTTTTAATGCACTCCGTTTGTTTACGAGGCGACGTATAATGACGTCGAACCTTCCTAAATGGAACGCGTGAGTTTTTTACGAAGGGACAAAGTTGATTGAGAAACTTATGATTAACGGCCTGGCTTGATCTGCTTTTGGCTTACTCTTTTACGCTCTATCGCGGAATGGTTTTCTGCGTTCGCTTGGCAAAAAATTTTTACACAGCAGGCAATACACTTAGCCCCGGCTGTGTGTTACGCCCGAGGAGAACATTAATTACGCATGTTAACGTGTACCTCGCAGCGAACACCTTCTGCGAAGCAAGAAGTTGCCACGACAGGTTCTTCTTTCATTCATAAAAGCAGCCTGAGAAAAATTCATACGCGAGTGACCAACCTGTCGGGGTTAATTCTCTCGGAAATTTGCTCTACGACATCGGTTTCTCGATGATTTTGTTGAATTTATTGGAATGAAATTAAATCTGTTAGATTGATCAAAAATTAATTGCGTTTGTGTGTGTGTGTGTGTGTGTGTGTGTGTGTGTGTGGGTGAGGAACAAAAACTTTATTAGACAACATATTTATTATGCATCACCTTTTTCCAAGCAACACTCTTGCCTTTCTCGATAGAAAACAGTAAATGATATTCTCACCAGCAGTGAAATTTAGCAAAACGTAGTCTCGAGTCTTCTTCGGATAATTTTTCGAGCTTGTACAATATTTTTTATAGTAATACATCAAAATATATATATCGAAGATGTCTCTCTTGAACAATTCAACGGCAAACAACTGTCAACGAAATCGTATTTTCCAAACAAGTTCCAACAATTAGCTATCAGACTGCACAGTGGTATTTTCAAATGTTTAAAATTTGAAGTTAATTACGATATATATACGTTTATCTGTCAAAAGAAGAAAAAAGAAGCAATTAGTTGAGAAGGAAAAGCAGCCCGATATTTTCAGCGTAAAACCAGCGTGGAATTCAAATTCAAAAAAAAAAAAAAAAGAAAGAAGAAAAACGAGAGGAGAATTTCCAGCCAGTGCAGGTTTTGAGATAGTAACAGAGGCTTGTCGTCTGTCGTGTGTGTCCGTGCCGAAACTCGTGACGAACAAAACGTGTTTATTAATAACTCGTTAACGGAATACAGCGGCCATTGTTATTAGTTTAAACGAGTTTCGTAATGAAACGGGCGACGCGTGAGCACGAACACGCTCCTTTCCCGCCAGAGCGTCACGCTCCCAGCGATAAAACTTCGAAATTGCGTGCACGACGTTCGAATTACGCGCAGTACGGGCTTTGCTGCCCGGTTCCATCGTGCGCTTTTTCATTTAAAGGAAACAGATCGTTCGAACCAACCAACTGGACTTGCACTTCCACCGCACAGTCTGCCTCTCTGATTTTTACGCGTCGAGAAACTTTCTTCTGCATATTGTCACGAGATTCAAATCAATGTTTACATTTATCCGGGAACGTAAATTCACCAACTTTCTCTCTGAAAACAGTTCGACGGTCGCTCGGTTCGGTAAAAACGAACTCGCAGAGTGATCTTGCTGAGAAGTTCATTCGTATAACGATGTCGCCATCTATTAATATGTAGCATATACTAAGAGTTTGTGGATGTCGTGATCGATGATCGCGGGCGATGATCTTTTGTTTGAAAAGAAGACTAGCGTATGTATAACGCTATGTGGACGCTCCACGTGTTTCTTGAGTCTGCTTCAACGTATATAGAAATAAAATAATTGATAATATATCGATAATATATCCATAGTTTAACACAAATATATTGCAGTGAATTGTATTTATTTATTCTTCAGATCTCTTGTCGGTTCAAGAATTTCGGTTCAAGCTCAAACCGATGAAACTGCGATTCCATACGCGCCAGGAGAACTTGCACACGCCGCCTCGCTTCCGTGTTCAATGCCGTCGTTCCCACGAATTCGCGAACTCGCTTGGAACGAATTAGCGAAAACGAGGTTTCACAGACGAGGGACGCAATGAATTTCGTACGACGATTCAATTGTTTTTGTTAACCAAGTTTAGAGTATACAATATCTCGCTCTCACGATCTATGGCCACTTTCTACCCGTCTACGTAATCGTTGGTTTCAACGATCCATAGAGTTTCTCGCTTCAAACAGGCTGCTAAGCTTGCTGTACGATTGCTGCAATCTTTCAGAGAGAAATATTAGAAAAATGTGTACTTTCAAGGGAACGCAATTTTCTAATTTGCAATTATAACGAAGCTTTGATCTGACAGATCGTGAAACTAAGTTCATTTTCAGCACTTCAGTTCACACTCGTGTCGAAGAATTCATTTATAATCCTCTTCGTGGAATTGAGAATGTTTATAAAAAAAAATTATATTTCTTTCATCTCCTTTTATTCCACTTACAATGGAGGACTCCCCTTCGTTTGCAATTTGCATAAAACCATTAAACGAAAATCACCTAGTTAGAGCTAATGTCCGTAAATGATTAATGTAGCCGATACTTTATCCACCGCCCTGTACGAAATCACCATATATCCTCTATCAGAAACCCTCAAGAAGACCATTTTTCACTCTGAAGTACATTTTCTGGAGAACTTTCCTAATTATTCCTTCAAAATCTCGCTTTGCTATAAATCAAGCCGGATTAATTTATGATGTATCCGCTGTGTCTGTCATGTAAATCGCAAATGTTCATGCGAATCTACATTTGCACGAAGGCAACTTACAAAAAAAAGAAAGAAGAAGATGGAACCTGAATGAAAGGATATTTTTAACATCTTCACACTCGAGTGAAAATTCTGTAGGTTTCATCAGCTTTATTTTCTACATTATCGCCGTTAGTTTATACTTTGCGAGAATTTCGTCGTACAGATAGTAATTTTATTCGACACATTTTGATGCACTTTGGCTTGTTTACATCACTTTGGATGTTGTATTCGAGTTCGTACATATTTCTCAACCCTGTGCGTGCACATCTTGGAATTTTTTCCCATTGCTGGATGAGCTTGCCCTCGGTACAAAAATACGTTCGTAGCCGAATCGCACGAATTTCAAAGGGACAAAAAAAGGAAAGAAAGAAAAAGAAAACGGAAAGAAAGAAACCGAGGGGAAGAAACGTTTCTCAATTTTTACGCTCCGATGCCGCTTTCTCCCCCTCGACTTCGTTCAACCGCTTCATCCAACCAATCCAGCCTCGAGTCGAAGTTACCAAACGAATCTTACACCGTCAGATCCGCGACACGTGTTACGCAAGCTGGATTTCGAATAAGAACTCTGGGCCGAAAGCATCGACGAGGCCATCGTCGTGAATCGAATCGCGAAGCGACGGTGGATCTCGAGCGTGACCTTTCGCGATTTAGGATATGAAAACTGCATTCTTCCATTTATTTTTAATTGCGTGGTGAACAAACAAACGATTATCCGTACCGATATGGATTCAATTTCAGTGTTCCTTGCGCTAAAGATAATATCACTTCAGTGGAGAGTATATCCTCTAAAAATGTCTCTTTCGCCAATTATCAATTATTAACTGTAGAATGAGAGAGATAGGTTCCGAAAAATCGTAAATGGCAGGTGCTATCTCCCAGTACATGCACGTTTTGTTGCAAAACGAGCGTACACGTGATCCGCTGGTGCGCGTAATACTTTCAGGAACAAAATGGTCCGACACACAGGTGCATGTCGCTGAATATTAACGCTGAAACGTGCTGGTTTTTAAAACAACGGCGAAGAGAATAAACACGACAGGTTTCCTTCTTCCTCAAATCCAAAAACCCTGTTGTCAAATCCATTTTACCGACAAAACGTCGAAGAGATGTCCTTGAGACAAATTAAACCCACTATCCTCTGCAGAGAGACAGAGAGAGAGAGAGAGAGAGAGAGAGAGAGAGATTTGCGCGTTAGCACGAAATAGGGAGAAAGAAACGCACACGCACGTGTAGAAAAATTGTCAAAAACCCACGAAACATCGGCGAGAAACAGTGATCAAACGCTTCGACGTAAATAAAGCCGAAAATAAGCGAAATACGCCGCAGTTTCGAGCTGCCTTATGTACAAGTGGGGTTTAATTGGTCGTGAATTACAACGTCCCCGTCGAGACGTCCCGTCCACTTTGAATATTTAACGCTAATTGATGAAACGCGGCCTCGGTGAACGATAGCTGGCGGGAAAGTTATCACCGACTTTAGTCGATAAGTCGAGGAACCCTGGAGCCTCGAACGAGCCAGGAGTCGAAGCTCACCCGATGTAATTTGCAGTTCTTAAGCGCGTTTAATACGCTTTACCGACTCGAACGCCGAGGGAAGACTACGTAAGTGCTCGCTCGAGTAAAAAGGATTTCCTTCGTGGATTACAGACGGAGGATCCCATCTGTTTTTGTCAATCATCCGTTCCCTACTTTTTACGCAACAGGAACAAATCCTGTTATACAGTTCGTACGTGAACGCTGAGGATTTCTTTTCTTCTCTTTTCGTTTTTTTCCTTTTCTTTTTTTTTTTTTTTTTTTCAAGGGCTGATCTCTCGGGTTCGATATGATCCACGTTTTACGTCGCGCGATGCTTTTTGCGCACGCGTACAGGTTGCTAGTGAAAAGTTCGACGTGAACAGACTTAGGGGCTTCTCTGCCACGTTCATACTTTTGGAAATTTAAAAAATTTGAATTTCTTTTAAATTTTCTTAATCAGTACGGAAAAATTCGCGGTCTATGTTCGTAACGTAACTGTTCCATAGGAATCGTAAGTTAACAACTCAAGTTTTGTGGTATTAATGTCTGTGCACTTTTTGCACCTGTACACCAAAAATGTGAGAAATTTTGACACTGTCCCGGCGAAATGTTTGAAATGTTGGATGTCAAAATCGTCACTGTAAAAATTTTATAAGTAATTGTACGATTTTATCATTTCGACGCTATAACAATCAAACTATTTCAAATTTTCGTTTTTCACAAGTGTTTAAAAGACACTCGGGATATTCTTACTCTGTCGAAACTAATGTCACTTTTTGCTTGGACAGAAACACAATCGCGTAAATCTATTCATTACAATTATACATTTAAATGATAACGATTCACATGGTTATTCCAGCGTTAATAGATATTTTCATCTATTTAGTTATATTAATATTTTTGTAAACCAGCCAGAGTCAAGTCGTAAACGTTGTTGAAAGTAACAAGAAAAATGTATAATACTGCTTGCCAAATAGTTCAATCTAAATTCTTCCTCGTTTGATTAGACATCAAATGATACATACTGAGCAGAAGGCGCACGACATGAATCACGAGAGTTTGATAGAGCAAACTTCCCTTTGGACACGGACTTTGACGCGTAATGAGAACTTCATCAACGAAGAGGTAATTTCCAGCAGTGCTTTAATATCTTCTTGTCACTTGTTTGCTCGCATAATATAATAAATGCACAATACAGGACATTCGTAAGAGAGAGTCAACAATTTTGAATGATTTGCAAGACATTCAGCTGCTTGGCGCTTTACAACGTCCATGATAAAGTCTGTGAAATTGCTCCGAAATTGTCCCGAGAAACGTTGGATTACGAACAAAGTTTAATAAGCGAACTTGCTTATTAATAATAATTTTTCGTAGCTACGAGAAGGAAAGCTACAAAAGAGAAAATGTCTGAGATTGAAAAAAGAAAAACAGTGGAAAGAGAAAAATATTACCTATAGTGCAAGCACTTTTGCAAACATCCACGATTCATTTTAACTCTTGACATTTGACTGACTGGTTCGTGATTTTTTTTTTTTTTTTTTTACTGATGTTGACCGATGCGTTTTTCTACGCGGTATCTTTTCTGCACTTCCTCAATCGATACAGACGAATTTTTAAACGATAGTCAGACGAATGAAAAACCCTATAACTCTCTGCGCCAAGCACTCTCTTTCGCTCATCGTTCTATATTCCAAACGATCTGTACGAAGCTCGTATCGAATCTCAATCCCACTTTCAAAAAATTCCTACGTCGAAGCTACTTTCCACATTGTTGACTGTTAATGGGCAATTTTCGAGAATATAACAAAAATAAAGACAAAGAAATAGAATCTCGGTAGAAAACACTCTGCACTTTATGCACAGTGCGTTTGATAAGAACGTGGACACCGTTTCTCTGAGAGAAAAGAGAATATTCTTTCTGTAAGAAATTTTTCACAGATCGAAAGTACAGCTGAATTAACAGTCTGTTATATCATCACCACCAGCTTTTCAGCGCGCAATTTTCGAATTCAATAACTCAGTGTCGCTCAAACATCCTCAAAGCCTGTCCACAAAACTCCAATTGTCCATCTATTTCTATTTCTCTTTTCAGGGAAATGACGTTCGCCGTTCTTCAAAACAAACACAGTCGTTCACGTACGGCATTCCGTGGCAATCTGGCACTTGAGAGATTTCCCGATGAAAAATTAAGCGAAAAAAAAAAAAACGGCGATCTGATTACCGATCGGAGCTGGATCGGAACGATCCTGTTCACACTTGCCGGGGACACGATGGAATTTTCCATGACAGCCGGTATCACGTACTATTAGCTGTAAATGCCAGCGAGCATCGAAACGTTTCCTCCACCGTGGAGGAAGAGGCTCGAGTAGCTGGAGGCTAGCTAGCTGGCTTCCATTTTCAGAACAAAGGGTGGAAAAGGTAGAGCCCGGGTCCGCGGGAGAAAGGATCGATTAAGTCGAGTGGATTCTACCGGCAGTTAACGAACGGGAGACCCGTTGGTCTCTCTATCCCATTCCCGTGGCGTCCCTCTACGTAGGAAAGGACAGAAAAGGGGAGAACGAGAGCCAATCGAAGACTCCTCCGAGCGCGAGCTTCTTGCACGAATGCCTCCGCGCGAGTCTCTCTCTCTCTCTCTCTCCAGTATTTTCGTGCATCCTCGTTTCTCTCGTTTCTGTTAACGCGCTGTAACGCGCGCACCCGACGTCCAGATATCGATAAAAATTCATTAAACACCAACGACGATCGGCGATCGGCAACTCGTACGGAACAGCGACCTCCTTTAGTCGAGGAGAGTGGATGTCGAGACAACTGGCCCCTCCCCTCGCCTTCAGTTTCAGTTCACGAAGGTATGACAAACTCGAAAGGGGGTTCGAGATTCTTTCAGGTCAAACAGACTCGAGAGCACGTGCCTGGACGAAGCTGCTGGAAGAGTAGAAGGAGTCTAAAGGGTAGCAGTATGGGGAAAAATTTAACGCTGAACTTAACCAAAATGGTTCAAATGGCCAATTGATATTTCGTAGTGTCGTAGATACTTGTAGTATCGTATGTCGTTGTCGAGTCGTAACATAATAACTTGTAGTTGTTACGGTCTTTAGTTGTATTTAATTAGAGTCGATCGAGAGTTGTGAGAAAGCGTCGATTGAGTTTGAGATTGTTGAAAGAAACAGTTTGTTTGAATTCTTCGCGTATATTAGTTGTTAATCTGTGTTCGTTACCTTGTTTAATCACCAGCATTGTCAAATATTATTTATATTTAATCTCAACGATATAAAACAGTGCAGCTTTCGAGAGAATTTGGAAGCCAGCAAAGTTGAATTGCAAGCGAGTCTTCACTTGTACAGGTGAAATAAAATAATAAACGACAAAGATGATTTTCGTCACTAAACTTCGTTACTTTCCAACGACGCTGCATTCTTTGTAAAACTACATATTCTCGCCACGTGCAGTCAAATCTCCACGTGCGTTCTTTACCTTGAGCATTCGCTCGTAGTTCGATCGCTCGATATCGACAAGAATTCTTACTTCCATATAAGTAGATCCAGTAATCCAGGTCGAGGATTTCTAGTAAGACTTGCAACGCGTTCCATGTTGATCGGTGTCGTTACTTGATTCTTACAGATCCCGCGAACAAGGTCATCGCTTTCGATTTCGATTATCCACGGGGATCGTTCAAAGAAGCATTTGTCAGTTGTTGAAGCTCTCCCACAAAATTCGAGTAAAAAATCGTTAGGCAAATTCAACTAAAATTTTATTTTATTTTATTCTATTTACACCGACTCTCGCTCGAAGCTAATTATCTCAGTGAAAATGATTTTTAATCAACTCATCCACTCTTTCCTTCTCACCCCCCCCTCCCCTCCCATCCTCGTCTTGATCGACTGATCGAACTCGTTTCACAGAACGGAAGAAACGAACGATTCGGTGCTCGACTCGGAGCAATTGAAAACGTAATTGTTTCCCAGGGATTTACCAATTAGGGGATGGAATACCTCTTAGAGAGCAAATCGGTTTTCCTTTCAAGCGGACATCGATTAAGGATAGAAAAGGCTGGAGAGGACTGGTGGGTCCTTTTCAAACGGATGGATCCTCTCCGCGACGCGGACAAAAGCCGAAAGCGGAGCACAGGTATGTACGTACATGCCATACACACAGTTTTTGGTGTGGCCAGGCCACGTTGAAAAACACCACCTGTCGAACCTCGCGCACGGATACGGCACGTACTCGGATAAATTTATTCCCGCGGCACGCGACATTCGATATTTGCGATATAACGAGAGACACCGGCGCGAATTGTCCGCGTTTTACCTCCTCCACGGACTGTTTCGAAAGGCTTCCCCCCGGAGAGACGAGCCATCGTGTCACTTGTTTGTTCGGCTTTCCAATCTCAATTCTTGTTTTATTTACAGCTTTCTGGAAAATCCTCGTACTCGGTAAAAATCAGTCGTACCAGACTGTGGATTTTTATGCAAAATCGTACTTTCGAAAATTTTTTTTCATTCGTTCGGGATTACAGTCTGAACACTTTGCACATCTTTTCGCGTTGCATCGTAGCACGTGCTCCGTGCAATTTTGTACTTTTAAATGATTAAACAGTCTGACCATAATCAACGTGTGTGAGGAATGAAATTATAATTACAAATAAAAGAAAATTTTATTTGTCTTTTCTAATACCGATGACTCCCTCTGTCGTTATCGTTCCGTCTCGATTCCCCCTCAGAACGCGCAGCCAGCGTCGTCTCATTCCGCGAAAAGTTCATCTTCTTCTCCGCTCCGGTAGTAACGCGTGACTTCGTCGAATTCGCGATGAATTGCAGGTTGCGTACGACGCGGGAAAGGGAATTACGAGATTGCTACCCGCAACCGAGCGATTACTCCTCGAAACATCGTATAACCCGTCTACGACCTCAAGACACGCACGGCACTTCGAATTTACAAATCGCGAGTTCTCGCTTTAGTAGTCGCAAGGACGAGTAGGAAGAAAAAAGGAGGAAAAAAGAAATATAGAAACGGAAGGAAGAAGGAGGGGAGACAGCGTACGTTCGTACTACCTCCGCGCGCTCAAATCGATTATTTTACAGTCGCTTATGCAAATGCGATTGTTATTGCACGATTTATCGGATCGTGTTTCTCTCGCGAGGGAGAACGAACGGTCGAAACCTACCGGCACGAGTAATATCCGGCGTGCATGGTCGTAAGTATACTACGCTACCGTTTTAATAGCCGTATTTTAATAACTTAACGCTGCAGGTTTGTGTTTTCAAACACTTTTTGCACGCTTTTCTACTATCGTCAATGGAGCTTCTTGTCCTTTATTTTTTTTTTTTTTTTTTTTGCTCGGTGAACGCAAAGTTGAGTCGCCACAGCTAGTTCGAGAAAAATCAGGCGGAAACCGTCTCTTCCGCGTTGTAATTTAATTTATTCATCGTAATCATAACAATTACACGTGAACTGTTATTTAAAATTCAGGCAGCAAGAAACGCTGAATATTTATATATATATATATATAGATATGTGTGATTCGCTTAACCGTTAATCAGAGAATGCATTAAATCCCGACGTTACCGGGCATTATTACAAACGTGTTTTATAATGAGTGTATCTTTGCATACGCGCTTGATATTGAATTCAATGCGTTTAATGATTTTGTTTCAGAATAGTATGGCTTCGATTCGTTTTTATGAGAGAGATCCAACTCTCATTTTAAAGCGGTTTCTCATTAAAATTGGAAAATTCAAATACAAACTTCAATCCTGACCTTGTCCATCAATTGAAACTGAAAAACTAAAAAAGTTCTACTTTATCATTAAAGAAAAAGTTCAGTCCCTATTTTAACCCTGAATTAAAATTCAAAATAAGAAACTCTTTTCGAAAACAGTATATAAATTTAGCCCTGATATTTCACTAATCAATTACATATTCTAATTTCTTCTTTTTTATATAAATATTTGAAAGCGAAGAATTCTCCGCCTGAGCTACAAAATACAAAAGCTTCGACTCTTGTTTCAACCAAGATTTAAATATAAAAGTAATCGATACTAGACTGGAACAACCAAACCTGTCAATACGATGAATCTCAGATTTTCTTTTTTTACAATCGCTCGAAAAACACGAAAATTCTTGCTGTTAAAATTAACGTTAACTTCTGTTCAGAGAGAAGTAGTATTTGTACAAATCCACTTGTTCCAACTAGCGTCATTTAAATAATGCACGTCAAAGACCGAAATGAAATCTGAACTGTCATTGACGAAAATTCGAAAACTGCCGATTCAATGTTCGTCAGAAAGTGGAGGATCCGCGAAATTCGTACGAATTCTTGGAAATGTCATTACGAGACTGCATTAGGCAAACGACTCATCCGGGGGATGACGGTCGCGACGGACGAAACGGAACTCTCGCAGAAATTTTGCGCGACATCAATCCTAACGGGACCCCGGGAGCGAACGTAAATGCATTGCCGGGTCGATAAATATACTCGTTAAACTGGTATGCGTGCTGGCATCGCGCATAATAATTTCCGGCCGCGGCACGCCAAAACCAGCCGAACAATATTTAAAGTTTCGAGCGATCCGCGTCGCGAGATTTACGCCGAAATCTGGGCATGTTCGTCGTCGCACGCTGTGAACGCGAAGCATCAGTGTCTCACTCGTGCGCAGCGTGGAAACGCTGACAGAAAAAGAAAGAAAAAAAAAAAAGAAAGAAAAAAAGAAAAAAAAGCTTTTCGTGCTTGGATATTAAAACGTCCTGCGCGATTCGCCGTCTTTCGCGAAAATGACGATGTCACTGCTCCTCTGTCTTCCAATTCTCTCTCTCTCTCTCTCTCTTTCTCTCTGTTTCTGGTTTTTGAATTGAGAGGAAAAGTCGAAGAACGACGCATGTTGTTGCGAGCATACGTGGAGAAAAAAAGCGAAGCAGTGAATTATCCTACAGCGTAAATTTTGCACTTGACTGACTGATTTTTATTTGAAATACACGGTGAAATTAAATACCCAGAATTTTAATAATCCACTTGAATCAGTCCAATTAAATTAACAATTTAAGTGAATTATTGTCGATTTATTCCACTATTATAGGCCATATAGCGATACCATTTAAAGATTAATACTGATTCATCGTTTATAAAGTGTGTATAAATATAGAGATATTTGTTGAAAATTAACATTAGTTTATATTTATACACTATCGTAATATATGTATTGCTAAACTATTTTATTTTTCCATCGAACATACAGAATACACTTTAGCGAACAGTGAAAAATAACAATCGGTTTTAGAAATCTCGACAGTAAATCAAATCAATCGGAACGATTTTACTTGCTGTCACAAAACGAGCTAAGCCTGTTCATACATAGAGGCACGAGATCAGAATTTTTAGAAAAGCAATATCGCGTAAAATTAAGGATATTTCTTTTACATTCACTTTGACTTGGAAAAAAAAGAAACGAAGATACACTGTACAAATTGCGCTCGTTTATTCCATTTTCCCTTTTCTTCCTTTTTTTCTTTTCTTTTTTTTCATTTTCAGATAGCAACATACGCAGCGCGATAGGGGTGGCAAAACGAATTCAATTAGAATCAAAGAGGCGGAAAAGCCTGCGAGAATGGGATGAAAAAAGAGAGAGAGAGAGAGAGAGAAGGGAAAGGAAACAAAAGAAATAAAAGTTGCAGGAGAAGATAAAGCCGCGAAATTTTAACGACACACTCCCGGCCAAGTTGAAAATTCCCTCGTTTCGATAAATAAAATCTTTTGTCGCGGTCGTTCGGGCTGTTCCAAACGATTTTGTTTTTCCAAGCATTTTTTACGCACGCATACGCAGAATATCTATGCCTCCGCGTATGTGTGTGTGTGTGTGTGTGTGTGCGTGTGTCTTTCTTTTTTTTTTCATTCCTCGTTGTGCGTCATTTTTTTGTTTTCTCCCCTCTTTTTTTTTTTTTTTTTTTTATTCGACGTAGAGTTTTAATTTCGAGTAACCGGGTACACGGTCAAAATGAAATTGCGTTACGATGAATATGCAGGCGATGCTCGTGATGTCATCGAAGTACCAGCAGAAAAAAAAGAATCACGAAGGGAGAAAAATCACGGAAAAATAGGATAAGTTTTGGAGGATTTGTAGGGAGAGAGAGAAAGATTACGATGACATTTGTTTAAATCTTCGCGATACCATCGTTGCCTCTCGTTCGTTCCAGTTATTTTCTTTCTTTCTTTTTTTTCGTTTTTTCCTTTCCCTCCACGCGTTAAATCCCTATTACGACGTACGACTTGCAAGTCAAATATTCATGTGTCCATGTTTTTTAAATTTCCGTTTCTAAAATTCGCTCGTTCGTTCTACCGTCGTGTTTCATTAATGTAACGCAATTATTAAACTACGAAGGTTTTTGAATTATCGGTGGGAAATTTAATGACGTGCGTAATGCGTGTAATGCGCAGAAAATTACGCAAAGTATATACCTACCTAAGGGATACCTTAAATTCCCATATAAATTCCATTTGTGCAGCTGCGTTGTTTAAAAATACGAGTTTGTATAAATATCTGCAGCATGAAACTATTACGTCGCAGTAACAATTATTAACGTTTGAATTTTTAATTGAAATAAAACACTGCAGCAACATTTAATAATAAATAACACGATAAAGCCCACGTAAGATATTAATAGCATGAAATGATAACACGACTCGTGAAAAAATACCACAACAATATGATTCTTTTATTGCAGTAATCTACGTAATAGCTAAAGATTTCTGGTTAAAGATTCAAATGCTGTCTCTTTCGTGAAAAACACTCGACGCTTGAAAAAAAAAAAAGATTAAGAAGAATTATTCGTTAAGACGCGTGAAGAAATTCAAGAAAGCAAGAAACGATGAGATGATTCCACGTAATTTCGCGTTGCACGAGGCACGACGAAGATCGATAATACTCGCGAGAACTATTCTCAACACAACCATGTCGCCGTAAATCTTCCATTAACCTTTTGCCTTATAACATCGAGTTACACTCGTGGCACAGATTACTGTTCTGATTCAATAAAGACTAGTTGTGCCCGTAACGAAGTTTCGCTTCAACTCTAACTTCACTCTCAATTCTTCGAGCCGGAAGATTGTTAAATACAAATGACGTTACATTATTTTGTACATCGTTGTGTATACTTTCACAGTTTCCCGACTAATTACGCGACACGGTAAAATCGCCGATTTAATTAACACTCGCAAACGAAAATTTATCAAATGGATTACAAACTGTTGTTCAAACGCGAAATTCGCGAGCTCAAATATCTAGGAATCACGAACGAGAAAGTTCATCAGATAAAGATGTTAATTTGATATCAAAGCACTGTTTAATAATATATAATTTTGTATACAAAGTGCGCGTAACTGTCGCTGTAGAAGAAGCAGATTGTCAGAGCAATCCTTCTACAAAAATAAAATCTAGAAAATTTGCCAACATTCTTACACTCGTTTCTTACACTCATTCTGTTAGCTATCTATTGCACGACGTATATATCTACGTTTCGAACACAAGAGAATGTAGTTTTCTTCAAGCTCATTCCGAATATTTTCCTCTCGCCCAACTGTTTGTAATCCAGTTAAATCCAGATAAATTTAATAATGTAAATGAACTAAATCGAAAATAACAATAATAATAATAATAATAATATTGTAAGAACAATCGACGATTCACCATTCATTCAACACCTGCCGGAATAACCACCTAAATGTATACGAAACGTATTAAAATAATTGCTCACGAACACATTCAAACATAGCGAAAGAGCGAGGGATGAAATCGAGGACCAACGAGCCAATACAAGTCCTTGCGGATGCAAGGACCTCTCTCCCCGCAGGCCTCGTAAAAAGGCCTAATGACGCCTGTCGTCATTGTCATCCGCGACCAGTGGCCATTATCGTCATTACAGGTGACGTGCTACGCTTCGAGCTCGTCGCAAAAGCTCGTATCCTCGCACGCACGACCTTCTCTCCTCGCGATTACCCTTCTCGCGTATTCCGTTTTTCTTTTTCCTTCTCTCCCCCACCCGCCCCCCCCTCCCTCTTTTCCTTCCCTTTTTTCCTTCTCAGCCCTGCGGAAATTTCTCGCGGAAAGGAAGAAACTCCGGCAATTTGTACGACCGGCGGCCGTCAAAAAGGAAACCGCGTCCGGTGCCGCGTGAAAACAGAGAAAACGAAAAAAAAAAAAAAAAAAAGAAAAAGAAAAAAAGAAACGCCGGCCGAGCATCGCGTTTCACCGGGACAAAGGGGACAAGAGCGTTTCCGCTGCTCGGAATATGCGAGTGGGTTAAGTTGGCCGTTTCGTGGCGCGCGAGATTGGGTTGATAGCCTCGGGGCCATCCAGATACTTCTCTCTCTTCTTTCTCCATCTCTCTTTCTCTCTCTTTATAGATATCTGCACGCGTGCATACATGTCTCCCTCTCTCTCTCTCTCTCTCTCTCTCTCTCTCTCTCTCTTAACCATTCGTCCTCCGTTATACGTCTCTCGTTCTGTCTTTGCACGTATGCCTTTTGCGTTTCATACATGTCTCTCTCTCTCTCTCTCTTGCTCGTTTGCTCTCAATGTCTGTATCTCTCTCTCTCTTTCTCTCTTCTACTCGTTTGCTCCGAACGTACGTAATACCTCCGTCTCTCTCGCCTGTCCGCTCTGTATATTCCGAGCGAGCAATAGCAGCAGCGATGGGCATGAATCGGCGGCTCGATTGCGATCCTCACATCGATGGATCGATGGTGTACAGTCGTCCCTGACGTGCTTCAGAGACTCCCCCTCCCCGTTAATGCCAGCCGCTTCGATTCGTCGGATTAATTATGCCGGATGAGGAAGAATAGACACTCGATGGACAGTGAGATCGATAAACGGGACTTTTGCGCGTCTTGCGAGTGTGTGTTCGGCGATTGGTTACGCAGATCGGCGAAAATTCGATGGTGTTTAGAGCAAACGAGCGGATGGAAGTTATACGCGAAAAGGAATCCCAGGCGAATGGTTTATCGATACTCGTACAGAGTGATGTTTTAGCTAAATTAATTCTCGATCGTCTGGCTAATTAACCCAATATGCGGGAAAGTTGGAAAGTTTTCGATGATAAGTTGTAAATCGTGGACCTTTATTAAAAGATAGTACGTACGATAGTAAGTAGTAGTGACGTTAAAAGATAGTACGTACGATAGTAAGTAATAGTGACATTAAAGGATAGTACCTTTGTAGATTGAGTAACAAATGGAGCGAGAGAATAATTGACAAGTAAGGAAAAGATGATTCAATCAGTCTTCCAAAGAGACTAGTCACCAGATGAATAATTTCGTTGGAATAATTTCCATCAACGATTTTCCGATAAGATTCTATGTTTAATTGTGCAACGTATTGCCTGACAGATTTCACCTCGTCGATCTATAATTTTATTTTGTTCAATGAAACACGCTTCGCATTTTATTTCTAGTTTTGTAGCTACTCTCGCTCCTCACGAAACCAAGACAAAGGTAACAACACGTAGAACCTTATCCATCAAGCAACACCCTCCGCGACCCATCCTGTATCCTTCTGAACCGCATTTCTCAGTCAATTGAATCCCCTTGACAGAACAAACTACTTGAGCCATCGTGCACTCGGGTATCCTTTAGACCATAGAAAAATCCACCGTCACCCATCATCTCCCTTAATCACTTCTGAACCCTGCCAATCACCCAATATATCCTCCGAACAAAAATCCATCGAAAATCACAATCCCCATCGAAAATCACAACCCTCGCACGCGCTCATTCTCCTAAATCCCACTTGAACCTCTCTATATCCCATTGGATCGCTTAAACATACGGCAAACAAGTACGAGAACTCGTGGCGGGCTTACTCTCATCGCTACGCGCGATGCGATCGGTTGGATCGAGAAGACTCGTCGTGGATGACAGGCGAGGCAAGAGATGGGATCGAGTACCTCACAAGTAGTCGTTGGATTTCGTACTCATTATATGTACTCCCAGTGGAATGTATATATTTGCTCTGACTTGATCTGGCAATTAACAAAGGAGAAACTAACAGTAAAAAACTTGACGACACGTCTTTCAGTTCTGGGAACGTTCTGAATGATTTTTGCTGTGCGTTGCAGGTTTTTGGCTGGAAGAAGCGTATACTAATTGGGAGACAAAAATGAGAGAATGAGAGAATTTTCATATAAGAGAAGCGACCATCGCTGAATTTAATTTATTATTCAAGACACGCTGAAATAAAATTGATACCCATTTGTTTCTAAATATCTTTATAGATAGATTACACATTTATGTATAGATTACAAAGAGATATCGGTAGTTAGTCCTCCTTTCGTTTAACAAAATTAAAACGATCAAACCTGTGGATCTCAAATATTTTTGGCAGCTAAATTACATAATTTCTTTTAATGCAGTTGATTCTGTAACGTTACACGTGAAGATACTCTCCGAGGTATGCGAAAGTTATAACATGTAACTTTACACTACTGATACTGCGCCAATTTCAAATTGAATCATTGTGAATTGGTATCATCCTACCGAGAACTAGATAAACATTTTTATTATAATGTATGTGTATTATAGTATGAAACGTGCAGTTCGTACGACAAAATGTTCAGGCAAGAAAAAATTTGTGTAATTAAACGTAACAGCTGTTCATATCTACTGTACCTATTTTTCTATAAATGTGTCTGACATGTTTATAGAAAATCCCACCTTTAGAGGACTGAAACCAAAAACTTTATTAGCTCTTAATTAAGCATAAATCTCACTTGAAATGATCGACAACTTCTCCGTAAAAAAAAAAAGAAAAACGCACAATCACTTTTGTAAAACTCCAATTTCCAGTATGTGCAGGTATCACTCGTAAAAGTTTCGAATCTTCCAAACCTGTTACATTTCCGCAACCTGTATCCTACTCATTCCGCATCTCTTCGAACGTAGTTTAATCGAGTTCAATCGAACGCACGTTGCATTAAAAAGTTGAGAAAAACACGTTGCGTCAAATTGAACATTCCATTGAATATTCCAACACGCCAACTATCATACTATCGCCAACGTGCTCGTTGAAATTTCAGTTTCCACTCTCGTTGCCCCGCGAAACGAAACTCGCTCAGATATCGAAACTTGATTTAGACTTGATCCCATCCCTAGCTCGTGGCACGACGAACAGCCTACTGGCTGAGCGGCGGATGAGAAAGAGAGAAAGAGAGAGAGAGAGAGAGGTGAAGAGCTGACGAGCAACGGCGATGCACACGGTTGCAGGTGCACGGAGAGCCGGTCGCTCGACGTACGCGTGGCGAGCGACAGGGACGGCAGGCCGGGCCAGCGTCCTTTCTGGTTGAACGAGGACACCGAAGTTTTGCCGGGGCTGAGCGAACACCCCGGAGTAGAGTACGCGAGTTGTGGAAGCCGGTTTTGTCTGGCAGCCTCCGCTCCCTTCCCACTTGTCCGCCGCCGCTGTGTTTTCTGCTCCTTTCTGCGCGTTGCCGAGCCTCGAAAACCGCGACAACCTCCCGGTTGCCGCGCGTCTCCGAGCTCTTTCACCCTGGATCCACGCTTTTCCCGCCGGCTGCCAGTTCCTTTTCGCCTGTGTACGCATCTGTGTGATACGCGCATGTGTGTGTGTGTGTGCACGTTCGCTGCTGCTCTGTCGTCCTTTATGTCTGGCCTCTCCTCCTCCTACTCTCCTGTGTATCTTGATCGTTGGGGCCCTCGCTCTTCTCCTTTGTGCTCGCGTTGCGCGGCGTGGTCAGCTCCCCACCCCTCGAAGCCGCGTTTACGCGGCTCTCTCTCTCTCTCTCTCTCCTCTCTTTCAGACCAGCCGTGTTTCAACGAACCCGCCGTGTAGTTTTCGCGGGAATCCCTGGTGTTTTTCTCGAAACGAACGCGCGTTCGCTCGAGTTTCGACGGATGAATCTTGACACGGCAGCCGTGCAACTCCCCCCCCCCTCTCTCCTCTCCAGCCAGATTCAAGAGTTTGCGCGGCAAACGCGGTCGTTATTGAGTGAGCCGCAGCGAATCGTAGAAACGATAATTACTAGATACGTATAATTATATTTATTCGATGATAAAATTATTTTATTTTCGAAATTATTTAATTCTTTCATATTCAATGAAATGAGAATTGAATGACGTTAAATGAAATTAATATTACACGTGATATATAATATTGTTATATATAAATGAATTTTAATTATTTAAATAAACTAAATAATTAAATAATGAAAATTAAAATTATAAATGAAACAAATATTTGGAAAATAAAATAACCTTATTATCGAGTAGATATAATTATCTGTATAAATAGTATTGTAATGTTGTATTTATATTTAATTACATTTAGATTTTCCTTTCACACTCGAACCTCGAGCCTTTGGATTTTCTTCTACGCTCGAGCAAACCGTGTTGACTCGTATCTCGTAGGCGCACGACGAGGAAATTTAACACAGAACATTCAAATGGCCGGCTGTTATATCAATAAAAGAATCCCGAACGTTGCATTTCAATATCCGTTTTAAACGTTTGAAGATCTCATATCTGCGAGTTTCCGATCGAGTTTCTCGAACTCGTTTTGGATCGAGTATCCGATTGGAACGGCTCACAGCGGAATATTCGGCCGATCCACCTAGCCAAAGGAAGCCTCGGACGGAAATTTTTTTTTACACTTCTCGCCCCGTGAAATTCTCAAAAATCTCAAAATTCTCAAAATTCTCGGCCAGAAATTTTCAAATTACCCGACACTTTTGAGTCTCGATTCTTCCCGAGAGCATCCAGACTCTCTACAAACCACACATCCACAAAAAATTCTTAGACTATTTTGAAGCCTTTGAACGAAGTGGCCTTTCACAACGATTGCAAAATTATAATGAAGAAATCAGTCGCAAAGTTATAATCGATCAGTTCGTTGTTATGTTTAATTAATATTTCATTTCACGAAATATTAATTAAACATTCGTTCACGTGTTCTCCAATCGCTCAGTTCACTGTTATATTTGTATCATATAAAATATATATTATATAATATAAATACACTTACTATATATATTAGTTATATTATATTTAACTGTATATATTTCGTTTTATATAAAGTATATTTGTTCCACAAATATTTGTAGCAAAGTTTTACAGTGTCTCAAGACCCTCCATCCTCTTGCAGGATTATGAAAATATATATTATATAATATAAATATACTTACTATATATATTAGTTATATTATATTCAACTGTATATATTTCGTTTTATATAAAGTATGTTGTTCCACAAATATTTGCAGCAAAGTTTTACACTGTCTCAAGACCCTCCATCCTCTTGCAGGATTATGATAGGAAATCATCGGGAATTGTGAAAAAGAAAATTCCTTTCGATTACATTCCTTTCAGTAACATGACTTCTCATCAGCCGGATCGGTCGAGTGCGTCAATGCGCGCGGCGATTAAAATGTTATATCAGCTGTACGTACATACGTGAAAGTGAATGTTAAAACTCGTGTCCGATTGACGTAAAGGCGGACTGAGGATCGAGCGAAACGAATGTTGAAATTTACGTAAGCGAAAAAGTGATGGCGAAATAACCGGGGCACGATCTAGGATTAAAATCACAAGGAAAAAGGAAAAGAGAAAAAAAGAGAAAGGGAAAAAAGACAGAAACTCTCAAAGTAGCAGCGTTGCATTCAAGTATTTTATAACGTTTTAAGTTCCACGGATCCACTTTCCAGAACACGTTCCGAACCTCGGCGAGAAATCTCTCGTTCACTTTCTGCGAGCTTGTAGAGAAAACAGGTGGAGTGTCCAGGATCAAGTGTCTCTTTTGCTAAGAACAGATTTTCGAGACAGAAACGAAAGAGACGAGAGGATTTACTTGATCCCCGCCGGGGATCTCTGGATCTTCGCTGACACTTTTCGATGAATTATCGACTCATCTGTTCATCTGCCCTCTATTATTGAAACGAAACGTTACGAGTAAACTTAATAAAAATTTCACGAGACGTTCTCTTTGGCTAAAAAATTTCGCGTCTGGTATTTTTTTTTTTTTCGATTACACGCATCATCGATCAATTCCATAAATGGCGAGATACAAGATAGTAACAGTTCTCGAAATTTATCTTTTGCTATTATTTGTCTCTTATGTGGCGAAACGAACTCTTACTTATTTCTCGACAATTGAACGTTGATCGTGTAATTAGACAATGAAGAAATCAAGAAACAATCAGAGTGGATCCGTTTGCCTTCAAATATTTCAAACTATCCTTTTCTTAATTACGCTGTATCGCTACGATCGAATAACTTTCAATAACTTTTAACCGAGAAAATAATCAAATCCTGAATTTAATTTACTCGGAATCGTCACGGAACGCAGTGCGAGAAATGTAAACCAAGGAAGTCAGCGGTTGGTTTTCGAATTATAATTGCGTTCGATTTTCCTTTGCTTAGTAGCGATGCTGTTTCACGCAATTCCGTACTCGAGCACAGTTTGCCCTCGAGCGGTGATATAATTCCGCTTGCATCAAGTGGAAATAACCGCGCGCTCTCTTAATGTTCGTCACTTTTTATTTTTTATCAGCAAGAGTTCATAAAGTGAGGATGACCACGCTGTGTAACCAAACGAGTGTAATAGCCAGTTGCATCGTCCATAGCGCGTTCTTGCTTCACGTGCTGGCAAGCAAGCAAGCAAGCAAGCAAGCAAGCAAGAGCGATTTTAATTTACGATTCGTCCGATACTCTTCTTGGAAGACGATTAAATAATTAAATGGCAGTTAGCCTGGTCGAAATAAATTGTTGGCAAACGTCGTCCAGATCTCGAATCTCGACATTCTCTAATAAACGAGTCTCTAAGAATTCTTTTTCCAACGCATTGATGACTAAATAATTGCTAAAACTATCAAACGAACCACTGAAATTACTCGAGAAATTAGAAATTTCGCGTCAAGTGCGTGATTTCATCTGGAATCTCGTAATTGACACAGGAATATCGATTATCCTCAAGTTATTGAAATTATCGATACCAATCGAGACTTCTAATTACGATCGTAACAATTTGGTTTAGAATTTTGTACTCTGACGTACTTTTATTCTTCGAAGTTATCACTGTTTGAAAATTCTAATCAAAAGACAATTGTGTTACACGTTGGTGGTCCAGTGCTTTTTTCTTCATCTTGAAATCAAGATCACTTTTTATTTTCATTCCGTGTTCTTTAGAATACTTCCTCGACCGAACTTGCAACATTGATTGTCATTGATTGACGCGAAACCACGAAAGAACAATCAAACAAAATGAACAATATACTGTCGAAGCTTTTATTTCTCGTTACTTATTGGACAATCCAATATTTCGACGTAGCTCAGGGGAACATTGTAATAAATTTTTCATTCGGTATTTACCACATTCGCGAAAGTCAATTTTCAGGCTGATATTTTTCTTTCTCGCGAGTCGAATTTTCGCTGAAAGTTTCGCTTTTTTAAATCACGTTCCAGGTGAATCCGTAGAATTGTATTCCAGGCCGGAAAGCGTGGAACACAGCTCTCTCTCACGGCAACCGAAATCCTAAATTCGCGTCCCCCTCCGCCCCTTGTAAACAATTGAATGGCTGGCCTGAATCTCGAGTTTCCAAGTTGCCGAGCAATCGTCGAGACGCTCGTGTACCTTGAAACTGACGATGATACCGGGATGCTCGCGACTTTCCTTCGCTTTCCAGCTACTAGTCTGACGACGCCAACTTCAGAAATTCGGTGCTTGTTACGTTGATACAAGTCGGTCCTGATCTTGTGTTTACCTCGCCGGCGATATTACACCGGTGAACGAACAGCTCGATACCTTAACGCCCAACTGTCTCACCAATTGTCAAATTGCCAAGTAGAAAAATGTTGCTGCAAATGTATCCCTTCCTGGCAAACATTTCTCCACTGCTCGCGAAATTTTATATAACACTAGCTAACATTTCAACGCTCTAACCTCGACTACGTTCCCTTCTGACATCTCCAAATACTTTTCTTGAAATTTGAAACTTACTCGCTCTGGCGAATTTCGGCAAGTTGTAGTAAAAATTGTATTTAGAAGTGTGATTATTATTGCTTGCAGCGAGAACGAATGGATTTTGTAAAAAGTAAGAAATTAAACTAAATGTACAAATAAATTGACACTTGTTAACAATTCGTTTTTTTTGTCGAACAAGTAACACGATCGCTAAACAAAATTTAAACTGGTATTTACTTGTAAATTCTACGGTATTAGCGAGGCAAATGTTACTTCAAAGTTCCCTTAATTTGAGTTGTACTGTTTTTTTGGTGCTTTTATCAGCATGTATAAGTAACTACAGTACATTTTGTGTTATTAAAAAAAAATAGAAACATGGTAATATTTAGTACATTTCGTGAGAAACAATAAAGAGAAACAAACGGAACGAGTTTGATAATTTTTTAATATTTCGTGTGATCTCTTTTGCATTTAATAACGACAGCCATTCTTTCAGACACAGATTTATATAGTTTGTTAATCATTTTTTGGCTTAGTTCTTCCCACTTCTATGCAATATATATATTTTTTTTTCTTTTAATTCATTAACATTTGCGAATTGTTTTTCATTCTGGTGTACAGCCACTAAATTCTCCCATTTTCTGTGATGTTTAAGTCTGAGAACTTGACTGACTGTTCTAAAACACGCATTTTTTTACTTGCAAAGTATTGTTTTACTGTTTTCGCGATTATCACGTTCAAAAATAAACTTATTTCCGGCAATTCGTGTCGCATACATGTTAACTTGTTCGTCAATCGTTTTAATATACTTTTTACTCTTTAATTTTCCCTTCATAAATTTCGTTTCCATCTTACCTTAGTAATTGAGACTTCCCCAAATCACCGCTGCATCCCATGGGTCGACGACAGAAGTTGTTACCCCTTTCGTAGATCATGATGGTAGTAGCGAAGATCCGTTTAAATTGAAGCACTTTTCATCGGTAAATATGACACTTTGCCGTTTCTTATTCGCATAAATATGTTTCTTTGCAAATCGCAAACGACTTATGCTCTTGCTTTAACCAACGTTTTCGTCACGATTTTCCTCTTTCAAATGTTTACAGTTCTTCGAAAGACGAACATTCCTAACATTTGTCACAATTCCAGCTTTTTTAACAATTTGTCTCGCAATTGAGCTTGAACTTGATATACATATTAGACCACGTTTATCTCGAGCTGTTAGACGTAATTTTTTCTTTTTCCATAATTATCGAGATCTTTTAGTGAGCTCGTTATCATTTTACGACTTCTGCTAACTGTCTTGGCCGTTTATGTCGTAGACTAATGTCTTTCGTTCAATTTCAATATCGCGTGTACTTGAATTGGATTTAATTTTTCCCCGCGAGCTATTTTTACAAATATTAATACGCACTTAACCGACTGTATTTCGCCCGAATGTTACACTTTCCGTAGCTCCCGTACGACTGAGGAGCGTAAATATTCGCGAACTTGTTCGACCCTGTTTGCCTCGAGGCTACGGATTATAATGTTTATATATTCGTTTCTGTATTTCTGAGAATTGTGTGAACAACATTCGACGTAACACACCCAAGAATATTGACGATGAGACAATCTGCGCACTCTCTCTACTTTACAATATTTACACTTTTCGTTTTTGCATTTTTGAGAAATTGCGTGTCTCGGTAATAACACACGTGGCTAATCCATATCCAAAAATATCGACCATGTGTCAATCTCTCGCATTCTCTCTACTTCACGACACAATATAAGAAAATATAGAGCACAGTATCTTTTGCCTTGAAATATATATCTATCGTTTTGTAATATTTTCACGCAACATCTCTGTTGAGAATTTATTTATTTTTTCTGTCGCTTTTGCTCTCGAGATATTAGGAATCCCGCTACGAACTTATATATCAACGTCAATTATTAAACAACACGTTTCTTGAATATCTCCAAAATCAAACATGCAAACGTGCAAGAAGATTGATAACCCGATTCGCACACTTGTCAAAATCGGAGACTCGATCATTCTTTTTTGTTACCCGATCCCATTGTCCCCTCGACGTGACAGATCAAACGTAAAAATCTCACAAACGTACGAGCAAACAAAAGTTTTACGACGCACTTCGAGCCTTTTTCTCTCCTCAGATGCTAACTTACACGCCGACAGTCTTTTTCCTTCTTTTCAGAAAATTCGTGGAATTGTGAACAAAAATTCGTAACAGGATTTATTTCCGTATGAAAACAGGAAGAAGCAGTAGGGTATTTCGCGACTATTTTCCGGGGAACCTATGTAGAGAAACGCGTGTTAATCTTTTTTTTTTTTTTTTTTGCATCGTTCTTCTATATCCACAAACGCGCGTACATATACATAGACACGCACATACAGACACGAGAAAACCGAATAAAACTTTATACGATGGAACATATATCGCGAAAAATCCGCGGCCCGGGTTTATCTGTCATTTTTCCCTTTTTTTTTCTCTTTCTCCGTTTTTTTTTTTTTTTCTTTTTTGCGAAAAAAAATCCTAATGGACTTCCGCAATCAAATCCTAATGCATTTTTCCAATCAAGCGACGGCGAAGAAGGTATACACTTACGGAAACATCCATTAATGTGTCAAGAAGGAACGCCGGGGAGAGATCGAACGAGCGAGAGAGAGAGAGAGAGAGAGAGAGCAACTTTCAGAAACTATGATTCGAGTAGGTAGTTTTCGCTTTGTTCTTTCTGGTATTGGAGAACCGCGGTAAACGCTCGAGTAAATCTTGAATCTATCCATCGATGGAAAAGGTTTCGATGTTCGAGATACATCTCGTGCGTGTGTGTATGTTCAAAGAAACTCGGATAAGAGTGCGAGAGTTATCACTACGATGATGGTATTAAGTGCTATAAAGGAAGTCTGATGAAAGTGGACAACAGTGAAGTAACGAAAGTGACGAATCGAAAAATTTATTTGTAACGTACGAGATCGGATATTTGAAAAATCTATAAATATTTAAATATGATATATAAATCTAGAAATATTTAAATACGATATATAAATCTAGAAATATTTAAATATCATATATATATATATATATATATAAATCTAGAAATATTTAAATACGATATATAAATCTAGAAATATTTAAATATGATATACAAATCTAGAAATATTTAAATGTCATATATATAAATCTAGAAATATTTAAATATGATATATAAATCTAGAAATATTTAAATATGATATATAAATCTAGAAATATTTAAATGTGATATATAAATCTAGAAATATTTAAATACGATATATAAATCTAGAAATATTTAAATATGATATATAAATCTAGAAATACTTAAATATAATATATAAATTATAAATCTAAATATTTTCGCGATCTATAGATTTTTTTAAAACAAGGCCAAATAGTGCGTTTCAAAGATCATCTGTCGTCACGTTCTTTCAGAACATCGTATCACTTCGCGAGTACGAACGAAAGAAAAAAACACGAAAGACAAAAATATGAGGTGATGGCGAGAACTCAGTGTACCTATCTATATTCAAATGTGCGATTTCAATGCAGGAACTTCGACAAATTTTGCGTTTCGCTCCGTACACCGGTGACACAGCCAACGAATTGTTTGGAATGACAATCGATTAAGCATACATTTGTTAACTTGCCGTCGCGACTTTAATGCCCCCTTTAATTTCGAAAATTGCAGGACGGAGATTGAAAGTGAACGATCGGAGGTTCGACGCCGCGAAGCGTACGTCTTTTCAAAAGTGAAATCATCACCGTGGAAAAGGACGTGATCAGTCCGAGCTTTTAAATTTAAATCGAAGATCAAATTCAATTTCGTTCGGCTCTTCGATCGGAAATTCAAAGTCGACTCGTATTTCTGCAAGCCGCGACTGTCGCGTGTCGCTGCTGCCCTCGGTGAAAAACTTGGCAATGCGAAATTATGCGATTGCCCGTGAAATCGAAGGTAGAGGGTGGCGATATTTTAATCGCAACGGCGTTGTAACGCAACAATTACGGCCAATAGCTAAAATTTAACGGTTATATGCGTATAAATATGCATCGATAATGCCGTGCAACGACACTTGGAAACAAGCATCGCCGTGTCGATGGTTGCACTATAATTAAAAGCAGCGTGCCGATTGTACGACGGAAGCGAGAGAATTCGATGTTGCAACGAGAACGCGTTTTCCCGATTCTTGCGTCCCCCGCGATCGTACACGTGACGTGCTCTGTTTAAATTTCAAGCGATAATTAGCGAGTCGGATAGGACGCTGTGAAATCGCCACGTGACGAAACACCGCAATTTAGAATATGTATTAGAAATATATTTGCAGTGCGAAACACGCGCGGAATAATTCTGTTGCTCTATCGTGTTTTGTTCATAATATTTAAGCGTAGGTATCGTTTATAGCTCGAGAATGTATTTGAATGTATTTATTTGTAGTAGTCAAACGATCCTGTCATTTGGAAATTTGCATTCCTTTCCATTACTCTTTGCAAACAGAGTTGACTCGTGAAAATATTCGGACATTCATTTGTTATAGTCGACGACTGCGTGAACTTAGAAATGTACATCTTTTTCGTGACGTTTGTAAACTCGCGGAAATACATTCGAACGTTTATTTGTTGCAGATCAACGATCACGTCATTTGGAAATTTACGTGCGCGAAAGGTGTGATTAACGGCACTGATCGTACGTTAACTGTAGCTAATTAATTAATTAATGATTCTTTTCAACGAGATACGATAAATCCCTTAAATATTGCAAAATGACTGCAGCCTGTAATTTGTAGCTAACGTTCTTAGTCAATTGTTATTGGCGGAGTTATTGCGCAGCCAGTATCCCGGCGTTGTTATTTTTGAAACCGATAGGGGAGATCGACGAGATTGAATTAAAAAGCATCGAGGGCCGATCCGCGAAATGTTGAATAAATATTCATTTGTTGCAGGGAACGCTGCATTATGAAATCCCATCCCAGAGCACAACGATCCAACAATGAATGAATTAATCCTCCGATACCGATTGTTTCGCGTTTCTTTTCAGCTCTTGGAAAAGTGTATTGGCTCTTTTTTTTTTTGTTTCGCGGCCGCGTTCCTTTGTGAGGGCCCGATAGTCTGAAACCTTGACAAAGAGCATTTTTCTGACAAACTAGGGTAACGGCACGATTCGGTCGTTGGGACAGCACAGTGGCGCTCGATGAGAAATTGTTTATATTGTAAACTGTTGTAACTTCGCGAAAAGAATTTTAAAGCGCGAAGAGCTCCCACTCTGGCAGCTCTACGTTAGTTCTTTTTTTTCGTACCGCGTGGCAAGTGGATACCTTCTCGAAAATTCTCGAAAACTGTCAAAATTCAAATGCCAGTGGAAAATTTCTATCGCGGCTACAATCCTCTTCATGACTCTTCATCCCCTTCAAACTTGTTTCACGGTTTTCTTTCGCCATTTTTCTTGAACCTCGAACGTTGGGATTGAGCGACAAAGAAGTTGTCTGAGACTTCTTGAATTTTGGAAAAATCGAACAGCAAGTTTTCAGGGATCGATGTGAGGAGAAGATAAAAGAGAAGATGATGGTAGATCCAGTCGTGGAAAAAATTTTTCAGTAATCTTGGAGACGTTGAAATTTTTCGAACTTTCGACGACGAAGAAGCATCCTTGCTTTTTCACTGGCTGCATAATTAAAAACATCTTTGAAAAAAAAGAACTCAAGGTTGGCGAAGCAGAAGTTTCACTCGTTAAAATGTGGCTAGCTGGATTATTGAACTGGATCTTGTCCCGAAACGTCGATCGTTTTTCATCGAAAATAGTACACTAGTAAAATAGTAACTAAAATAGTACACCCTTTCGTATTTTTATTCGTGTCATAAATCACACGTGTACGTAACAAACACGGGTTAACAAACGAATAAGAAAAATTAGGGCGAGAAGAATTTCTTTAACGCGTTTATCGGTGAGTTTTATGAAACGAAACGTGGGGGTGAAGGCGACAGGAGAAGAAATATCACCGACGCGCATCTACCTTTTTAAAACATCTCTGCGCAACTGCAATCCAATCAATCTCCTCTCAAACGAATCTCATCGCCGTCCCTAACTATTTCCACCGGTTTTCATTTCAACCTGTCACTCTGCCCTCTATTTCTAACTCTTCACTCCAGTGTCATTCTTTCAAACCGTGTCTAAAGAAATCGTACGGGACATTCGATGAATTCCCAATACACCGAGCAGCGATCGACACTTTCTCAGAACCATTGAAAGAAATCATGCTCGAGTAAGTTCTCAGACAAAAGACGCCGGTTAAACGATCGTACTTCGTCTAGTTTAACAGTAATATGTACAGTTAAATGATCTACATCGCGATTTTACAACCTTCTTAATTGCAACCAGTGATTCACCACTTCTTACAGACTGCAGAAAGTCCTAGATCATGGATCTACATTACATCGTATTATTTTGTTTATTTGTTTGTAGGCTACAGTTTTCTTAAAACTGATTGATCTTACATCGTGGATTATAATTTCTGACGAATCCCAGATGAAACAGTATCATTTTCTTCAGTCTCGTCTATCATGATCATCCAAACGATAATGCGTGAAAGAAAAGGCGCTTGGATCGAAGTAAATTGTAAAATTATAACCGAGACAGAGCTAAACTCCTTCTTTACTTCGTTCGCGGAAACGAAAATAATCTTCAGTTTAAAATATGGCATGAAAGAAATTATGTAATAAACGTAATAAATTACAAAATTATAACCAACGACTTCTAATCTTCTCTCAACAATACCCTTTCTTTTCTTTAATCTCTAGTCACAATTATTTGAACGCACAAAGAAAAATAAATTACAATACCAATCACAAAATTATAACCAAGTCAGAATTCAACTACCGTTAGTCTCTCAACATCGTTTCTTCAATCTCTGATCATGGTTGTCTAAGCATACAAAGTTAGATCCAGAAAAATTACAAAATCAGGGTTCAACCACCTTTCAACGATATCATTTCATCACTGATTATGGTTATCTAAGCGTACAAAGCGAAGATTATTCCGTACCAGAATTCCAAAAAAAAAAAACGGAAATTTCCGACCACGGTGTTAGTATCTCTTTGCGAATACTAACTAGTTCAATGTTACCGTCTTATCTTAGGAGGACTGCCCTTTTATTTACACTATTACACTATTGTCTATATTATTATATTTCCTTTATTATGTGTTAGATTTGTGCATTAATTGTGTGACGTTGTTGTCTCGATTGATTCCCTTTTTCGACTGACTGTCTCGAATCTTCCAAACGCTGTCGACTGTCTTTTTTCTTGGAGTGTATATTAGTGTGCGTGTGTGTGAGATGTAAGCGAGGCGAGTGTAGCAGTGAGTGGTGGATGATGGTGTGTCATAGTGCGTGAGACGGAACAAAGATAACTTTTAGGTCATAGTTCATAGTCACAATTATTTGAAAAATAAACGCACAAAGAAAAATAAATTACAAAATAAATTACAATACCAATCACAAAATTATAACCAAGTCAAAGTTCAACCACCGTTAGTCTCTCAACATCGTTTCTTCAATCTCTGGTCATGGTTGTCTAAGCATACAAAGTTAGATCCAGATAAATTACAAAATCAGGGTTCAACGATATCATTTCATCAATCTCTGATCATGGTTATCTTCGCATACAAAGCTTTGATCATAGATAAATAACAAAATTACAACCGAAACAAGATTCACGAACTTCTTCTATCCCCTGCTCTCACCCGCGGAATTATCTCTTCGATCTCCAGCCATCCGGAACGATAAACGCGTAGGAAGAGGAACCTTCGCTTCAGACTCGGTGTGTGTGAGACTCTCGAAGAGAAAATGGAAAGTCGAACGAGAGGGTCCATCGGTGAAATCGCGGTGGATGAAACGGGTAGTAAATAGGTGCGCGACGTGGCTAATCTCCGTAACCTGGTCACGTCGCGGAGTCGCGAGATGCGTGGACTATCTTCCAGAGGCAGGTGGCTCGTGCGGACGAACGTGATTTCCCTTATCCAGCGCGAGCCTTCGAACACGCGCGATCCGCATACCGTAACCAGGACGAATTCCACCGATCGTAAACGGTCGAGAGCTCCTCCACCTCCTCCTACTCCGTGGTTGTTGTTGCGGCAGGATGCGAGAATCGGCCGGATTCGATTGAAGGTCAGGGGACTGGAAGTGATGAGCGTCGACGGTAACCGGGGATGGAAGTGGATCAGGCTATTGCGTTATTAGCACCGGGGCTATTGGGTATTTGGAATTACAGGTTTCCACCTTCGGGATTATTGAATTACGATTAACCTCTTGCGCTGGAGTGACGTGCCACGTCGAGGATTTTTTTTTTTTTTATTTTTGGTCTAAAAATTGCCACGTTTTCTCAGTTTCAAGGATATTTAAACGTAACCCAGGCAAAACAGATGATTCTTAATCATTTCTATCCAGCGATATCGTCACCGACGTGTTCAAGAGGAAAAAAAAATCGACGAAACGAAACGTTTACGGTTTCGGTCACTCGTTATGGTCCGCGGAACGGATTAAAGTAAGAAACTGAAACTACGGTGTAACTCGTACGCGTGTATCTTTATTATTTTGAAGTAATTGTTCGTTCGGGTTGAACTTCGTTTTTATTGGAGGGAAGTTTTCGTTTTAATTGGTGAATCCAGCTATGTTACTATGCAACGTGGCTGTGATACCTATCTGGACCTATGGCATCCAACTACGGGGGTGTGCCAAGAAATCTAACGTTGACATAATACAGAGATCTGAAAACAAAGCAAGGTAGCACCATGGTATATATATCAGCAATGAAACACAAAGATCTACGTAATAAATATATTCGAGACTGCATTAAACAGTATGCCGAAACACGTAATAGCAGACTACAACACCCCAACTGGCAAACAAACTACTCAACTACACTAAAGACGACACACGAAGACTAAAAAGAACAATGACCACATGACTTAATAACAAGCTAAAAACATACTATTGTTTTACACACAAAGGTGTGAAAGCTTCCGTTTCACATGCTATTTTTACCCCAATGCATCTGAATTACTGATAGACTCAAATGAGTCTGTTGTAGTTTTCTTCAAAATTAAAAAAAAAAACATTGTGAACGAATAACATATACAAACGAATTCACAGAAATAGTTGCAGCTGGGCAAGATCTATAGTTTTCTGTGAGAATATAATTTAT
This sequence comes from Tetragonisca angustula, assembly GCA_036937485.2. Lineage (NCBI taxonomy): Eukaryota > Metazoa > Arthropoda > Insecta > Hymenoptera > Apidae > Tetragonisca > Tetragonisca angustula. The sequence goes on along the minus strand of JAWNGG020000096.1, from coordinate 675,869 downwards.
AAAGTACACAGAGTCCAGGCAAAGATTCGTCTCGTACATTACAAGTATCATACTTTCGACAATTCATGTTTTCGTGTGCCACGTGCATCGTGCATTTTTAAATTTTCTATAAATTCATAAAAATTCGATTGTAATTAAACGTGCGACTTTGAAGAAGTGAAATGAAAGTAATTCATGCGTGTATTTTTATTATTGAAGTAATTGTCCGGCCGATAATGGGGTCTCGTTTTTGTTTTAGAGCGGAATTCGTTTTAATTGGTGAATCCAATATCATTTGAACGTTGGACTGCAGATTTTTGTGCAAATCCATACTTTTTGCGAGAATAATTTATAAAGTATCTAGAATCCAGGCAAAGGTTCGTTTCATATTTATTAAGTATTATATTTTCGATGTTTTCATTCTATATGTTTCTGTGTCTCCAAATTTTCTACAAATTCACAAAAATCCGCAGTCTGGTTGCGATTAAACGCGTGACTTAGAAGATGTAATTGAAAGCAATTCGCGCGTGTCGTAATTTTCATTACTTATACTAAAAGAAACCTACTCTATTTATTGAAAGTCTTAATTACGTAATTAATAAATTCAGTTACTCGAACGTCTACTATACGCTATACTATATTATACTATATATACGCTCTTTGATGCGTTCGCATAAATCGAAATGTTTTCCATTAGCTAACAGCGATACAGAAACTTGATCAAACTCAGTTTATGTCGACTGTGACGCAAGAAAATTAAAATTATAAATCGCATTGTTTGTGGATGTTCCGAGTCATAACCATAACCCGGGGAAACATGATTAATACGGTACACGATCATCGGTAATAGGCGTGAAGTTTTCTCAACGTCGAGTGAGTTGAAAAGAAATTTCTCTTGCGAGTGTTCGTAATCGAGACTTTTTCTCGATTCACAAAGAGATATTGAAATACCAAGCCAGTCGTTTGATGCGCGCCGAGCCCGCTCCAATCCCACAAAAAAAAAAAAAAAAAAAGGAAAAAAAGAAAGACAGAAAAACTGACTATAGGAAACTCGCTGTAGGATACTGTTAATTTCTCGTGTTCTCGAATACGACCGCGAGGTAATAACAATCCTGCTGTTTCTTCCGCAGAGATCAGATCGATCCGACAGTTTCTGTTCGGCAACACGCTACCGAACAATCTGTCTCGAATCAAAGGTAAAACACACATCCGATCGATCCTCCAACAACAACAAAAAATATGAAACATCAACCGAGCTCGCCACATTGACTCGTTGCTCGTCAAGCTATTACAGCTGGTTCATCCGTGCTCGATCTTCGACGAACCGAACCATAAACGCCACACCGTGAGCCGGTTCACGGTATGAATCTCTGTTAGATCAACCTAGAATAGAGCTATGCTCGCTCTGAAATTTACCACGTAACTCGCAGTCAACGCGACCAATTCGTAACCCGAAAACTGAAAAATTTCAAAATTGATTTCGACACTGACCGAATCGAATGTTTGTACAGAGCATGAGCTAAAGAGCTTACGAAAGTATTCGAACACTTTTAATTCAAATGTAATCTCTTCTATTTATTGCTACATTGGCATTTTTAATATTTTTTTCATGCCAGGCGTATTTATAGCGTTTCTGGGAATCGTTTAGTAGAGTTCTGCAAACCTTTGATAAATTTCTTTAATTTATTATTATTGGTGTTTTTGTTATTTTCTCATGTTAAAAGTATTTATGACCAGAATTCTGCAAAATACACTGTGACATCGAGGAAAGATGAAAGCTGTTATATTAACTATCGAAATATGTGATGTTGATTTGATTGTTGTCGTCCAGAAAGTAATTGATTTATACACAAGATATTTTAGTTTCACTGTTTCATTTTTCAACAATTTTTGTACATTACTTTATCAGACTCTTGATTCAACGACCTCTGGCTAGAGTATAACTTTCATATATCTCCGAGTCTTGGTATTCTTCAACCATTCGACGTAATCTTTCTGCTACTCGCGGACCGAGTATCCGTTCTTTCATACCTTGTTCCTGCGTTGTTGTTGCTTCTCTCGCGTCTGTCGCTTTGAATTATGCAAGGAAAGTGGAAAGTCACGGTTCCATTCGGGGGGGAAAAAAAAGTTGGAGTGCCTCTCGTTTCGATGAAAAAACGAAGGTGGTAAACTTGTAAAAAAGTTTGGACACCGGTAAACTGCGAGAGGCGAAGAACAATCAAACTTCTGTTTGAAACAGCTCCGCGAATGCAAAGGAAAGCTTTGAAATTTTCGCGACAACGCTCGCGCGAGAAGCTCTTGTGTGCCCGAGGATTATCATTTCGTTTCAGTTTACGTTTCAGGAATCAGTTTTACAGAGCCAAACGAGAAAATACAGCGCTATTACTCGAGTAACATCAAACGATCGTCGTTGTCGGTGTAACGGATAAATAGAATGGGCAAAATGGCAAATGAAAACATTCTACGCGCAGGCATGAATCAAACTGAGAGGATTGAAAAAAATTTGGACTATTCGCAAAATTCTACAATATAAATAATTAGAGATTATTACTGTAGAATTGTAAAATTCTACAATATAAATAATTAGAGATTATTACTGTAAAATTGCAAAATTCTACAATATAAATAATTAGAGATTATTACTGTATAAATTTACTGGAAATAAATGAATAAATAATCTTAAAAAAATTTATTAATTTACAATTATAAATTTTTAAATTTATAAAATTTTTTCCATGTATAATAAATATAAATAAATAAATAGAATAAATAAAAGATAATAAACAATAAATTATTAAAATAAAAAATAAATACTTAAATCAACAAATTAAACTTATTAATAATATAATTTCACTAATTAAATTCAAAGAAAAAGGAGAACCAACATTACATAAACATAAAATAAATCATATTATTATCAATGAAAATTTCACGTTTCGCAAAATTCTACAATATAAATAATTAGAGATTACTACTGTAGAATTGTAAAATTTCACGTTAGAATCAATTTTATTCACTTAGAAATTATTATTGTAGATTGTAAAGTTTCACGTGATAAAATAATAAATATTGTTACATTTTTACACGCGAGAGACCTACGTTTGTAACAGAGCAAGCTGTCAGTCCACCTCTCAGATTCACCGAAACGAAATATCATCGACACGGTGATACCAAGCGCGAGAGGAGTTTGAAAAAGGAGAAACAACACTCGACATAATCCGAGCGATTCCTAGCAGCGTCATTCCCATTTCGCCGAGCACCACTCGGAGGTGTGCTAATTTTTACAAGATGCCAATCGACCGCGAGACAATGATTGCGACTGCACGTGGAACCAGGAAGGCAAGAATGCGGCTCGACCGGATTCCACCTTCCACGGTAGTTCGACAAGAACTCGGTTCTTATCGAGCCGAGCGCGTGACAACGGTGTTACGAGTGTGCGACAATCGATTCGATCCGCTATCGTCGCTGTCGTCGATTAAAATCGATTTCGGGGGCGAAAAAAAGATGAAAAGATAAAGGGAGAAAAATAAATAAAAAGAAACCGAGGGACAATAGGGGGAGAAAGGTGGAGAAGGGAGCAAAGAAAAAGGAAAATTCGCGAGCTACTAAACGTGTGTCCACACTCGCGTACGTACGTTCTTTCCCTTTACGGTCGATATCGACGTATAAATGGTCCGCGAGAGCAGAAACGTAGCGAACCAGGGAAGTTTCTGCTCTGTTAAAAAAGGGAGGAATTATTGCCAACGAGAAAGAGAAATATGAATTCACGCGAGCTTCCTTTTAAAGACGTAAAGAAACGTGGAAACCTCCGGCGGACAACGATAAATCTCGCGCGTGACGCTCTTTTCGGCCAGAAATTTATAAAAGCCATCGCAATACGTTATATCCCCCGGTGGTCATATCGCGGGGTTTATTGAGAAAAAGGACCGGCCCCGAGGCTGGTTCGACAGGAACGAAATGATAATTCACGCAAACGGGAGGGACATAACGATACAAACGCGAACGTGATCGATTCTTGCACCGTGACCGATCGTCTCCTCTTTCAAGGAGGGGATGAAAATTCTTTCGAAGTCGAACACTCGTATCGTGATGGGTTGTATAAATCGAAAGTGATCGATCATGTATTTTTTTTTTTTTTTTTTTTTTCTATGAAAGGATTATGATTTGGAATATGATAGATAAGCGAAATGTAATACGATTCTCGAACAAAAATAAAGTTACAGATTTTTCAGTTTAGCGTGAAATCCAGAAGTTTATACGATATCTCGATAATATTCGAAACGCAGCGGCTTATGGATTTATAATTTCTTTCGATATGAGAGATTGGAAGGGGGGATTGGAAAGAGGAATTTTGTAAAAGTTAAAATACGAATTGTCGATGTGTAGTCCTGTCAAATCCCACGTCTCACGAAAGGAGCAAACTAATTATATAATTTACTATAACTGTTATAATACACTACTATACCACTACTACAATTTACTACAACTATTATAATTTCTGAACTTTCCGTCTTTGGGTAGTTCAATGTTTAAATTAAAACTTGCAAGGGAACGCACCGATTTCGAACGAAATTTGACACAAATGTAGTTTCCAAAAAAATATTTTACCCGTGTTTCCTTTTTTTTTTCTTTTATCGGCAATCGTCGACGTTGAAGGAGTGAAAATCCCCGTGTATCGCGACGCGCATTTAAAAAAGAAAAAGAACGCAGCTTGTACAGGTGAAAATATGAAATGGGTGTAAACTGACCAGCCACGACGAATCCTGGCCACTGTTCTTCCCTCTCTCGAATTCCAAAGCTTTCACTTTCACACGCGCAGTCGATACATCACGCGGGACGTCGATCGATTGAAATGAACTTAGGAAATCGAGTCCGACGTGCATCGAGGTAATAAATCCGAGTAATGCAACTGGCAATCACAGCGACTGCAAACGCGCAGGATCATTTATTTATTTACGTTAGAACGAGGTGTACGAGCGTGGTGTGATCTAGAAACGAACGAAAACAAAGGTAAACCGGCGATATCTGCCAATGTCGTCGTGAAGCGTCCGAAGCCCGGAGATTTTGAAACGCTGCCAAACAGCCTGCTGAAATATTAATTAAGGGAAAGAAAAAAGGGGGAAGAGCTGCTTTGGAAATTAGTCGAAGAAATTACGGCGCTACGAGATTACCACCCCCTCACAAGTGTTGAAACTCAAGGGTTGTTTTCGGCAGGCGGATTGTCTCCAAATAGATTTGAAGTATTTTTTTTTTATTTCTACAGCTCCATGTTGCTTCTTCTTTTTCTTCTGCTATTATACATCCACTTTTAGCACACTTAGAACGTAGTAATTTACATGGACTTGTAGCATGCATTGCAAGATGATGAACATCTCAAGCCCGATCATACTCGAGATTAACTCGCCGTGTTTGACACGTGAACGCAACAATATACATTAACGTCGAACAGGAAACGATCTTTAATTAAATTCTCTAATTAATCGATTAAATCAAGCTCTCTGGGCGAGACGCTTAATCTTAAGAGGAAACGAGGCTGGCAGCCAGCTGGTAAAAAATGGCCAGAGATCAGACAGAAGCAGGCACCGAATACGCTTGACTTCAAATTACAGTTATGAAACTAATCCCGGGATTTTCACGCTCCTTCCTCGCTAGCTTCCTCCGAGAGCCTTTCAGCTTAAAGGAGCTCCTCGAACTCTTGGCTTCTACCACTCTTTTTCAACCACGTCGTCGTTCCGAATCCGCGACAAATTTCTCACAGTCTGGAAATTTTGCAATTCGCGCCGTTCGCGGCAATTTCCATCGGCCAATGTCCGTTCTTGAAGAAGAAACTTACGCTCCGTAATATCCGACATAAATACAGTGATATATTTCTCGCGAGTACGCAGAGTATCGAAGGGGAAATTTTCAAAGACACTTTTCCTGAGATGCTTGGAACGTTTGTGAAAATCATTCAAATCGCACGTAGGAGTCTCTTTAATTTTCCAACCTATTTAATTCTCGAACCTATCGATCCAATGGAAATTCATACATCCTCCTGCAACTCTGCCGTACTGCACTCGCAATCGAAGCGACTCTGCATTCAAAAAATCGATTGAATCGGCGACAGCACCGTAAAACACAGCGAAACGTTGGAAACCCCTTATCCTTTTCCACCGTTTCGCGAAACCGCAATTCCAATGACAAAGGGGAACATTACAGAAAGATACCCTCTTAGAAAAGAGTATCGACAAAGGGCAGCCGCGGGACACGAAAAGTCTGCATACACATGCCACATGTTGCGCTCGCAGAAAACCGCGACCCAAGAATACCACCCATTCAGCGTTACGCAGAATCCGACGAATCCCTTCCAACTTTCACATACTTGGCCTGGAACCGTGTAACTCAGGGCCGAACCACGTAGAAAGTAATCCAACAAAGAGAGATAAAGAGAGAGAACTCGCCAGAAAACCGATATCATTCCGCAAACTGAACGGATCGACGATCTTGGCACGGCCAGTGAATGGACAGCACCACACGCTGCACAATCCTAGTGTACCAAACATTCCCAGGAATCCGAGACATCCAGCCGATGATCCGGTAGCAGCTTCCACGGGGATCGTCGATCCGCGTGATCCATAATCGTACCGCCGCCATGCGACACAACTATTCGTTGTAGAGAAGTATATCGAACGAACCGGTCGGGAAGGATTGTGTAACCGTGGGTATGGAAGACACGATCAGAGTCCGATTCTCATAACAATCGATCGATCGAAGGATCGAGTTTTCACCCCCTCCCCTTGGTGCTCACCTTTCTCACGTGTAATTCGAAACGTAACCGCGAGGTCCGCGTGTAAGTACGTGCTGTGCGTGCACCAAGGGGACAGAACCGTGAAATCAATCGAATTTTACTACCGGTCGCTCACCGTCGACACCGTGTCTTTCGAGCACTGTATCGTAGCGCGTGTGTACATACGTCGATTCGATCGGAGGAAATGGTCGAAACGAGATCAATGCCGAATGGAAGGTGTCAGTATCTAACGTTTCGTTTCTGAGCTGGATTTCGCTGCACGTCGTTTGATGAATAATTCTTGTATCCATGTGTTGTGAATTACTTAGGGTCTCGCGTTTTACTACGGTCACTTGACTCGTGTACGAATCACGCACGCTGGAGAAATTTCGTTTCGAGAATTTGCAAATGGTGGAATTCGTGTTTGAATAGCAGAGACTTTTCGGAGGATCGAACATGTCTGAGTTTTCTGCGCTCTGTCTCTTATTTTTCGTTCGAAGCTTTTTCAGTTTCGGCTAACTGTCGAGTTCTTTTCTGACACGCGTATATTTCACAATCTGATATCCGATTGTTTTGGAAAAAGAAAATCGCGATCTCCGCGTTTTTCTGGCAATTTCGATTTCGTGTTCGTTGATTGAAGGAAAGTCAAAAAGGAACATTTTTTGCTATATTTTTCTATGGTCGAGGAGGCTCGAGTGCATAATTTTCGAAAGTCCACGAAAGTTCTCGTGAAAAGGCACCTTTCGATTTAATCAAGCGCTCTTGACAAAATTCCAGCTAAATTTCTAATTCACGTAGAGACTCTTCCAAAGACACGTAACTTTAAACCAGAGTCAAAATTTGTAAAATTGCAAAACTGTTGCTTGTCTCAGCTTCGTTAGTTATTTCTGACGCGAATTATTAGATTTCCAAAGTTACCTAAACTTGCCTCAATTTGTCTGAAACACGTCTAAACAGCTTGCATCCAGCGTTTCGAGAAAATCTCGATATTTCGTATCGGGGTTGTAATCGCAGTCGCCGGCCAATCGTTTTCGAGCACAATTGGAGGAACACTTCGATCAACAGCAGCTCAATTTAACTGTGTCTCTCGCCGCTCCGCTCGCAAACTGTGCTCGTTTGACAAAAGTTATCACGGAGAGCCGGGGCGCAGACGGACAAACCAAAGGGACACGGGAGGTCTACGGCGCGAAATTTCAACTTAACTTGCGAAACTTTGCGTTACACGAACGAATTACCCTTAAACAGACTAACTGCGAACTCGCTTGCGAATTCTTGCCCCGTTCGTCCGCGAGAATTTCAACGGCCAGAAGCTAGAATTTTATTTCTCTCTCTCTCTCTCTCTCTCTCTCTCTCTCTCTCTCGTCCCTTATATATCCCTCCATTCAACAGGACAGTCCCCCGAAACTTTTAATTCGATATCGGAATATTCGCAGTACGTCTGATTGCCCGTCCATTTGACCGTTTCACTATCTCGGAAAGTTTCACGCCAGTTGAAAGCACCGGTCGTTCCCACCGATTCCCCGCCGATCGATCGATATACCGATCGAGAGAGATCAACTATAAATTAACACGATTCTTTGATCTGGCATTTGCCAGATACGCGTTACTATATATACTACTTCCTTTTTCTCTTTTGGTTATCTTAATTTCGGATAGAGAGAATTGCTCGTCGAGTCGAGTCAGCACTATCAACCCCCCTTGCGCTGGCAACTGGTTCGCGGAACATAACGAGCGACCGAACCGTATGTAATAATTCGTCGTTTTCTTTTTCTTTTGAAACTCGTCGGTGTGATATCACTGGACAGAAACGACCAAGAAGTGACAGATTTGTTTCATTCGTTTTGCGTATACATGAAACTGAGAAAATGTTACAATTTTGGAACAAAAAGACGTGCGTGCATTTCAGCGCAAGAGGCTAACAGAACTATTTGCTAACGAACGACAATCTCTCTTCATAATCTAATCAAAAAAAAAATATCGTAGAACCGACTGGAAATCTCAATTTTCCCTCTTTTTCTTTCTTTCTTTTCTTTACATAGTCATCTGCTCAATCGAGACAGGACCGAAATTCAAAGAAAGATCATCGTCGTTGTCTGACAGTTGGTGGTAAAAAAAAAAAGAAAAAAAAAGAATGAAGGGACGTTCCCACGGATGAAGTTTCGTTAACGTGAATCAAAGTTCGCGAGAGCCGCGCAGTAGCATGGTGAAAGAGTGGAAAGTGGCCCGAGAGTGTGTCTGAAATGAACGTGTCTTTGGCAACGTTGCTCCAGTTTATTTATCAGGCGAACGGCCATCGATCGCTCTTCCACCTCGTCGTTTTCTTCCTCTGGCGGCCGAATTCAGGCGAAAAAACGACGGAACACCGTCGAGCTCGATCGATGGGCATCAATTACCATCGCGTTCTCTCGTATACCGTTTCTCGTCCTCGTCTGAGCTCGTTGTGCAACGCCCAGGTTTCGACTCGGCTGAACCGAACGAAATTAAATCATTCTCTTAAAGGAGACAGCCGACACGAATGCACCAGTCGATTAAGCGAGTTCGATCCACGTGCGTTCGATCCCCCGTACGTAATGAAACGGCGGGAAATTCGATTAATCCGAATCGAACGACTATCAGGACATCCGAGGGTCGATTGTATCACGACCTGGGAATATAACGTCGAAACGGCGCGGCGGTACGTCGTTTATGGCAGTTGATCGTCTAGGATACTGTCGTTGTGTTGTTAGAATGGCTAATTTCGCTGACTTTGATTGCATTCGGATTAATTCGAAGGAGGTATCTGACGGTTAAACGGTTTCCATTGGTTCCTAAATAATCGCAACGACAGTTTCGATTGGCAGTGATAATCATTCGACTCGACATACTGCTTAGACTCATTCTGATTAAAACCAACATTCTCTGTGTTACTTACTGATTAAATTTTGCGAGAATATTAAATTTAGATCGTGGGAAAATATTAAATTTTTTGACATGTATTAAAAATAGTGCGTCGAAATTAATAAAAAATTATTAATTTCTGACAATTAAACAATTTGTGGCCAGTAATTTTCTTTGACCTTCCAATCCGTTCCTGTATTTTTCCAAGAGCATGTTGCAAGCTCGTTTGATGCTGCGTTTCGATGTTGCTCTGTTTTCGTTTGATGTCCATTAATATCATGTTTTGGCGATACAACGTAAAGGGAGCTAAAGGGGAATAATTAGTTAGAATTGTTTACGACTGTGTAGTCATAGCTTTGCCCAAGTCTGACTGTACAATCAAGATTAATTATAATCCACTGTGTAATTCAATCCGATGGACTAAACGAATAACTTTAGTCTTCAATTAGTTCAATTGATCTAATCCAGGATATTGAGTCACTCTAAAACAAGCGTAAACTACATTTTTCATTCTTTAGGATCCACGCAGCAAACAACTGATATTTTCAACTTTCACTACGAATTTGTATGAATAACCAAGATAGATCCTTCTAATTATGTAAATGAACTAACGTTGATCTCAGAAATACCATTACAGATCAACCATTACGTCACGAATACGTCTCGTATTTTTAATTATATACACACATACTCGTTATAATATATACAATGTACAAATATGTTCATTTATTCCGCCAGGAATGAGGAAATTCTTCAATTTATTTGCGTTGAAGGAATATTATCTGACAGTTTATTATCATATTCTCTGTACACGACGAAACAAATCTTAAATCATTACTGAAATTCACAGAGCCGAATTTTCATTTCACTTTGCGAGAAGAATTATCTTTTACAAATTATCGACGACACAGTATTTTTGAATTTATGAATAGCGTAGCAAGATTTGTAGTAGCGCAATAGCGTAGTAAAATTGTCACAATGGCCGTATTAGCGACCGATTTTAATTTCGAGAACAATCGAAACAAGAGGAAATTTCATTCACTAAAACGTGTTCTACGAAATTCTACGAAACGAGTGGCATGATAAGTGAAAAATGTTTAAATTTGAAAATAACATGATTCAAATTAAATATTAAATATTATAGTAAAAATTAACATTAAATACGTCTATGAATGTGTATTGTTATACAGAAGTGTCAATTTTCTCTTTGATTGATTCCCATTTGCGAATCTTTACAAAATTACAAAATTCGCAATCAACGTACAGACATGCATAAAAGCAATAATCAATAAAACTATATATTAATAGGAATAACGTCAGTTAATTACAGAACAATATTAATTAATTATATTTAAATATTAACCCACGAAACGAAATGTACAAAATTCGCAATCAACAGCACGCGGACGTGCACAAAAGGAATAACAGACAGAAAAACTGATGGCACTCGTACGTTGGAACAATACACCCAACACCGAACAAACAGACATTCGTAGACAAAGGACAAAGTGGCCAGAGAATTTCCATATAAAACGATCCCGTCCCGGCGAAATCCCGTAATCAACCCCAAAGTTCATAATCGCGATTAACTCTAATTCGATCGAGAGACACACGAGCGTGTGCCAGAAGCCGGCAATCGCCTCTCGTTGCCTCTTTCAATTCCACGGCGGTAACCCACGACGAAAACATTCGACGCGGACGGTTTCTGGCCAGCTTACAAGCTCTCCAAACCTGTCTAACTAATCCAGTTCCACACAGGTTCAAAAACACTACCCCCGTACACTTCTCCGTTCAGCTCAGGCAAACCTCACACCATCGTGGTTGCTATCACCTAGCAGTTTTATCTCTCATTGCCGATTCCGCGCGATCCCCGTACACGTGGCGGAAGAATCTTTCGGCTAATTTTATGTGACTTTTCAAACGTGACGAAAGTATCATCGCGCCGCCACACACGAACTTTTGTGGAAAAGGGTTGTTTGCCCTCGAACGAGAGATCGAAACACGCGCGCGCGCGCGCGCGTGTGTGTGTGTGTGTGTGTGTGTGTGTGTGTGTGTATAACGCTTCAGTTCCAGCAACGCGACGAGTTTTCCAAACACAGGTATCTCAGGTGTAACATCGAAGTGCTTTTATTCGGAAACATCGTCCAGTTGTTTCGATCCATCGAATTATCGCAATTTAAGTTGGATGGATTTGGTAATTGGAGCAGATTTAGACGTTTAGGCACCGACTGTGCTTACAAGTGATTTGTCATACTACACACTTGTGAATATTGACAACGAATTAGAAAAACGGAAGCCTTTCGCCGGAAATGTCGTTTCTCGCGGGTGTCCAGTCTGGAACATGGTTCGTCAAACTACGGAGATGGACGAAAAATACACGAGCAAGATACTTCTCAAATATTTATCGAATTATAATTGATATTTAATCGAAAGTATCGAATATTTGAATATTTGCCCACTCGAGACCTTTAAATTTGATGACTTTCAACACGGCACGGTTTCACGAGTGGGCAAATGAAAAGAAATATTTATGTCAATGGGCCGTTCGAGTAGCGAAAATTCTGTCGTTGATGGGGAAATTTTTGAAATCCGCTGGCTCGCTATGCTTTTTGATACAAACACACTCGACCCACGGTGCGTAAATAGAAGGTGGAATTCGAACGAAACGGGGTGACAATGTAAATCGAGTTGGACCACGAGGGCGTTGTTATCGAATTTTCATAAAGTCGCTTAAAAAGTGCGAACGCCTATACTTTGAAGGCCCCTTCTTTATCGCGCTTTCGTACGTTTCTCTCTTCCCTCTTTTCTTTTTCCTTTTTCCTTCCTTCCTTCCAGTACACGAGCGCCTCGTTACCACCCATTATCGTTCCGCTCGTTCACGAGATGTTTTAAAGTTAATAATTGAACGAGCCTCGCCCCAGCGACGAACAATACAATTTTCGTTCACCCTTTGTGTCATCTTTTCTTTCGCGGACTTTAAGAATCTCTCCCCTCCCCGATATTCTTTCCAATGCTTCTCTTCCAGGCGATTCTTCTTCTTCGGCGACGAACGCGAAAATATAAATAAGGAAAGCTGTATAAAATTAATTTCCAATTGCTATTCGAAATTTGGAAATCTATATTACTTAGTATTTAAAGAAACATTAAATTTTAATATCGCAAGTGCGATAACTACGATTGAAATATCTTCTCTTTCTCTAGCACTTAGTGAAAAATATAAAACTTGGCGCAAGTTGTTACGTTTCATTTAAACGACGATAACTTGCACGTAGACTCGACAATGTCAGACAATTTTTGACGCACTTGTCTAACGGATCGTGAACCTATTGAGAAGTTGCTCAATGGATCTGGCGGATAAAAGAAACTAGAAAAATTCAAGACATCACTATCGATAAATCGACGATAAAAGACACGAGTTTAAGAGGAGGGTATATCTCGGAGATGTTAACCGAACTAATTGGGCCACTTGACGTCTGTGTGACGATCATTTATCTCCGTCGATGCGCGTCGAGCTTCCTTTAAATTCCGAAATGTGCTCCAATACCAAAAAAAGACAGCTTACCCGACAAGGGGACAACTTTTCCAGTCTGTCAAACCGTAAATAAAAAGTAAAATATATTTAAGATGAAAAGAAATGATTACGTAGCATCGAGACACATTTCTCACAATTTCTTTCTAATTTCTCTAAAAAAAAAAAAGAACAATCTCTCATCATTTCACACAACCTAATTTCTCACGCCGTATTACAATACTGGAAGATATGCTTCAAAGGATTATAAATCAAACTAAAACTCGCGTATCAAGGCACTTTTAATTTTGTTTAAAAAGCAACAAAGACTTTCAAATCAAAAAATCCAAACACAAGTGAGCATCTCACCTCTCTCTCTCTCTCTCTCTCTCTCGTTCCAGCTCTTGAAAGCTAAATTACGTTTTTTAAATATCGTTTTTAATTAATTTCAACGCTGCTGGGCAAACACCGGGGAGAGAGAGAAAGCAGAGTTCTTTGCATACGCGCGGTCGTTGAATAGAGAAAGCGGCCGACAGGGGTTGGCGCGCGAGGACGCGCGTTCCCTTTCGCATTTTACTCATACAAAAGATCGTGTTTTTGCGGCACGCGAATTTCGGCTCTCTCCTTCGTCGACACACCTCTGTCGCCGGCAAATTTACGAGTCGAAATTTATCTCTCTACCTGGCCAAACCCGCGTTTCTCCTTTCTTTTTTTTTTCTTTTCTCTTCTCTCTTTTTCGCCGCTCCATATAGACCACCCCTTTGTTTGCTCCTTTTTAGCAGATATCCCTCTTTTTTTTTTTTTTTTTTTTTGTTTCTTCGCCGTTCGTGCCACTTTCGAGGAACGCGAAAATATTTTTTCGCCTGTGCGTGTGTTGATCTCGCGCTGCGTTTTTATCGACGGATATTCTCTGTGAATGATCGGTAAATTTGTCTTCGGCGCGGACGTGCAAATGCGCGCGATAGTGTTTCAAGAAGAAAGGACATTTTTTGGGGAGGTTAAGAGACTTTTACAGGACAATCTAGATAGAGGCCAGAATCGTTTCTCTCGAACGAACCGATATTATTTTTCTATTCAATTGCGCAATAAGTTGGTGCGCATAAAATGTTATTTCTCGGAGGTTTGAAGAGCTAATTGTCAACCAGATTATTCAAAAAAGAAAAACAAAGAAATACTTATCGTATCAACAAAGTGTCGAAAACTCAAAAGTCATTTTCATAAATGTATCGTGTACTTTACAATATAGTGGAACAATAAAATTTTCTAGTATAAAACATTTAAGCATCTTATGCTAGATAAAATAATCCACCGAAATGAATATCGTGTAACATTTTTCATAAAAAAAAAGAGAAGCATTTGTAAAAATGAAGTAGACACGTATTACTCTCAATAAATCCATCGTGGAAGAGGAGAACTGACAAAAGCGCTCAAGACTTGGTAGAAAAATAGATCGTTGGCAATTAATAAAGACATACCGAGACAAGGTTTCAAAGTTTCCAAGCAGCGTTTCATTTCGACTATCGCTATTGGGACAAATTACCGAGTTGTTCGATTAGAAACGCTCGAGTGAAAAATTTCTAAGTTTTCACGGTTGGCGAAAAGAGGGGAAATTTCTTCCGCGACGCTCGATGAAACCGATTATTGGCTCTCTGACAGATGGAAACTTTAATACGCTTGGCGACCGGATGGGTCGAAGGATCGAAATTGAACGAGCTCTGTAAAACAGCTGGAAGAACAACGCGGAAACACGGTTGATTGAAAACGATTCCTACTGGCCGGCGTGGAATACCCACGAACTCGATCCGCCAAGCATTCCCAGCCGCGTCGTGATTGTTTTAACGAATCTCGATATTTTTTTGTATACGCGCGATATTTACAGCGGCCGTTTTGTCGGCTCGGTATCAGCAACAAAAAAAAAAAAAAAAAAAAAAAACAGAAAGAACGGCCAAGTGAATTTCCATTAGCGCGAAAAATACGCGGCTGTTCGATCCAACAGTATTACTTGACAGGCTTTCGAAAATATTGCACTACTCTCTTTCCCTCGCCATCCTCTCGCGCGATAATTACTCAATCGAAGGTATCCCATTCCGTTTACGTAAGCTCGAGTATTTACCTTGGCAAACATGTTCACACACACGTGCAGATGCGTGTAACATGGAAAAAAAATACAATGAATCGTTTTTAATTCGCGATTAACTTTCTTCTTTTAATTTCGTTGAAAGACAGTGCCTTTGTCCTCGTTATCAACGACGCAGGAATCGTTGGAGGAAGGAATGAAATTCACGTGCGAATTTCGAAATTTCGTCGAATTAATTGCAAACGCAATGAATCGTTTTTGAATTCTGCGAATGTATCCTCAAACGCGATTGACTTGTTTCCTTTTTTTTTTCTTTTTTTAATTTCCTTGCTTGAAAGATAGTGTCTTTCGTCTCGTTATCAATGGCAAATTTTGTATAATTAATCGTCGTACGTTACAGGGAACTGGTGTGTCTCCAAATGGAACGTTTCTGACAATATATTTTCCTCGATTCATGGATCAAAGTTGATTCGTTCCTAAATCTCCGCCATTTAACGAAAGTATGTCTCCCTTCGCGACACGAATTGAATTTTTAATTGAAAATTAAACGTGTAGAAAAAAAAAGGATTGAAATTTATTTCTAAGCTATAGAGAAGCGAAGCTCGCAATTTCGGGGAGGGGGGAGGGGGGGAGAGGATAATTTCGTCGTTACACGGGACAGATCCCCCAGATAGCAAAATCACTCGAGCAGATCTCTCGATTATAATTGTTGAGATACGCGATATCTCAAGTTTTCACCTAGTTTCCTACGGTTTAACTAGCTTAATGCTGGATAACCGGGACCGAGGCCCTCGTTGATAAATCGAGGGATCATCTAATTACCTGCTGCATAACGTACAGTTATACGATCTCCTGACAGACGATATATGCCGCGTTATGCTAGGATAAACGAGATCCTCCCCTTTCCACAACTATATACACACCTTGGCCAACATGACGACGACGACGACGACGACAGCAATTACCACCGTCGTTACAACGTGAAACGACATTTGACGCGATTTCCGTCACGCGACTCGATCCACGGATAAAAACGGCGCGCTCCGTGATCGAAAGTAGGGTAATCAATCGTTTCTTTCTCTTGTCGCGAGTCTTGATCAGAAAGTAGGAAATTATCGCGGTGTTTGTACGATAACAACCATTGTATACATTTGGAAATTAAAGAACGAATATCGTTCTTTATGAAGCTTTAGCAACAACGTTGTTCAAAAACTGAAAGAGGGGGGGGGGGGGGAGAAAAGAAAACAGATGTGAAACGGGTACATATTATTTCGTCAGGCATGTCGTATAAATATTTTCGATTCTGTAATTAGTTGGGTGAAATTGTTGTGCCCGTAACGTCGAAAATAAATCGTAATATAAATCGCGCGAGTTTGAAAAAATATTTTTTAAGCGAATAAACAAACTGGGTGAAACAAAATTGAAATTAAACATAAATATCGTACGTTGTTGTCCAATGAGTATGAAATAAAATTCTCCTGATAATTTTTCTGCATATAATTGAAATCTGTATTTTGTTTGGCGAATATTGGAGCAAAAAATAAATTGAAAATACGAGGCGAAAGGGGGGAACACTAGATCGTTGATATCCGTAGGGGAAATTGATCGAATTTGCAGAAAGCGTTTGGGAAACCATAGGGAAACAATTAAAATCGTTGACTAAACAACCTGCGCCGCAGAATCAGATTTCGACTTTTTCTACGAACCAGGTATGATAATTATTAAGCAAACGAGCCTATCAACGCGTCGACGAAATCGTTTCTCCCAGCAGAGAAATTTCGTTTCGTTTATTTGCAGCGTATCTAACGCCTCTGCTTTCCCGATTATTAAATACACACATTTTTTTTTCATCTACTTTATAAACTTCGTTGACCCGCTGCAAAAATCGAAACGCGCGAAAAATCTTCACGCCGTTGAAATAAAAATCCTTTTATCCTTCCGCGCTGAAGTTGAAATAAAAATATTTCCTGCCTCGAGTTCTATCGTATTCTTTTTTTTTTCTTTTTTTGTTTTTTTTTTTTTTTTAGCAAAAGGGGATTGATTTAAAAAAAAAAATCTCGAAATTTATCGGCGGCACAAAAATGTGAAGTTCTCCTTCGAAGTTGAATGAAAAGGGAACTTGTCGCTTTCAAACGCGTTGAAAATTGTGAGTTACGTTTTCAAACTCGCGATTAATACTCATCCGTGTTACTCTCGTCTGAATATTAACGTTCAGTGTTCGTTTCTTTCCAAAGATCTGTGCTTGTTACATCTTCGAGAGTCAACACTCAAATGTTGACATTTTTATTTGCACATTTCACAGACCATTTCTACATTTCACTGTTTTCTTTTTTTTTTTCTCTTCCCGATTATCTGTAGCTTCTTCGATTCTATCTAACATGAAAGAACCATATCCAAGGAAGGTTGTAATATTTTTTTTATTGGACGTCGTTTACGGTGTATCGTTTTATTTTTGCGCCATGCGCACTCATTGCCCGACCCGACGAAAAGCCATATTTTTATACGGCCAACATAACGTATTAAACGTTCAATCACAGAACACGAAGCGAAGCGTACGCGTAAAAATTCAGTTATTTTCAACAAATTCCGTCTCTCTCGGCAAAAATAAATCGACCTCTCGTTACAATCGCATAACCTAACCACAGAATTTACATGAAATCGAGAATTTACATGAAATACCGAGAACTATGTATATTCCACTGGTTGAAACCGAATTATTATCTTTATATCCCTGAAAAAAAAGACCGAAAGACAACGCACCAAAATCTATTTTCCACCGCGTGTAACTGCAGTTTCTGAATCGTTAATCTCAATTTCCGTTTAATTCCTTTTTCCCCACTCTGAGCTTTTAGTGTTGGAACTACTGGCAATGAAAATATGAAACTTTGAGGAACGAAAGTGCAAAGAACAGAGAAACTTTGAGAAACGAAAGTGCAAAGAGCAGAGGAAAGTTTGCAATACGGTAAAGAACGCAAACTTTTGTTTGTACAGGGTGTTTCTACTTTTTCAGTGGATTCTACGAGTGAAAATAAGAAAGAAAATGTTATACAAACACACGCTGAAAAATTCTTCGTTGAGAAACTGTAACGAAAATTCGAAATATGAGTTATTTATTTATTTACCGACGTTCCATTTCAACCTGACCATTTTTATAAACACAGGCATCCATCGAAAATTGAATTTATCACATTTTGAATTTCTGATTCAATAGCTGATCTTCTTTCATTTTATTGAACGCGTTATAAATTCTTCAAGCACTAATTCTTCAAGCGTGTGGTGAACCTTTCGTTTTAATACTCTGCAAATAAAAATCTTGCGACCTTGGAGACCGAAGAACTGATCCTTCTCGACTTATTTGTTTTTGTTAATAATGACTTAACGAAAACTTACTGTGCTGTTATTTCGAATTTTTCGTTATAATTCTTTAACGAAGAATTTTTAAATAATCAGGGAAATCCTCTATATTCTACGAAAAATCGTTGAAATCTCTTCATAAATGCACTGTCGTGAATCTGAAAAATTTCGTTAAAAAGCTGCACATTAGTCACTTTGGCCTTGCTAGTTCTAGTATTAAAAAATCTGACAAAATTCTAGACTAGTTTGTCAAAGCCTTCGCTTCTGTTTCCGATTCTACAATCCCGTTTTTACTTCCATTCTTAGGTCGAACGTCGAAAAGATTTCGTAGTCAGTAAGAATGAAAATACGACGGTCCAAATTACCACCATGGGGGATGTGCAACGTGTAACGAAGATACAAATTAAACAGATAGGGAAAAAAAATTCGAAAATGGAATTTCTTCTATGATTTTGCTTCGCCGAAACGAGTCGATTTTCAGAGAGGTTCAATGCCTCGTCTCGACTTCGTACGTATAATACGCGGCGTATTGATCGGATGAATCGTTTCCCCGCTGCGACGGAATCGGATAAATGAATTATCGATTGTCAAGAAGCCGACCGACGGTGTCCAGATCGTTCAACTTTCGAAGGGAAATTCGGAGGGAGAGACCGGGACAAATCCGAGTGGCAATTGACACGAGAAGTTAACCCCGATTGTCCCGTTGGCCCGTGTCATTCACCATTTAACTCCGTGGACGCTGGCTAGCGGACGAAACGCCCGAAGAGAACTTCGAGAAGTTCGATGAGTCACGGTAAAACACACCGATAGAATGTTTCAACGTTGCTACGCACTGCTGCTCGTTCGATTGCAATTTTCTTTTCTCTATTTTGTTTCTTCTTTTTTTTCTTTTTTCCTAAGTACGAAGATGGAATTATTTATTAAGTTTGCACAAACGTTCGTAAGCAAATAAACCGTGGATTTTCATACAAATTCATGTTTGACCAAGATTAAAGAAATGGAAGTCAAGTGGGAATTGATATCATTTCTTGACATACTCGTGTAATAAGTATAGCGAATATTCCGATTTTATGATGGTACAAAAACTGCACTATTCCTTTAATAAATAAACATTCTACTTCGGATATTTCACTATATTTTGCGTATTCTGTGCTTCTATTTTCTCGAATAATTTCACTCAAACTTTGTCCCTTTGCGCGTCAATTTGAACACTTTACAAAACGTTCGAGATCTGAATGTAAAATTGAATATCTACAGCTGAGAATGAAATAATACTGAATTGAATGAAAATTTAGTCTATTTACTATTAATGACAGAACCTGCGAATTTAATTTGTTAATTATTTTACACCGTTTAGCCATTAACCTTTTCACCATTGTATCAGTTTGATGAATTAAATTGGAAAAATGAAGATTAGCATGCAAAAGACTACTTTGAAACATGTTTCACTCTTAAAGAAGCATGCTCCAATCTGAATAAAAAAAGTACCGAGTCGGTGATAGGAGAGATTCTTAGTTATTCAATTTTCCATTTCCAAGGAAATTACATTTCTTAGATATCATATACCAGTAGGAAAGCGAGTCTCGAGAATAAGCTGAAATTTTATTATAAAAATCGCAGAAGTTTCCTTCATTCTCTTTTCCTCCGTCTCTTTCGTCGTCTTTTATTAACCGTAGAACGAGAAACTATTCGCTTAACAGCAAAGCGTTAAACACGATAACGCAACAAAAAAAAAAAAAAAAAAAACGAACTCTGGTTAGTACCATTTTCCACTGAAGCAATCCTAATTAGACATTTCAAAATGCGCGTGTCACTTGTTTGAAATTCACTCTATTTATTTATTTATTTATTTTTTTTTACATCCTCGATAACGATGAAACGAAATATATCCAAGTACTTGCTAACGATTACGTTCGTGCGTTCCATTCGGATAATTAAAACGATGGAAATCTACGTTCTACGACTAACGTATGAAATCACATATTTATACAAACGTATTCTTTCCTTCTATAAACAACTAAGACGTGAAATCGTACGAATGTATGACATTTTGTGAAACTGTTCAACGACGTAACATTCGAACGTGTCGTTAATACTAAAGCGAGCATAAAATGAAAAAAAAAAAAAACAAAACAAAAGTACAAGCTTCAGAGAGAATTATCCAAGACTGAGAAACAAAAGAGCCTCTCCTGTGGAAAAAAAATAGAAAACACAACTAGTTACGCTCTCTATTCTGTTATCCCCTCCCATTCCAGCAACCACCGCGAATCAATTTCCACTGTTCAAACATTCTCCGAAATCTATCAACCGCTCTCGCGGTCGATCCCGAAAGAAAGGGAGTGGGGAGAGAAAATTCTGTCTGTAAATCCTTCAATTCGCCAGCTGGGAAACGCCTGAGAAGGAGCCGCCCGCCGCGCGAGGTTATCGAGTCTCTCCCACGTCGAATCGTATGCAAATGTTGCCAGGCTAAAAGTGGAGCAGCGATACGGAATTGGCGCGCGCAAGAGAGAGAGCTCGAGTAATTTTTCTGAGGATGGGGCGAATGGGGATTTTCCTCGAGGAGAAATTAGCATCGTTCGCGGTAGTGACCGCGTGCGCCTGCAAGATTAAACGCGGCCGGCACCCATGTTGGATCGTGCCTGATTCGATTCCACCTCGTTGAAACCGTGCCCGCAATTAACCCCGATGACGTCTGCGGCCGAATCTTTGTTCGTGCGCGTTGACTGATGTCTCTTTAGAATGATTGACAGATCGCGCCGGCTGTAAATCGGTTCTCCATCGGCCTCGCCGAGTTTCGTCTCTCCTGTCCTCCTTTTCAATCTCCTCGAAAGCTTCATCGAAAACGTCACCGAGCCGGCCGGCCAAGCCGAATCTCGAGATTTTCGAGTTAAAGCGAAGGAACGAATCGACCGTCTCGGTCATCTTAGGCGAATGACGCTCGATTACCGATCGATCGACGTGGTCAAGGTTTCAATGCTGATCGCGTTTACGGAAATTGGAGTTAATCAATTTGGTTTGTCACATGGGGGGCATATTGATCATCGAGTCAATGGCGTTATCAGTACCGTCGAATATTATGATTTTTAACACTATTTCTGATTGCACACAGTGCCACCATGATGAAGGACAATTCAACAAAATTAAATCGAGCGAAACACTGCAAAATTAAGCAGATCAGTAATCCTGGTTAAAAATTAAATTTAATACTCGTCGAAATTAAATTTAATTGGAAAATATGAAAATCATTTTTCACTGTAATGATTGTCGACAATCGTAAGTCCAATTTTATGGTTTTTTATGGACTCGGTAATATACGCAGAAATTAAATAATTTTGATTTATGACGCATCGAGAGAGACTGCATTCGCACAAATTAAATAAAAGACAGTTTTCAATTCATGCGGTTATAAGAGAAGTAGTATAAAGATAGGAAAAAGAACGGAGTTGTATTACAAGCTAGCGATTATGCTTCGAATTATACAGCAAAAATCAAATTTTACGAACGTCCCTAAACTGAAGCTAATATTCCTTATACTCTATATACCTTATCTATTTTATTAATTTATGTCTCAAAATATATTTATACACCTTTATTTTATTTAATTTTTTCTTTTTTTTTTTTGGAACGAACGTACAATTTATTGCATTACAGCAAACATTTATTATTTACTCCTAATCGGAGATGGGGCAAAATCTGCGATAAAACTGACAAATAAAATAGTCCCGCAATTTGTTTAATCCGCAGAGGAATATCTCAATTTAATTCGAATGAAAATATTTACTGGCACTGGCTCGATCGACTTTCAAACATTACGAACATTTCGAATTTTACGAGTTTGCATTTTAGAACCTTCTAGTGATACTTTACTGCCACTATAGCCATTTTACTTTACTGCGTTCTCGCTTTAGTCAGTTCCATTTTAACAGACATCGGCATAATAATGTTGCAACTTCCACAAGATGTAAATATATATACCTGACCGTATCTCTTTACGACGCGTGAAATTAATTATCGCAGATATTGTCCATTTCCACTCGATAATTCATAACCAGTAGTGTATTTTATTACAATTTTTGTATATCGCGACTCGAGCTGCTGACGAATATACTCACATGAAGAATCACGCCACGTCGAAGTGCATCCAAGACGGAATGCGCATATTTCTCACTTACCTGAAACAAACAAACGAATCGCGCAATGAATATAAAAATATTTCAATTTCTACGTGAAAAAATATAGTTTTCTAAATTTACAGTAGCGAGGATTTGTATCTCTGCCGTATCAGGATATATTTCTTAAAGTTGAGCTGAAAAACATGAGGATTCAAAGAAACGATATTTACGTTTACAATACTACTTGTTTTAGCCAAGAATTCTTGAATTTAAAACGAGATCCATTTAACTCCAAATGTCAAGCTATTTTCCACGTGGCTTTAATATACTATAATTAAATTAAATTAAATTAATTTCCAAAAATCATCCAAACGTCCAAATCACATTCATATCGTGCCAAGAAACTTCACGTATTTCCAAGCAACTATAAACGATTCATACTTTACACAAGCCTGTTCATATTTAAACAATAAATATTAATAAATATTCAAACAATATTTAAATATTTAAACAATAGTCGAAAATTAAAATTACATTATACTGAAAAATTACATTATAATGAAAAATCGACAGATCGCGGAAACATCGTTAAAGAAACTCGACGTATAGAAACCACGTAAAACTTTCTGCGTAAAACTTCAGCAGAGAAAGATTCGATACGTCCCCTCCCCCGCAGAAAACCAAACGAAGCGAATCTCCAGCACACCCGCAGAGCAGATGCACAACAGAAATATCCTTAGCTATCGTTTCTCACAATGTGAAAAAAAAAAAAAAAAAGAAAAAAAGAATAGAAGGAACGTCCTTCGATCAATTCCCCTTCGCATAAACAAGAAAATCTGTCGGCGAACGACGAGCAATCTCGACCCGTGGATCGTACGATTTTACGATCGCGAGGACAACGACTCGCGGCTCGTTGCTTCGCAGCGTGCTCGATGCAGTTCCTTCTGCCATGGCGAAAGTGGGCAATGACGACAACCGTCGAAAGGATCGTCGTCGTCGTCATCGTGGCTCGTTCGTCTGTTCAGAGGACAGAGGATGATAAAAGTGCTGGCTGCAGATGTTGCAGCTTTGCGGGAGGGGACGATGCCTCCAGCGGCGTGTGGACACACGCTGCGACCACATGTTCCTCACGGATCGCGGATGACGACGAATCGGCCACCGCCGTGTGCCCATCGAGCGGCATTTTCGAAAATCGTCGTCGTCGTCGTCGTCGTCGTCCCGACTCGCGATTTGCTGACTGGTCCGGTTCAAATGGCGTAACGACGGACGCGAGAAACCGGTTCGACCTCGTCGATTTTATAGGAAGGGGGATGGATAGTCAGCAAGGAGAATGAACTGCCAGTGACTGTGGCAGGAAGATAGTCGGCCTCGCGTGGAAAGCGTGTAAATCGAGCATGAAGAGAAACTTCTTGCAGGTCGATTCGAATCGGAAAAATAACAATATTTTGCTATTTGTTTAATGTTAAGAAGGCGTATTTGTTTAAGTCGGGGGCAGTGAGTAATTATAAATAGTCGTGTTTGCGGGGTCCTCCATCTGTGTTTCTTTTCCTAGACGCTTGGACATTCGATTTTTTCTTTTACTAATTTCCCTAGCTTTCTGTGTCGTTTTAATACACAATACGTAATTAGAAAATAAAATATTAATATATTCTTGCTACAATTGCAACAATTTGTTCCTTCTCCATGCTCAAGCACCCCGAGGATTAAGTCCAAGTTTTTACCCAGTCCAATAAAAATCCAACTTTCTTTCTTTCGTTGGTTACTTTAGCTTCCTATGTTACTTGTAATTGGAGAGTGAAGTACATTCACAAATATTATTGTGTTTCTTTTCTAACATACAGTTACCTGACAATTGAACAACTCGCTCTCTCTCCATGCTCAGACATCCATCCGAGGATTAAATCCGAGTCGTTAGTTGCACGTTACTGCGAATTTAAAACAAGCTTGAATGGTTGATTCGACGCCAAAGTCGGACATGACGTTTTAACAACAGCCGATATTACATTTTACCGCGTTCTATACAGGAAACGTACGAAGCGCGTTTAAGTCAGTCGTGAAACTTCGTGTCAATTTGCTTTGTAAAATTGTAAATTCGACAGACACTTGAAGGCAGACGGACAGTGGTAACAGAAGTAAAACGAGTTTCTTTCGAGCCTGGGATGATTGCGAACGTTTTATTCGTTGATTCGGCGCCGAAAGGCAATAAAGTGTAGCATTTCGCTGGAAAAACCAGCAATACGCTTATTGATGTTGGATAAAACATACTGAGTTAGCTGTGAACATTTTACGCTTATTTGCTAGAAATTGGTTCTTTAACAGCAGTTGGTGCAGCTCTACCATACAACTCCCAATCACAAATACAGATGAACGCGCGCGTTCGAGAATTCTGTTTGGCTTTTTGCACCGACAGATGTAAAACGAGTTTTTATTATTACCTCTGAATTGTTGTGTGAAACGGTTTTGCGTTTCAAAAGAGTAGTGGCAGTGACCATACTCTGCCGAAAGAGTCAATAATATACTTGTTTACCGTCGGAAAAATACTGTCTTCCTCTCGATACGTAAATTGGACAGATGGCAAAATTGGAATTTAACGTGCGCGTGTCTAGCTGTTAGATTTTCCAACGAATCGGAGACGTAGAGAACCAAGTAACATTGTCACCGTGAAGAAAACGAAGCGATGAGCAAATTGTAGAAGTGAACGATTGCAAGTGAAAACTGTAAAACTGTTGACGGTGACGAGTGAAATTGCATCGAATTTAAACGAACGTTCAAAGGAGATTTTGAAGAGAGAATATACGGAGATTGTTTCTCTTTAAGCTGCAGATTTTCATTTCATCGATAAACGATAAATTTCGGTCACAACGATCTTCGCAAATTTCCGATCGTGTACATACAGTCAGAAAATCCCATCGTCGACAAACGTATTCTTTCGCACTTAATAAAATTGAAAAAAATTCAGCAGAATCTGTCTTTTTCAAGGAAAACTTCGCCGCTGGAAAAGTGGAGGAACGATCTATTAATGTTTCGCGGCAACGATTACAAAACGCTGCAAAAGTATCTATTATATCGCTGCCTCCCGCGTTACTCGATTACACACGTTCAATCTGCCTCCGACGTTTCATTTTTTTTTTTTTTTCCAATTATCGCGAGCAAGTCGCGCGCAATCCCGGTTCTCCGAAACTAATCAAACGAATCATTTGTTTATCGATAACGAAATCAAACAAAAATAACGCGGAACGTAGAGAGAGAGAAAGAGCAAGGAAGAAACCAAAAATGAACGAACCATCGCGAATGGAACGCTCGGAACGTTTTTGTTTTGTTTCGCCTTTTTTCCCCCCTCTCCGCCCTTCTTTTTTCCGCCGTTGGAATGCAATCTCGCGATCGAGCGAAAAATCAATGACCGTTCGAAAGCAATGACGCGAACACGCGTATATCGGTCGGAATATCTGCCCTGTAAATGCAATTCAATTGTACAGTAGCGTTGCTCGCCGATTGCGCGCTATTTATCCTGCTTAATGACACGCAACTTCGAAGGAATGGGCTTGTACCATCCGTGTTCTCGTTCGCGATATACATATGTAAAAAAAAAGAAAAAAAAAAAAAGTGCCAGTTCCAACGAGCAGAGCGAGGGCATACACCACCCCTTTCCCCAAAGTTTCGAGTCGCTTGCTTTTCTACCAAATCTTCTGTCAATTTATAGCAGATCGTACATGCTAGATTTGCAAAGTATAAAACGATTAAAATAACGAAGCGATTCTCTTTGCTTTCGTAGGTAGACTTGCAGGAAATTAATTTGAAAAAAAAATGGTAGAAAAAGATTGAACGATTATTTTTCAGCGGTGCAAAATTTTTGACTAATGATTTATCAAAGTTTGACATGTTTCACTAGAAGAGTATTTTTGATAGAATCTTGATACAATCCTCTATGTACAATGTCATTGACAAAATTGGACAAATTGTATCGTTGTCGATAGTGAAAGAAAAAAATAGATACGATTCGCTTGCTTCTCTACTAAATCTTCTGTCAATTTATAGCAGATCGTACATGCTAGATTTGCAAAGTATAAAACGATTAAAATAACGAAGCGATTCTCTTTGCTTTCGTAGGTAGACTTGCAGGAAATTAATTTGAAAAAAAAATGGTAGAAGAAGTTTGAACAATTATTTTTCACGAACTAATGGTTTATCAAAGTTTGACATGTTTCACTTGAAGAGTATTTTTGATAGAATCTTGATACAATCCTCTATGTACAACGTCATTGACAAAATTGGCCAAATTATATCGTTGTCGATAGAAAAAGAATAAAAACGAGTCGCTTGGATACTTTGTCACGGTACGTTGTACAGGGACTATTCGAAAGGATTTAATTCGCAATACCGTTACGGTTCTCGGTAAAATATGCAGACACCTCGATGATTGTCACCGCAATTTGCATTTCCTTATCGCGAAGCGAGTACAGGTGTAGCAACCTAATCTTCTGTGGTTGAGTGGAGCGTTAAGTGGTATTTAAGTCTTTCCGATTTGTCGCCTAACAGTGAATTTATAATGTTGACGACCACCACGACTTACTACTCGCGATATAAAAGTAGGTATTAATAAAATTAAAGCTTGTCTTGTCCGTAATTTTTTTTAGACTAAATTATAGTGTGTGCAATCACGCTGTAGATTGGTTAGGTTCTACGCGTATATACATACACGTAATATTCCCAATAAGTAAAAAATGAATAAAAATGTTAAAATAATTATTTGAAAAATCTTGAATCCTTTGTATTTCAATAAACATTGACACATTCAACACTATTAATTCAAATTATATTTTTCGTATCTCAAGAGCGAATTAAATTCTTTTGCAAACTCGCCACTCGTCGTTTCTTTTATTCGACGACGAATCAAAGAATAAATTGGGCAAATATTTCACAAGCGTTTCGAAGTTTCACGCGTGAAAGTATATTAAAGTCGTCTACTTTATTAACGATTAACAAAGCCGATCGAGTATTTAAGCGTAATATATTAAAACGTGATAATGTTTGTCAGATCGAGATATCCATAACTCGGGATATATCGAATTTCTAATCTGATTAACCCGTCCGGGGTTTTTTCTTTCCCCCGCTTCATGTATAATTTAACAGATCCTGAAGTATTTCACCCTTTGGTGAACCAACCAAGGCTTCCCTTTAAATTTCATCGTAGACTATTCGCAAATCCTTTACCTCTCTGAAACCACCCCTCCAGCTCGGTTATAAGCTTCTTCGGTATGGTTTACCGAGGGTCGTTAGTATTCACCTCAGATATATTTTCGTTAAATATTCAATGACATTATTATTTCAGATCGAGTTTCTGGATAATTTCGGCAAACTATATTAAACGGGCCACATTAAAGAGAAGATACCCTTTATTTACTGTAATTTCAATTACCCGTGATACATATATTTCCATCAGAGGAACTTTTATTGTCAGATTCTCTTGGGATATTTTCGATTCGATTTTTTTTTCGATGATTTCAAGAAACCACCTTAAAGTCCCGAGAAATCAAATCGAACGAAGGACTTCTTTATTATTCTTTGGTTACAGTGAAATCATTTCGATATCGTTTTCATAAAAAATTCGCTCGTTAATGACAGAATACATAATGAATGTCGAGCTATAAGGTCGTTCATCCTCCTGTAATCACAGTGAGGGAACTAACTGTACGTTGCTAAATGCTAATTGAATTAAAAAGCGAACGCAATGTTCAGCCGAGAAAGATTTCACTCTCGTAGATTGGCGAATGCGGAATATCAAAATTCTTCTGGCGTAATATTTGCCCTTTAAAACGGACGATCTAATTTTAATTGCAGAAGAATTTTTAATTTACGAACAATTTCAATTTCAATTGCAACTGATGCAACAATTGTAGCGCCCCTCGTCTTAACAATTCTATACTGCAAAAGTCGAATACAAATCATCTTTAATGCCAGAAATTTTATATAAAATAATCCTCTGCAAACTATATAAATAAAAGCTTGCGTTCTTATTAGAAACTTCTTTTCTATTGCTCATACTTTCATTTCTCCAATATATAAGATTTATGCTTTAATAGTCGACGTTTCTAGCGTTAACACTGACGGTCAAACCAACTAAGAATTTATCATTTCTGTTGGATATCTCGCAGATACAGTAAATTTTTAAATATTTCTGTGTGGTCAGATGGAGATCTTATGCTACCAATTCTGAACTCCCACTTTCAACGTAAATTTTTTTTCATTCAACAGTGCTTGAACGAAGGGTTCATAAATCCAACGTGTTTTCCGCGCGACAACGCCTCTCACGCGACAATGGTCAAAGAACGAGTTCACCGAACTCCCCGTCTACTTATAATAGTTCGCTAGACGTTTTTATCCCTCTGGACAAACGTTGTTTACCTTACGCGTTGGTCCTCCATCGCGGCGTTGCAGCAAATGGGGCCGAATAAAGAAAATACTCGAGGATGGTTTCCCTCGCTGCATCGACACGCCAGACACGTGCACCTCGAGCATCACGGTGCTAATTACTAAACACGGTCCCCCTCGTCTTATTCTGTTTATCCAACATCGACGCTAATTAGATGAAATCGACGTGCTTTAGCGTGGCTGAACCTGCTTTCGTCGGCTCGAACAACTTTCTTACGACCTCGAACTGCATCGACTAGTTAAAGACTTTCCAAACCTGCTTCTACGACGTTTCCCCCTTGACGCCGTAATTTGCACGTGACGAGCATGTCCACGCAAACATGATTTTTCCATCTTTTGTTTCTTTTATGTCGTTTAGATTGTTGCTTTTGTTCTGTGCACGATATAAATAATTAAACAAAAACAAAAGAGAAAGATATTTACAAAAGTTCAATTTTCCATTTCTCCTAATTCCATCGCGCGGAACAAACGACATATTTCTGCATACGGTCATTCAGAAAAGTGATATGGATTCTAATAGCAAACTTGCAAAAAAATGGAAAATTATTTCGTGGCGACGTTTTTCGTTTATTTAATTACTTGATTGCAGTTCAATTATTCCGTTGCACCTGTTCAATCGTTTATAATTCACGTCGGATGTTGAAAAGATTTGTGATGAAAATAACAGAATCTCGTCATGAATAT
The DNA here is from genome assembly GCA_036937485.2 of Tetragonisca angustula. Classification (NCBI taxonomy): domain Eukaryota; kingdom Metazoa; phylum Arthropoda; class Insecta; order Hymenoptera; family Apidae; genus Tetragonisca; species Tetragonisca angustula. The sequence continues at coordinate 646,083 of JAWNGG020000096.1, read as the reverse complement.
ACATATTATGTTATACCAATTTAAATATACCGATTTTATTATACCAATTTAAATTTGGCCACGGCAAATGTTGTCGAATCAATTTCGAGTAGGTGAAGCTGTTCCAGGCAATCTTTTACCGCATGAAATATTTAAGGACCTCGTAACGATCATTCGTTCCTCATGAAAGAACGGTCTCTAGCAACGTTCAATTAAAAGCGCGTCCATTTAATTTATTATTCAGAAAAACGAGAAAGTCAAAAAATTTTTATGTCACGATAGATACATTCTTTATATATTTATATTTTGTGAATATTTTTCACGTCATAATAATAGCAGTGTCAGAGGAGAAATACGAACAAATGAAAGGTAACAATCTCTGAATCTAAAAGAAAAAAAAACGCACAATTGACGAAATCTGATCGATACGTTTGATATCACGGTAACAAATCGTCCAAATTTAACAGAGGCAGAGAGAGTGAGGTTGAGATTATAGCTGATATCGCTCGCGATTTCCCGCGCTTTGTCCTTCGATTATCGCCTATTGTGACATCTCCTTTGCCAGCCAGATAGAAGCTAAATGGTAATCCCAATGGCGCGCGAGCGTGCACCCGTTCCGCAACCCGTCCTCTATGATCCGCTTCAAACAGAATCTTAATGTCTTAATCCATTTCGAGTTCGGATTCTAGGTTATGTAAACTTCGTTATCCATACGCCGCGAGGACACCGGAGGAGGATGGGTCTTAATAAAAGCGACGCGCACGCCCCGATATGAGAACGTACGCGCAGAAATAACATTTTAGATCGTTTTATTGGAAAATTCTACGCAAACACGACAGGCGATAGATTCGTTTTGCCAATTTCTCCCACGACCTCCTACAACTTTCGCAACTCCGATCCCGAAGTCACACGAGTTACAAACGGTTCTGTCTCTCTTCTCTTTTTTTTTCCTTCTCTTTTCTGGCGTTAATAAGTATTTTGGACGAGCAAATATTATTTACACGTGCGCAGAAGATAATTATTTTATTATTCGCAGATTTTTGACCTCTTTCGCTGGAATGACGCACGTCGAGGATTTTTCCAAAATTGCAATATTTCCTCAGTTTCGAGTATATTCAAGTGAGACAAAATAGGCAAAGCAAATAATAAGTTTGTTACTTCTCAATAATTTCTAGTCAGTGATGTCGTACGGACGAGTTCAAAAAGAAAGAATTATTGTACACGATTCGGTCACTCGTTATATAAATAATAAATATAAATGAATAAAATTTTACAATAAATATTGAAATATTACAGTAATAATTTAAAATTAACAAAATTATTTATAATTAGAGTAATGAGAATGGATTGTTTTAAAAAATTATGAATGAAATATAATTTGTGCCTTTTGTATCAGGGTTAATTAATTTATTTTAATAATTTAATTATCTCGAAAATAAACGATCTAAATATACATAAATATATTATTATTTTTGATAAATAAAAAAAATAAATATATATCTAGAAATTAAATTAATTTGTCGTATTTATTGACATCTAGTTTTTTTTTCAAATAAATTTAATTTATATACAAAAATAACAATTAATAAAATATTGTTATTGTATAAAGTTCGATCCGCAATCAGCGCAAGTGGTCAAAAGGTCTGAAAGAAATTCTAAATACTCCAAAAATTCTGAAAACATTTATTCATCAACGAGCGTACAATACTCGCGCTAATTTCTCAATTACACTGTGTTGTTGTAAATTAAAATTACACAGTTTGAACGCTCTGGATGAAGATGAGAATTTACTTCAGTTGCCCCAGCGTGGAATTGGAACTCAACGTGATACAAATCCGTGTGACATAGGTTGCGATACGAATCTATCGACACAATCGAAAAAAATCGTTTCAAAGACACGATCTCCTACACGTCAGTTAGCAAGAAACGAAATTCCCTTGGTTCAAAAGCAACAGCCGAAACGTGGACGAAACAACATCTTGCCCGATATTTATTCAAAAACGGTTCACGTTTTCCACACAGGAGGGAAGTACAGCGAACTCAAAGGGTACAACACCCTCTCTCTCGGTATTCTACTCACGGTAAGTCAGAGGTCCCGTTTCAGCAAGAATATTCCGCAAAGTGCACGGCCACCAACACCGAAGTAAATTTTGCTATTCGATTACCGCGTAATTGAGTCGTCTGACACCTAACGACCATTAACAGACGTTCCCCCTCCATCGACGCAAATCTCGAAGCAATTCAACTCCGTACAATGTCTCTCTCTGTGTCTGTTTTTTTTTTTTTTTCGAGAGGACCTGTCCAAACGCAAGAAACAAAAGCGAGAAATAAAAACGAAGAGAACCGTAAAATCCAAAAGAAAAGCTGTTTGTTGTCCCCACTCAACCCATTCGGCGAGCAGTGGCATTTTTTCCCCCACCGAGAACGTCTTTCGCGACGTTAACATGCATAAAATTACCGACCGAAACTTTCCAGGCATAATTTACGCGGGTGGCTTTGTGGTTCAGATGTTGGTAGCGAACTTCCTTGGCGATCGGGTGTCAGGATAAAGGTTTCTCCCTCGGAGGCTTCCCCCGAGGAGCGAGATCTATCCGTGCGCAACGCGAAAGGTCCTGATTTTCGTCCAGATAGAGTAACGTGATATTCTCTTGTCCGAAAAGAAATTATCCCATGCGGATCCGTTACCGGACGATCAGAAACGTTCCTCCCCTTCTTCTTTATCGAGCTTTCGCTCGAATTAAAATTAATGAAAGCTCGTCCTCTCCTATAACTAGGATGGGCCAAAAGTTTCTTCCCACCTACTTTTTTTTAAGAATAAAACATCAAAATATAAGAGAAAACTAATTTTATTTAACATTGAATTAAATTCAAACACGATGTCCTCATTGTGTTTCAAAGATCATTTCTTCCGAATTAAAAAAAATATATATTACGAATTTATTTTAGTAAGAAGTGACATTGTTACAGTGTTAATTAAATTAAATTGATCGACTGCGGATTTTTACAATGTCCAACGCTATCTTAACGCGTGTGCACGTTCTACAGAAGTATCCAAAGTTTCGTAAAAAGAGAATATGATGGAAAATAAAAATTGTACTCGTACGAATGACACAGAAACAGAGAAAGCAGAAAATAAAAGTAAAGAAACTAGGATAAGAACAACGCATCTTGCGAAGGTTGCAGAAAATAGCAGTGTGATTATTGAAAAAAAAGAAAGAAGTGAAACCATCCAAGAAAAAGAGAGGTCAAAGTTATAGACACTAGTACTAGCTGTTGCAGCGAAAGAAAGGGGAAACAGAAACAGAGGACGCATGGTCTGGACTTTTCTGCGATGAAATATCCAAATGGATAAGTAAATTACAGACTTCTAATTGATTGAAATTTTATTCCTCGAATATTTTCGTTCGTTAATTTCAATCCTGCAGAGTCTAGTTTATGGCGTCACGTTACGACGTTTGCGCGCTCGTCTGTAAATATTTTAAAGTTACACGTTCACGGAGGTTTTGTCTTTACTGGAATCAATAGTTTCGTAAGAAACTTTTCGTTTACGGCCTGTGTCCCGTCGAACTATCTAAAATTCAGATTTATAATTACCGCCGAACTATCTTGAATGCGAAAGTTCAAATATTTTAACTAGTGGTTTAGGGTCTGTAATTACTATCAGGCTGCCTCAAGTTTACCACCGCAATATATTGGATTTACGTACACCGCCTCTCGTGGTTATTCGGCCGACTTCGAAAGTTGATGGACGTTGTTCGAATAATCGAAATAATGTGTATAATTTCGAGCTAATAACACGATTAAAACGGCGTTCGTTGTTCCCTTGAAAATTTCTAATACCAAACCAGCCTTGTTTAACACTCGCATAGTCTCAGAATTGTTGAGAATATTTTCTTATTTGTATCGTATCAATATTCAGAATAACGCACATTCAACATTTTGAATATTTCATGAAAGACGAGCTATAAGAATTCTTTCAAACGTTTGAAAAGTTGGACACATTCGACAAGTTTTGTACTATCACGAACATGCCTTAGAGAACTGAAATCCAACCAGAGTATTTATTCAAAATTATCTATGAAAGGTATTCTACTTTGGATACTCTAAATACATACATTTATATTCTATTAATATTATTAATATATTCTATAATTCTATTTAATATATTAATTAGAATATTCTATTTTAATATAACAAAACATTCTGTTTAATGTAATTAAATATTTTACATTCTATTAATATATTTAATGTAATTAATTATTCAAATTAATTATTCAAATATTTAAAATATTCTATCAATATTATTAATATATTGTGATATTTCGTGAAAGAGGAGCAGTAAAAATCTACGAGGGTCCTCTCAAACGTTGCAACGTTTGAAAATTTACACACGTTTGAGAAGTTTTGTACTATCACGAACATGCCTAGAGAACTGAAATCCAACCAGAGTATTTCGCTTATTCAAAATTATCTATGAATGGTATCCTACTTTGGATACTCTAAATACATACAATTACATTCTATTAATATTATTAATATATCCTATAATTCTATTTAATATATTAATTAAAATATTCTATTTTAATATAATACAAAACATTCTATTTAATGTAATTGAATATTTTACATTCTATAATATGTAATATAAAAATTTAAAATATTCTAATATATTTAATATAATATTCTAAAAATATTCTATCAATATTATTAATATATTGTAGTATTTCGTGAAAGAGGAGCAGTAAAAATCTACGAGGATCCTCTCAAACGTTGCAACGTTTGAAAATTTACACACGTTTGAGAAGTTTTATATTATCATGAACATAATAGAGAATTGAAACCCAAACAGACTAATTCATAATTATCACGAAAGGTATTCTACATTGGACATATTACATATATATATACTGGATATTTTAAATATTTCACGAAAGACGGGCAACGAGGATCTATAAAAATCCTCTGAAACGTTGCGAAGTTTGACAAAGTTAGACGCGTCTGGAAAGTTCGAATAACGCTCGTACGTTTATTACGACTGGCCCGTACAATGCTCGTACAAGTATCGGGCGACGTGTCTCCCAGTTTCAACGGGAATAGTCGAACACAACAGGAGGAACAGGCTCGCGCTCACGCGGACCTGTTTCACGATCGGTCTGTAATTGTCGTTTCAGTTCAAACAGCGAAGGTACGGTAAAAGCGGTAGCGGTCGTAGATTAACGATTCGAGAGCGAAAAGGCAAGGTTGAAGAACCTGAAGCGGCCAGGATAAATATAGATAAAACACCTTTGGAAATCGTGGGAACGGGAGGAAGAGATAATACGCCGTGGCCCGGGCCGCGAAAGACGCCTATACACTACCGCCCGGAATAATATTTAAACAGCGCGTAAAACGAAACGGACGCTGATCCAACAGGAAATGCAAATCGTTTTATCGGGAATTCCTCCGCTCGGTCTCGTTCTCGTCTCTTTGTATATCTCCGCCAGTCAACGGAGATTAAACGCTAACTCCGCCGGCTAATCGTTATTTAACGCTTCTAACGTTCTTCACCAACTCCATCGTGTTCTTTTCTCCGTTTCGCCTCCGCTATCCGCGTCTCGCCTCGTCTTATTTGTCCGTCTGTTTCTCACCTATTTATCCACTTTCGCGAATCCCAACGAGACCCAAACGAGTGGAGGAAACTAATCTTGCCTCCGAGGGAACCTCCGCGAGCTTTCAGTTTGTAAAAGTCTGGCAAACTTTTACGAACGATAATATCCACAAGCAACACGGATTTACGAGGAAAAATCATTTGTTCCCTCTCTTCTTCTCTGCTCGAGAGACGTCGACCGCGTCGAGTTATCGTTCGGGACGTGACTGGTCCAAGGCTAATCACGTCTCGAAGACCTTTCTAGCTTTCCTTTTCTACCGATCGACGCTTCTCTTGGCACACGTACGTCTGGCGATGTTGACCGCTCGCTCTGGCAACTGACTGCGGACCATAACGAGCGACCAAACCCGTATACAATAATCCGCCGCTTTCTTTCTCAACTCGTCGGTATGACAGATATCATTGAGAAGCGATTCAACGAATTTATTACCTGTTTTGCCTGGGTTACACTTAATTACACTTAGAACCGAGAGACTATGGCAATTCAACGTGCTAGTAAAACTACACGCGAATTCGACGTCGAAAGCTTTCCCTTTGCTCGTTTTCGTTACACGCGGCGATCAGCAGGATCGTGAAGTCAATCTCGACGCTGGGATCACACTCGAGGGAATCTCGAATTTATCCTCGGCTCGATCGGAAACTGCACAACTCGCAGAGCGCATCGCGAAAGGTTCGTCGTGAGTTATCGATGGAATCGGGCGCGCGATTAAAGACAGGATACTGGCAGGATGCTCAAGATCCTGTGAGCCTACAATTTGACACCGGTGGAAAATTATGATCGGCCAACGATTTGCATCCGGCCGGCGCGGTTCGGTTACAGCAAAAGTAATTGAAAACTGGAACCAGTCTGCCGTATCGGCGAAAAAACGCGCAAGGTCCCACGGCAGAACTGGTTCCGTTTAAAGCCACGGCCACACGATCACTCCTCCTCTTGCGCTTCGACGACACGAGCTGTTTCTTGCTCTTCACCTACATTCACCCGTTCCTCTCAATGGAATTACACTAACCGCGCCTCCCCTCCACCGCGTCTATCACTCTAATTTGAAAAAACGACAACTGTCCCGGACGTGTTTGTAACTTTCTCGAGCTGTACTTAACAATCCGCTCGAGATTCTTAGATTCTGACCTCGAGTCATTGTTACATTTGGTTCAACTTGTCTGAAGCATTATCTAGCTCGAGATCGCCAAATTGCGATTTGTTGATTTTACAGTTTTAACGTGATAGAGCTTTATAATTTTAGCGCAATTTAGAGAATTTTGTTCTACGTGATAAAAGTCATACCACGCCTCGTGGCAAGCAAACACGAAACAAACATCCCACAACTTTCGCAGAAAAAGTTCTCCGGCAAATTTCGAAAATTTGCCAATTACAATCGTGGCACGGACGTTCCCTTTTGTCACGTCGTTACGATATAATATATCATACGTCGTTGTAATATCGTTGCTCGCCGTTCGTTAACGGAATTTCTCACAACTCGCGTTACATCGTACATGTCGTCGTAAAAGTTGAAACGAACACTATCGTGGAAGCTTTCAGTCGCGTCTCAAGGCAGAAACAACAGTATCGTGTCACGCAGAATGGAGAAACGGAGCCGGTTTGTCCGTCATCGTCTCTCTGATCCTTCGAAATGTAAGGCTGCCTCGTCTGAGAACGTGCAAATTATTCCCGTTCATCCTGGCGCGTCCCGGTTCCTGTACTTATCCCGCTGGTTGATGGTGCCTAGGTCCGAGACAGCGTGCATGATTGCTGAACGGTAGATCGGATTGCTTCTCGTTGGTGGAGTACGTTCTAAGATCTGCTTGCCTCGCGCGAGCCTGCAATCCAGGATCGTTCTCTTCGGTTGCTCTCGTTTCACCGTTCTACAGCTGCCTCGACTTCTGCCGTTACCCACGTCCTCTCTCTCTTTCTCTCTCTCTGTCTGTCTCTTCTCTTCATCTTGTTTCATCGAACGCCTCGAAACGGTAGAATTCCGAAAGACAGGCATGGCTAGATAGCGTAGATTGACCGTTCTTGAAAGATGTTTAACGTTTTATGCCGGCCAATCGGAGAAGATATTGGTAAATTGAGGGTAAAGTGGTTCGAGGAGTTGAATGAAAGAGAAGTAATCGATCTTCTCTCAAACAATGGTCACTTTTACCATAAATGAACGTGGTGCTTCATTATGAATTACTGACAAATTTCGATACACCGATCGGGATTTCAAGCTACTGAAAGAGATTATCATCGACGATGTAATAATAAAGGTAACGATAATAAATAGTAAACGTCTTTATTCGCATTTATGACAAGGATCTCTATTGGTCACGTCTTGGCCAAGCTTTGTCACCTCGATAGTGATAATTTACACATAGAACTTACATTTTCAAGAATGTTCGACAAACTAAAGTTTCCGAGAATTTGCAAATTCTCCAAGCGTTGAAATTTCTTCGCATGAGCTATCTCGGTCTGTTGGTTTCGCTACTAACCAAGTGGACAGATCGGTGCAATGGAAGGGGTAGCGCTAGCGAGCAAGGAAGTGGGGGCAAGGACCGCCAGTTAGCCACCTCTGCCATACGTAATTGTAATATTAACCTTTTTGGATTCTTTGTGATTCGTCTGTACATTGCGATGGATTTATAATATTTATATTAAACTCAATTATTATCTATTAAATATTTAAATTATTATCTCAATTATTTTATATTATTCGATTTATATGAATAATTATATTTTAATATTTTTTAAAAAGTGTTTCCTGCGGTTCAGCCAAGCAAGATACTCAAGATACTGACAGATCGAACGATGCAGAGATTGAAAGAAAATCTGTCGGATTCGCTACGTGAAAATAATTTTTCTAACGACTGCTTTGTGAAAGGGAACATGCGGCGAAGATATACAAGGAATAATAGTATGAATCACTGGAAGGCGCATACGCGTGATCCGCCTGATTCTTTCAACGAGATTCCGCAACCCATATGTAGCACTCGCGGATATCTATAATCTTCGAACGCGGTTCATACTTATGACAACGCGAAATCACCGGTCCCCTCGACATGCTCGATTACGGATACTCCGGAACAAAGTTGTAGATATAGTTGAGTACGAACGTCTGACTGAACGATCATCCTCTGCTCCTCTTAAGGCAAGAGTTTCTCAAGGGTGATTATTTTTTATTACATTGTGCTTCACTTTCTAGGAAAATAATACACGCACGTAGCCACTGGGCAGTGAGATTAACTATTTGCAAGTATATATATACTTAACAATATTTGTACGCGTTAATGTTCGATGTGAGTAAAAAAAAAAAAGAATTAAACGTACGTTCTTTCGACGAAGCCTGCACGTAAAAACATTTTTGATAAAGTAAAGGATACAGATAAATCCGATTGAAAATAAATAGACGTTCCGTGTTTATTCTAACCGCACGAAATAGCCTTCGTACAGTCGAAGGATGTCATTAAGATTGAAAGAGTCTTGGGGGAAAGATCTATCATTACCCTGGAAGATAGCAATCAGCCGCGTCGCGTGACAAACGTCGCGGTTTACATATCAGGTTGAGCGCATTAGCAACGCGAACGATCTCCAAAGTACGCGCCATTACAGCTGGAATGTTGCAACATTTGCGGATAAATTCGTCGAGCGACAAATACCCCCGAGTTCTGGGTTCCGTTCTCTGCCGCGGTTTTTCATTAAATGGAATCGGCTCGTTCCTTGTGTTGTTTCTTTCTTTTCTTTTTTTTTTTTTTTGGAATTAAAAAAGGAAAAGAAAAGAGAAAGAGAGAAATGAATATTCATAGTACGGTAAAATCCCACTGGAAAAAGTAGCAAAGTTCGACTCTCGCGGCGAAAGGTCAATAAAAAATTTATACATTTACGGCGAGTGAAGGAAATTACCGCTGGTAATTATGTTCAATTTAAATTAACCAAAGAATTAAACGAGATATTCGACTCGTGACTTGCAGTCAAAGAGAATGAACTTCAGACCATTCGTCCATTTTCCTCTATCTTTTTCCCGTGGAAAACGGACGAATTCGGGGGAAGATTCGTGTGTCTATCTCGCGGAGAAGTTCGTCGTGCGAGAAAGCAGCGAAACGCTATCTGAGACGAGATGCTTCGAACGAAAAGACGGAGAGAGTCGTTAGAAGAGGGAAAGATACCAGAACGAAAGACGGACGTAGACGCAGCGCGAAGATACCGAAAACAGGTGCACCACGACGGTCAAATGTTCCACAGTCCTTTGTTACTATGGAAAAATGTCTGAAAAGAACACGAACCGCCCGACGAAACAAGCGTCGCTCGTTACTCGGCTGCTCGGTTTCTTGCATGGCTCTTTCGCCAAATGAAACTGTGTATCCGGAATAACGCAAGATCTAAGTACAGCCGAAGAATCATCTCTTCGTCCGTCTTATTTTTATTGAACGATCCTAAAATAAGATTTTATAATAATATAGGTGTCGAGCGAACGTTTCTCGTTAATGAAATTTCACACAAGCCTGAGTGAACGCAACGAAAGGCAGAAGAAGATGCAACGAAAATTCAACGCTGATTCCTGTCTTAATTTCAGAGCTTGCGTTCAGAGCTTGCACTACCCAGGGAAAAACCCATCCGCGTTAATAACTTGCGAAATGTGCGCGAATTTCATGCCTGTCCCATTCAAACTTCGACAATGTCCCGTGTCGTCGGGGGCGACCATTTGGCTAAAAATCGCCGCTTTCTAGCGGAAAGTTCGGCTGCTTTGGCGAGGCAGAACGTGTCTCGTCGCGCGTGCTACGAACTCGCGCCATTTTTGGGAAACTTCCAAACGAACGAGCACCCCGCTGCGAACACCGAGTGAAAATTTTCCAAGGATGTTTCTCTTTCTTCTTTTTTCTTTTTTTTTTTTTTTTTAAATAAAAATTTGCCTCGAGACCGTCGAGACGTGCCTTTGGGACATTTGCAAACTCGTGAAAATTTCGAAGAGTAAGATTTCAGAATGGAAGGGAAGAACGATATATCGCGGATATTTATAAGAGAGAGAGATCTCTTATATTTAAGAGAGAGATCAATTCTGACGATATAGATGCTCCATTCGCACGAAGAAGACCAATTTTTAAGTAAGCGAAGCTTACGCGCGATTTTGAAACACTCTGTCTAATAACAACGAGATAGAACACCCTTAGCTCTAACGAGCCAAAAGTCATCTCTCCAAGCCCCAGTCTCCCCAGAACCTTTTATCCCGGAAGACTCATGCCGTTGCATTACTCACATCCAGCTGCGCTACCAAGCCGGTAACTCATCCACACACATCGTCCAACCCGAGTTATCAACGATATTATCGAGTATTAATTATTTCTCGCAAACGTGGTTCAAGTAAAAATTTGTTTCACTACGGTCTCTGCTCCTTATTTGTCTCGACGTTGGTTTATCGACGTTGGCAATTCGATATATACGCGAGTGTATTGGTCGTACGAACTCTAGAAATCTCTCTCTATCCGCGAACAAAGTGAAGGATTCCGTAAGTCTCGAAACTGACCGACCGTATATCCCATTTGGGCTAGCAGAGTTCAAACAGAGAAATGGCAAAAGAAAGAGAGAGAGAGAGAGAAAAAAAGGAGAGGAAGACACACACGGTGGCAGAAAATGACGGCATTCATCTTCTTAGGGCATCCTCCACGCCCAAACTGACGTGTTCTCCACAGAGAAAAACGCAACCTGCTCACGGACAACCGGAGACGGATGATGGTCCGCTCGGATAGGCAATGAACGGTGCAATTGCTCTGCAACACCAGATCGACCCAGAGCAACCTCGGGCGACTAGCTTCTCTTACGACCAGTGAAAAAGAAAGAGAGAAAGAGAGAAAGAAGAAAAAAAGAAACGACGGAAAAAGACGCTTTCTCGAATCGCCCGTTTTGTACAGAGATACCGAGCGGTTTTTAAATCGCGGTCAACTCCATTTCCAGCCAAGTCTCTCTCTCTCTCTCTCTCTCTCTCTCTCTCGGTAAGTTTCCTTTCCGAGCGATTTGATATTGTTTCGGTACGTACGACGGGTTGATTTGATGATTTATTTGGTCCGATACGCAACGTGCAGTGCAGGTTGTTGCGCGTTAGATGTCTATGTTTGCGCTCTGTAGCTGGTTCGTTGAATCTTTGATCGACGCACGTGGTTCCAATTAGCGAACGAGTCACGTGAATCGTTCTTTCGGCTCTGCTAAACAAACGCACGGAGGACGTATGCTGGATCAATGATGCAACAGATGCTCAATCAATCGGACAGATAGATTCGATTTCGTTTCAATTTTTCAATCGTGCAGAATTAAGCAACGTGCCTCGTCACTTTCCGACGATGAATTATGAACGTGTCGATTAATTAACTTTCAGTTGGTATTCGCAATGATTGAATCGAAACTGATTGGTAATTTTCGACGTAACGATTCGTGAGAAACATTCGCGTTATAAAAAATTATAACTTCCAGAAACACGTGTGCCACTCTTTCGCACGCGAGAGCGCAATTTCACTTGTTACGAAACAATTTTGCGTTAAATTAATGAAAATTCTGCCTCTCAATAGCTCTTCTTTTTCCAGCGAGCCGACTGTGAAATTTCTAATTGGACGTTCGTCGTGCATGTGAAAATTAGCGGAAAGTGCTCGGCTGAATGTTATTCGCAAAATGTCTTTATCGATTTCAGGCGGCCGTCCACCGCGCCGACGTTCAACAAACTATCTTTGACAGGGCGCGAACAATTAATGCACCTCCTCCAAGTACTTTATAAAGCAAGTGTCGCATTGTCCCGCTTTTGAAAGCCGTGGAGTGTGTAAGTAGTGTCTTAAATGCACCTTGTCTAACGTGTTATTCGCTTGACATGTCGTGCAAGTGCCGGCTTCTAGTCACTGAATAACTGGATATCTGCTCTCTACTTGCTCGCTCGAATACACACGTGGCAGGGCACGCGTGTTTCCTAGACGATGAAAATTATATCGCAACGTCTGTGTCAGAAAATCTTAATTCACTTGCAGAAACGTTCGAACGAAAGGGTATCTCCTTCTTTTTTTTCGGAATTCCTGAAATCGCCTGTTTCGAACTCGTAAGTTTTGACAACTGTTGGAAATATTTCTCAATTTCGGCGACTGATCGAACGGATTGTCGAAGGAAAAGACTCTGCAACAAGCGTTGCAGACTGAAATTGTCCGTAATGAATTGAAAGCAAGAGAATCCGCCGATATCCAACGCCGCTGTTCCTTTTTTTCTTTTTTTCCATTCCCCTCTTTGTTTTTACTCGTTTAGGCCGGTCGATTTTCACGAAACGCGATACCACAGAAGCAACCGTCAGGAAACGAGAATTTTCATTAGAACTTCACTTTCCCGCTTGTAACCGCCGCTTGATTATAAAGCGCATACGTCAGTTCAAACAGATAGATTATTTAGGTAAATCGAGTATTAAGCTTTCGGCTGTTAAATTGTTTTCACCGGGGAAGCGTTGCGCGTTTAACGCGTTTCGCGCTGCAAACGCTCGCAACATTTCCATGTACCCCGACGCAAGAACTGTAAACGCTTTCATACCGTTCAATTAAAGTGTCAAGAAACACTATACCATAGTTGCTCGTTTCCCTTTATCAACCGTTCGAACGAACGAAAAACCAAAATAACACGCCGTGCCATTGTTTCAATTAGCCGGCTGATTCGAGTATTCGTAATGTTCACTTCGCGAGCAATTATGAAACGAATATATCACACGAATATAACGTAGTTATGACAGTTTTGCTTTTCTGTTTTTTTGAGAAGTAGCGAGCTAGGAGAGAGAGAGAAATATGCCACTAGTGTGTGTGCGTGTGTGCGCGTGTGTGTGTGTGTGTTTTGGATTCAAGTAACAAGAATTGAAAGTAACAATCGTAATAATGACGTTAACGTCTATTGCTTGAAAGACATTTGTGCTGGTAATTATGAAAGTGACGAATTTAAAAAAGAGCAATGTCTACGAATTTAACATCCAACTGTTACAAATGCATTTTTCAGAAATCACAGTCCTGTTAGTCGTTGACGACGTTGCACACACTGCCGCTGAACTGCGTTTATTTAATAAAATTCATTTCCTCGCCTAAAGTTCGTCTCAGAACGTCTCCGCGAACAACTTCAAAGACCGAGACCACGTCTCACGTACTGCGACTGTCGTAGCGATTTTCAAAACAGCGCGAGTGATTTTCAGAACAACTTTGCTCCGCGAAACGACGAAGATGGTCGAATAAAAAGCAAACTCGACGAATCTGAGACCTCGTCTCGGAGTATCACGCTCTGCTGAAAATAGTAGACGCAAACAGAATCATGCCGTGGATGCTTGAGAAACAGGTTGGAAGACGAGAAATCGAAACGTAACCGAGAAGCCTCGATCACAGTGATTGTCGAACAACGGGCGTGCAACGTTCTCTCTCTCTCTCTCTCTCTCTCTCTCTTTGTCTCTCTGTCTCTCTGTCTCTCTGTCCAGAGAGAGAACGATTCGAAACGGCTTTCCACCTGGCCACGTCACGAAATAACCCCATTATCGACGAAAGGACTATTTAAGTCCCGGGCATTCAAGGGCCGAGCCTTCTTCGATAACGATTTCCGTTGCGTGTGTACCAACCACGGGCCCGCCATGAGAATCCTCCGCCTCGAGCCACGGAGGCTGACCGTGTTCAAGGCCACGGACCTACCACTCATTCTTCGACTTTCTATTTTCCCGCTCGCGGCCGATCCCCACCCATCGGCGAGTTTCGAACCGCGAGGCCCGTCGTTTTCGTCGGTCGTAAATTTTCATTTACCGGATAAGTCGTTTTTGCACGAGGCGAAAGTCGAATCGTGTTCAAAGTTGATCGTCGACGAAGGAAGAAGCCGCGTTAAAATACGCGACTGACAGGAGCTGGCTATGCTAGATCAGGCTCGAGGCATCCAGCTCGTCACGACTATTTAGCTTCGACAGGCGATCGAATCGGAGATGGAAGAGTTCTGGATGAAAAGGTATCAATGGGAAAATGTTGTTGGCAAGGTCGTACGGTCTGTAAGCTCGTAGATGAAGTCGACGAACCGTAAAAATCGCCGATACAGTCGGTCGTTCGTAAAACCGCAGTAAAATCGGAGAAATTATCAAGAGTCCTGTAAGAAACGAGTCATTTGATCGTGACGTTATTGGGGCCGATGATTGTATCCTTCGATCCAGAAGGCTGGGTTATAAAATTTAACGAGCGTTTCGTTTTAATTAAACGGGACGTTGCCCAACAACGAGCCACTTGTCATATTCTATCGTGTATGAGAAATTTGGCTCGATAATTTGACACGTTACGTTCCAAGCCAATAAAAACAGCCGGATGGTTCGGGTGGAAAATGACATCAGCGGGTGAAAGCAAAGATTTTTAACGGGGGAATAAAAGCCACGTGTTTAAAGAAGCTAACGAAGCTGTCGGGCGAGTAGCTACATAATTCATTACACCGTCTTCCATAAAAGACGTATCAAAATTGAAACGAAGGCTGGAGATGCTTAACGAACCTACGTCCGTTATCAATTAAAGATGATTTCTACGAAACTGCTTGCCCTAAGAAGACACGAAAGTCCTACGCAATTAGGATGAAAAATTGTCCGTTTCAGTGTTCTCAAGGGAGGACAATTGCCGTATCGCGAACGTAATGCTACATCAATGATGGAGCAGATTGTGAAAAGCAAAAGCCAAAAATCCCCGTAAAGAATTTAAAAAAAGTAATGAACCGGTAGGTACAGCGTGTTTTCAATATTTCACGTGGCCGTGAATAATAAAAGTAGAAGATGTAATTTGGATTACTATCTTACCTCTCTGTTCTATCCCTCGTACGAATTTTATACATTTAAATGGCGAATAAATGGCAAAAGTGTCGCAGAAACTTGCAACCACATTTCTACCCGGTAGAAACAATTCTGAAAGCCGAAATAAATTATTCCTGCCGTTGTAAGTTTCATTAACGCGTCTCGCGTGGAATTCACACTCTCCCCTCCCAACCCAGAAAAAGAAACGAAAGAAAAAAAGACATTCTCTTTATTTTCACCACTCTGCATGATTCACCGCGTTTCAACGCCTCGATCCAAGAAGAAAGGCCACTTCCGCCAAACGTTGCGAACACACAGAACCCTCGAGCACCCGCTCCGGATTCCCTCTCCTTCTTATTCACCCCTTCAAAATGCGTTCCCTGTCGATTGACAAACGTTCGATCACAAGGAAACCCGACCAAGAGCACCACCCGTGAAAAGCGACTCCCTCGCCGGCAGTGAAGTAGCGACCATCAATCTGACCAGATCGACGCCGTTACTCTTCTCCTTTCCCCCCTTCGAGTCGAACGAAATCCGGGAAAATGTTATTCTGGTCCTCCTCCCGGAAGGGGGTTAGGTCCTTTTCGCGACATAACGAGACGGTAGCATGGCGGTAGGAAATAGAGAGTGAGCGAAAGCAACAACAGCAGCAACAACAGCAGCAGCAGCAGCAGCTTCACCTTTGCCACGGTCAGAAAAAAGGAAGAAGACGAAGAAAGGGCCCGCAGGTAGATAGAAGGTTGCGCGAGCGCGTGCAGGAGAAGAGCGCCAGACGAGAGAATCAGAGAAGAGGACGAAGAGGAGAGAGGGAAAGGTTCGAGAGCACGATCTGCGCGTGGCCTCGACGTCGTTTCCTGCCCTGATTGGACGTTGGCTCGTGGCCGGCGCTCGCCATTCACCGGAAACCCAGCAGCGCTGTTCCAACGTTCGCGTGTGCACCCTCTCTCCCTTTCTCACCTGTTCCTTACCTGCTCCCGACCATCCGCTCTCCCTCCTCCCCTCCACCCCACACTCCACTCTTTCCCCCTCTTCAACGGACCCCTTTCTTCTCTGGGCATCATCGCCGGTTAGACCCTTCTTTTTCTTCGTCTCGCGTAACCTCTCCTCGTCTCCTTCGTCGCGCAGGTTACGAACAGACAGAGAGAGAGAGAGAGAGAGAGAGAGAGAACCTGTTCAACCGGTTCCGTAGGTGCTACCTGCGTCTCGAACCATCCACCAGAACAGGCCGCCAAACCACGGCCGCTCTCCTCAACCGTAATTGTAACAACGTGCTCGAAGGATCTGAATCTCCGTGATTCAACCCAGTTTCGAGTCTCAGGCTCGATAAAATGAAATCCTGCCACGTCCGTTTATGGCGACGTTTCCGACGAACGTACACGGAACAGAGAGTTTTCTCGAAGCGTCGAGTCTCTCGAACGTCTTGGCGTCGAGCCTGCCAAATTTCTAGAGCAGCCAACAGCGCAAAGAACAAAATCGACCAACAGTAAAATATTTCTAGAAGGCACACACGTGTGCGTCAGAGATTTTTTAACTGGACGAATCATGTTCCTTCTTCTTCGTTTCTGTTACAGGCAAAATTCGAAGATCACATCCAGGAATACGCTTGTAGGATAATCGCCTCTTCAACTCGCACAGAAAGTTAGACTGTAAGTCTAACTTCCAAGTTCGATCCAAACGCCGGAATATGGCGAAGGATTTTTGCTCTAGCTGCTCGGGCGGAAGCAGTACATTCAGATAATTAGAGAACGGACAAAGTCGATGCTTCGATGATTCGAGGTGGATTCGAGTCACGATTAGAACGAGCGTAATTGGTTCCTGCCGCGACTGATCCTGATTGATCGCTGACTGGCAGTCTGTTGCTCAAACAGGCACGAAGAACACGCTACGATCTGACTACCGACTAACTTCTTCGACCCGCACGTGTCCTCGAACGTTATCCAAGTATGGGCTGAACTATTCTTAAAGAGCCTCTCATCCTCTAGCTGGATTACCCGCTCGCTGCAGACTATCGCGAGCAATTTTTTAATAACCTTCTCCTCGTACTTGGAAGGAGAACATTTCCTAGTAGTTGACTGGGAATCGACGAGATCCAAATTCCAAAGATCTCTCGTCATATTTCTCTGCGCGATCTTTCGGCGTTTTGTGCTTTACGTTTTTTTTTTTTTTTCAATATTTCTATATTTTTCATAAATTTCTTTTATCTTTAAATGCGGAGAAATAAATTCGAGAGAAATCCTTCGAAACGAAAAGATGACCGAGACATGAAAAAAAAACTCGAGGATCGTAGCTGACTTTTAACTAGCCACGACATTTATTACCCCTCCAGCCCCCCCCCACCCAACCCCCGAGTTCCTCCGCTTTAAATTTATTCCTCCGCCACTTCAACGACGACTTTGTGAAAAAAAAAAGAAAGAAAAGAAAGAAAGAAAATCACAAAGATCCCATCGAGTTCCAAACGGGGAGAAAAACGATTGAAATATTTTTTTGATGTTCCCTCGTTCTCCGCTCCAACAGGGTTCCTCCTTGGATTCAAACGTTCGCGTCGATGACACTCTTTATTAATGCCCTCGCCCTTTAAAAAGATAATGGATTACACGGGATGGAAATGGAGCGAGCAACGAAGAAATACGCCTTTGACTTTCAGACGGGATTTAGATAAAGAAGCATGGTAATTCGGAGCGAACGTAGCCAGGAAACAACAGCTTCTCCACGGTTGAGGTGTAAAATTCAGTTCCCTCTCTCTCTCTCTCTCTCTCTCTCTCTCTCTGTCTTTCTGTTCTCTCTCGTTCTTTCTGATAGTGTCGTTAAAGGGCACTGGAACGAAATCATCCGCTCAAGTGAGTACGTTTTAATCGAAGCATTTACTTTCAACGGGCCTCTTTATTCAACCGCCTCTGTTGCACTTCCTGCGATCTCCTTTCCATCCGACCAATCGTCTTATCCGCGCCCAGAAACGAACTGGCGCCGTTTCACAGGGATTTCGCCGCGGGGAAAAAAGAATTCGCGCCCACGACGCTCTGGGATATATTTACGACAGAGGAATTAGTTGTCAGCGCGTAACACGTTTCTCTACGTTCTTTCAAGACTTTCTCGCATCGATGCTGTTATACAGCTATGTTTATTTTTATGCGGATTAGAGACTTAAAAACTCTACCGCAGGTAGAAATTGATCAGTTTTCTAGTTTAAAGTTTCCTATAAATTCGTGTCCGATTTTAATCCTGGCGATAATTAACCGCACGTTCTGCCAGAATTAATAAAAAATAAAAAAGATCGCTAGTGTTACCAAGATCAATAAATTATCTCGTACAATACGTCACGAGCAAAGTTCCAAGCTTTACAATTTCTACAAATTTTCAAGTTCCAGTTTTTACAAATGACGAATCACGTGAATCATTCTCCAACCTACTAGGTACAGTGTCGAAGCTCTTTCGCCAACGACGAAAATTTTTACCAATTCTTACTAAACGCACGTAACACGAGAGAATGTATAAAAATAGTCGTCTTTACGACTTCACGTAATCTACGGTTTCTAACGCATACAGTTGGATCTGTTGGGCCAGCAAACAACCAAGACCACGTTGACCGATGTAGGGGTCACAGGACAACGAACGTGTTAAAACTGTCTTTGTTGCGAACAACATTCGATTAATCGCGTTTTAAATGTTACTATCGGCGAAATGTTACGATCGCGTGGCAGGGATTTATTCAGTCGAGGGATTCACGAACCTATCTGGTTCGAAACTCGTTCCTCGAGACTGCATCATATCGCAGTAACGACGTTTGCAATATTAACGACGCTGAAACGTTTACGACCTCGTACCGTCTCCGACGACGAGGTTTCCCTCGGAACTCGTGCCACCAAGCTGCCCCGAACAAAAATGCCATTTTGACCGACGCAAACTTGAAAAGATACGATCCCATTCGCAGACGTAAACCTCCCCCTCAGGTCCGGAGAAGTTTCGGCCGTGTGCGCAACTCTCTCGGTCGGTCCAAAGGCCACCTATTGCCTCTCCAACTTTCGAAAACTTCCAAGATATATGGTTACTACCTCACTCTGACGTTTCCTTAACATGCAAATTATAACGCCGCCTTTATGCCCGGCCCCGTTTGATATTCAATTGCCGTGATTTAGGAACGTTCGATCGAGAGAAGCGATTCCCATTGACGCCTCGATACGTATCTCGCTCGTTTCTCTCTCTTAAATATATATATATATATATATATATATACATATGTATATATATTAAAATATTTATATGATATGGATACTGTATTTATATACTATAGCATTAATATATATATATATATATATATATATATATATATATGTATTTGTTCATATTAAAGTATCTATATAGTATTAAATTTGTATGTTTTGTATATTGTTAATTTATATCAGTTGAATATTCTGTATAGCTTAAAATTTTTATATACGTATAGTCTAACATCTTATTTGAAATATATGTAACACAATACTGTATTTATAATATTAATATATATATATATATATTAAAATATTTATATGATATAGATACTGTATTTATATACTATAGCATTAATATATATATATATATATGTATTTGTTCATATTAAAGTATCTATATAGTATTAAATTTGTATGTTTTGTATATTGTTAATTTATATCAGTTGAATATTCTGTATAGCTTAAAATTTTTATATACGTATAGTCTAACATCTTATTTGAAATATATATATATGTAACACAATACTGTATTTATATATTATAATATTAATATATATATATATATAAAATACTTATATGATATAGATACTGTATTTATATATTATAGTATTAATATATATATATATATATATATATATATATATATATATATGTATTTGTCCATATTAAAGTATCTATATAGTATTAAATTTGTATATTTTATATATTGTAAATTTATATCAGTTGAATATTCTGTATAGCTTAAAATTTTTATCTACGTATAGTCTAATATCTTCCCCATCTCTCTCTCTCTCTATCTCATTCTGGGATCCCTGATCAGTGTCGAACGTCAGAACAGGGAGAGAAGATCCACGTTCTCGCTTCCCCTCCTGAGATCGTTGTTTCCGCTTCCGTCTCGACTGCCAGCGAGCAACCGATCGTACAATTAATCGGGCACAAACGAAATTAGTCGGTCGAGCGATAGTCAGAGTCAGAGTCGGCGGAGAAGGTGAACTCGCAGCAGCCTCTTCCGTCCTCTTCGACAAGTTTCGTCCACCCCTTGTTTTCGCTTGTTACACCCGGGTTGTCTAGTTGCCTCGACAGATTGCGAAACGAGACAATTTGATTCTGCCGTTCCAGCTCTGCCCATCCCCCTAACGAATTTCGTTTAGGAGTCGCGAATCGGCCAAAGAGGCACGACTCATTTGCTTGAACAAGCATAACGTTCCGTGGGGCAGAGATTTCACGTTCAGCCTCCCCCTTTTTACGAAGAGACAGACATTGAACAAACATTCCCTTCAGATTTAAAATTGACATCTCTCATTCGAAACATCTCGATGTTTCTTAATTTACTTTTCAATTTGTTGATTTTTAATGGAGTTATGAAATTCCATTGGGATTGTCAAAATAATTTCTCAATCTCTCGTGAATTTTTAATGGAATTCACATTTATAATTTGTCTTGTTTCTGTTTGGCCAGTTAGCGTCTAATAGAAACAGCTCGGGTACAACAAGGAGAGAATAACGTTCAAAGTTTTCAAACATTTTCAGGTTAATTTCACTTGTTGTCGGTGTACGAAGGAGAGCGCCAGAGTTCGAACGTAACGTCGTTAAATCGCGAGAGACGTCGGTCGGCCCCGCGATTTTATCAATTTCACGTCGACGTTTTCCATTTATCATATTCCGGTCACCTGCTGTACTACGACAAAACACCCGTTCACTCCCCGTTATAATATATTGTTCTACGATATTGACTCATTATTGGCCGTAAATATTATTCCGCTCCCCGGACGCCTGCCGTCGATATTGGATCAATAATGGCTGCCACGTTGTACCCGGCGTGCGCCCAGTGTTTCCAAAGATCACGATGTAATATCGCATGATCGATATTGATCTAACGTTCGCGAGATTGAATTAGGATTCCCGCGGCGAGCCAGACGCAATTTATTCTGCGAGAATTTGACGGGGTGTATCCGACGATACGAGAATTCTAATCAATTTTTCGTTATTGCAAATCGACACACTTCTACTCTCGATGAAGAAAGAAACCGGGGCCTCGAAAAATTGTTCGTGCCTGTTCGTGTGTTTGTTCTCTTTTTTCCTCTTTTTTTTTCACTTTCAACACTTTCAACACCTTACAGCGCGTTTACATTCCTCGTGAACGTTGAAACTTGCCCCCCGCAAAGCGTGCTTATTTTCGCTTGTTGCGGCGCAATTCGGTTGAAACTCGGGAGCTGAAGCAGCGGATATCGATCACGGGACGGGTGTTGCGCTACGTGCAGCTTGAATAGCAATTACTTATGGGTGAACATAGGTAACTGGTAATTACAGATGGTTGTTCATCGTTGTTCCATCTCGGAATTACGTCCGTCGGATGACCGTTGTAATATGTGGAGTCCAAATCAGCTTTCGAGGTGTACTATACACTTGGCTCGGAGATGGAGGGTGGAATAGAATAAGGTCTCCACTGGCGGTTTGAAAGGTCAGACAGTCACGCGACGATATTCCGACCTGCGTAATCGATACCGACTCCGATCCATTTCTCTCGTTTATTTCTGAAGAACCTGCATCTTCCACGGCGGCAGCGTCTGGAGTAAGCTTCTTAAATATTGCATACCACGTTTCACCGATGAAATTCACGCTCGAGTCAAAATTTCGACCAGAGAAATCGATACTCGTGTCTAAATTCAATTGTACGCGGCAGAACGCGATTTAAATAGAAAAAGAAACAGAGAAGGAGAAATAGCAGAGAACACGGTTAACATTACCAAGTTCGTTCGTCGAAAACAAATTGACGAAAATGCAATGTACTCGCGAAAGTGTCAGTCACCGGCTGATTGAAACAACGAAATTCATCCCGCGTATCGAAAAGACAAATTACAAAACTGGCCGGGGTCGATCGGCGCGGCGCGGCTGCCTGCCTGAATGAATGAAATTCCGGAAATTCCGGAAACCGAGGGTGAACCGGGTTAGTACGGCTTCGAGGTAAAATTTGCCAGCGCACACGCGCAACCGGCAACGAAGCGTAGCTTCGATTATCAAAGAGGGTTAACGGTTATTTCATCGAATCATGGCAGTTCAAGGCGAGTAGAAATTGGCAACAGGTGGAAACTGGATTGCCGCAAAAGCCACCGCCCTGATCAATACTTAATTGCCTGATTCTGTGCACGGTCGCGTACACACTCGTTCGCCTACGTCTTGCCTCTTGTCTTTCGTCTTTCTCAACATGCGTGAATGTTTCCAGCCATCTCTCGAGAAAGTTGGACTTAATAAAGGGACGTTAAGGGAACGTGACGTGACACCCGATCCGATAAACGGTTTCGGTTCTTACCGAACTTCCACCGGAACGAAACGAGCTTCTTGCAAGACTCTTCTTCTCGCTGCGCTGTGACCCGCTCGCGATTTCTTCCATCATCTTGCTACTGTGTAATATAACGAATCGTAGGATCGTGGAAACGTTCGATGGGATCGTTCGATGAATTTCAATGATTTGTCTCGAGTCCTTCCCAGCGTAACATTTTCTGCGACATTTCTTACACCATTGGTAGAAACGAAGATTTGTAGCTTCAACTTGATTTGATTCAATAAATAAAAGTTATATAATGTATATAACTATATTATAATATAATATAAATATATATAAATATATAATATATTACAATAATAATAAATTATTATACATTTAATATATCGTAATAATAAATATATTATAATAATATTATATATAAAGTAATATACACATTTAATACATTGTAATAATATATTATTATATCCAGAAAGCGGTGAATTGCAACAACGGCGTTGGAATGACAACGTCTCACAAAACTTCCAACTTCGGTACTCAAAGTTACAATTTGTCAGAAACTTTACGCGAAACAGTACTTCGCCCGGTTCCTCTCGCTAATCCTACAATTAGAGTTCACTGCGGATAACAATCAGAAATCGAAAAGGCATCCTCCGCGAGAACCGAAGCCGGGCCTGTTGCTATAAATCCGATAACGATATCCGGCGGGTTAATTAAGGACGCGGTAACTAATATATAGGGGATCCGGGGAACCGAATATCCGGTTCGTAACGCATCCAACAAAGTATCGAGAGCTCATATGCACAGAGACCGGTCGGCTGTGAAAACCTTCGAGCGTCGTGAGTCGCTCGGCTACAAAACCCTTAGCCGTCGTTTCCAACCGGACGACCTGTTTAGACCGTCATGAAATTTGCATACGAATTCCTTCACTTACTTTACCCTTCTATTTATTTATTTATGAATACGAGCCTGTCTTTAACAAAGACAGGCTGGACGCACGATGCGAGGAACAAAGAGGAAAAAGTATTGAATTGCAACGTATGCTGCACAGCAATTGCTAACTACAGTGAGCTTCTATTTATTTAGAATTTTAATTTGTAGTGATTTCTGTATTTTTCTGCCCGTTTCTTTTTGTTAAATTCCAATTATATGCACGAAGTATTCATCTCTGGAATGGAATTTCGCTACGAATAATCTCAATTTGTTGTTTCAGTGAAATATGAGCAAACATTCCCATTCGACGGAGAGGATTATTTTCACTGTTTTCCAAGAATCTTCCTCTCTGAGATATTAAATCTATATTCAGATTTGAAATAATATAATGTAACGATGTGATGTCGTTCGTGACTCCGTTCAATCGTTCAACCCTCCGAACTTCACCCTCCGAGATATTGATCTTCGAGTCTACTTTCTATTCTTAAAATCGACTTCCATCCTAAACTTACTCGTTCCGACTTAAACCAATGGTTCAACAAACCCTTTCCACGGTTCGAACGAACGTAGACGGAAGGGAGGAAAAAAAAAGTGAAAGAGAAGCAGCGAGAAAGAGACGAAACGACCAAAATCAATATTTGCATTCGAGTAATTCCTATGGAGCAACGTATAGAGAAGATTACTTCCACTGTGCCTGGGAACCTTTCTCTTTAAGATATATTAAATCTAAAAAGTTTCAGAGTCAACGGACACTAGAGAACTTTCCACCCGAGGCAGAAATCCCTTCGCGTCCAAAGACAAAACATTTCACAATCTCCTACGGATCTCTACGTTCCCCCAAACTTCATCATTCAACACATCAATCTCGCAAGTTTGTTTCTACCGATCAAAAACCAATGGTTCGACGAATCCTTTTTGACGGTCCAAAGACGAAGAAAGAAACGGCTGAACCAGACGAGAAGAAGAAAAGACGCATTAAATCTAAAAAGATTTAATTGAATTTAAATGTTTGTGACATCTCTACTCCTCCAAACTTCATCATTCAACACATCGATCTTCGACTCTATTTTCACCAATAATGAAACACCAATGGTTCAAAAAAAGAAGATATATTAAATCTAAAAAAATCCAAAATCACTAAACACCGTGCAGCGCAATAGAGATTTTTTCACCCGAGACAGAAATTCCTTCGTCTCCAGAGACAAGACATTTCACTGTCAAACTTCGTCGATCTCCAACCGTGTTTGCATCAACCAAAGACCAACGGATTCGACGAATGCTCTTGCACGGTTCAAAACAGACGAAGAAAGAAGATATATTAAATCTGAAAAAAATCCAGAATCACCAAACACCGTGCAATGCAATAGAGATTTTTTCACCCGAAACAGAAATTCCTTCGTCTCCAGAGACAAGACATTTCACTGTCAAACTTCGTCGATCTCCAACCGTGTTTGCATCAACCAAAGACCAACGGATTCGACGAATGCTCTTGCACGGTTCAAAACAGACGAAGAAAAATCCAGAATCACCAAACACCGTGCAGTACAGTGCTCTCGCACGGTGCAAACGGACGATGAGAGAAACAGTTGAAGTCGAACGAAGAAGAAGAAAAGGAAAGGCTGGGGGAAGAAAAACTGTATTGCGAACGGGCAAACGGGCAGTGGGCATCGTCCCTCGGGGTATGTGTCACCGGCAGGAGATTCCAACGGGCTGCAGTGAAATTAGTCGCGAGCAATTAACGTCCCGCTCGTGGCACAGATATAAATCCGGCGCGCGTGTTGCAGCCACGCGAGCGCGCAGACGACGTCCTGTGTTCGTTGCCGCGTACACCCGCGTACAACGCGCCGATCTACACTCGGTCAGGTACGCATCAAAGCGAAGTAATGCAGTTGCCAGTCGAACGCACGCACAATGCCAGCTAATGAGTCGGCTCTTGATGAACCTGGCGACGATGACGCGCGACCATAGACACAGAATGCGGATTGTTTCGATCGTTTTCCAGCCAGGTCCACGGCCAGCTACCCCCGTTCCCGCGCCGATAGCTTTGTTACTCGTTTAATTCGACGATAGATGTTCACTCGGGTTACCGCGGTTTCGTTTAGCGGCAATGCGATTTCTCTCGCCTGTATATGTGTATGTGTGTGTGTCTTCTCTCCCTGTTTTCCCATCGTTTTCAGCCGTTCTTTCGCTGATCTTTGTACATTTGCGCACAATGGATCGACGACGTGTAGGTTTTTATCAGGAAGTTGGTAATTACGAGAATGTCGTTTAATTTTATGACGCTTGTACCGTTATTCGGGAGGTGTGTTGCATATGAGATATTTTACGAGCTAGTTCTTTTTTTTTTTTTATTATTATTATTAAGACGTGATACGAAGAGCAATTTGTAAGTGAGAAAGATGTCGGTGGTGTAAGTAGGCTGTGGATTCGACTTTATATTTCTGTGAGATCAATTAGAATAATAAAACCTGTTTTAGGAATATTTTACATATATTTTTCGATCACCGAATTTTCTCTCAATCCATAGAAATTGGTGAGCCGAATGCATCGAATGACGATTAGACGCCGAGTTTTTATGTATTTGTGAAAAAGTTTGAAGATTTACTGAAGTTCAATAGTTCTTTTCCATTTACAGAAATATGAATTCGTATCAAAATCAAAAAAAAATAACGATGCTTTTTCAAAACTAATTATAAATATTTTTATATTTAGTTTTCTTTCTATTCAATTTTAAATCCAAAATAATGAAAATATTTGAAATAACAATATCAACTTCGAAAATCAAACCAAACACACAGAAAATCCCTGGACTCTGAAAATCCAAAACGACAATATTTTTTTCAAAAATACGGTTAGGAACACTATTCGTTTCGAAAATAACGGCGAAATGTTCCAACTGAAAAAAAAATTATGTACTTTGTATTTTGTAATTTTCCATGATAAAAATCAAAGTAGATATACAACTTCACAGAAGCGATCGTTTCATTTTCGAAGAAATACTAATCATTAAACCGTATACGTTCATGCACTGCACTGGGCAACTAAAGTATGCAAAAATATAAAGATAAAAAACATTCTCATACTAAAGTGTTGAAACATCTTGTCATAATCTTTTAAGAACGATCCTATTACTACCACTTAGATCCTATTTTTCTATTTATACGTCCATGAAAACATAAATTTGCAAAAACGTCCATAGACACTGAAATGAAGATATTTTTAGAGAATCTATCGTATTTTATCGTCGTATCGTCACGAGGTGGTTATCAGAGTCACACAATAGCCCCCGAAGAATGCGATTATGTAGGTTACTAATCATTAAGCGTCCGATCGAGGTGGCTAATATCAAAAAAAAATAAAATAAAATAAAAACCTGCGTGTTGATAAAATAATGGACAAACGTATGTTCATTGAACGCATAACGACTTAATTTAGATGATGATATGGCGAACGATAGTATTTAGAGGCCATTCTCGAACGACGCGATGGCTAAGGCATCGTTAGTACCTGCGGATCGTTTCGTGAATGATTAAAGCCCGATTAGGAACGAGGAAGGTGTACAAAGTGTCTACTGATCGAATCTTCGGACCTTGTTCGTTATTTTCAAAACATTCATCATTTTATTATCCCGAGAGGGTCAGAGAAAAAATAGCATACAGTGAAGAGTATACAACTATACGAATGAAACAATTGTCGATAATTTAACGATCTTACACACGAGTGCCTATAATTATTTTTCTCCATATCCATGTCATCTATTTGACAATTATTTTCTGAATCTTTCACGTTGCAACCACTGTAACGATAAAACCTACAGCGAAAATTCTTCGTTAATTGAAATCTATCGGGAACAGAGTCCAACTCCAACAAATCATAGACGACCAACTTCTTCGTACATACGTTACACGTCTCTAAAACAACAGAGTAAGTGTACCATCGATATAGAGCTCGGTTCGATTCAACATTTCTAACACGCCACGCGCGGAAATCGAAATCCCCCGTACTTAACGCCATTCGCCAGTGAATTGCTCGAATATTCACATACGTGTGTGTGTGTGTGTGTGTGCATACGTGCACCAGAAACCGATCCGACCATGCATGCACGAAACAAGTTTCGCGAGCAACGTTGCGTTAGAAGCTCCTCTGCCGATGCTCGATCGTGTATACGTGTACGCTGCTGAACGAAAACCGAGGCCTCGAGTCCCGCGTGAACCCGACGCGAAACCGCTTGTTGGCCTAGTTGAATTATCGGGGAAAAATGATGGTCCACGATGGGGAAAAATTAGAGCGGCGGTAAACGGAAGCGACGTCACCGAGACACGGGTTACATCGGGGTTACGTTCAAATAGAGCAAACTTTGCTCCATCGAGCCGATTCACGTGCTTTTAGCACCAATAGTTTGCTGCAGCTTTATAATTCTGGGAATAAACTGTAAATTTGTTTCGCAGCTGCAGTACGAAGCTAGAGGATGAAAATGGAATAGGAACAAACACCGAGATCCGTTAAAGTGACACTGTAATATTTAATTTGATAGACAGATTTATTTAAAATTGGGGAAATAAGTGGATTGAAATACATACAGACCTGTTGCATGTGTACGGTATAATAAACGTGAAATTAAATATTGAACAATAAGTAGTATAATGAAACACAGCAAGGAGCATAATGACGAAAAGCTGTCGATACTTTAAAAATGAGACTAAGTAGATTGTCGTGTGATCTTCTTTAACAAAGTATCGACAATTTTTTATTTCGATTAATTGTGGTGCAAAACTGAAACCCCACGAAAACGATCTATATTCGCCAGAACAGCGATGGTGACGTGGTCATAAAATTTCTTTTCGAAAGCCAAAATAACCTACGAAACAATAACATTTTGTATTCTACGTGCAAGCGTTCGATGAAATATTATCAACGTCGAAAATTCACAGATGTGCTCAATTCAAAGTGTGCTGTATCAGTACAAATTCGAGTTTTCCCACGAAGTCGATGGAAAATAAAGACGTTCGAGCTACCGAGACATCAAAAAATTCCCTTCCCATCCCTCGTTCCCTATTATCTCTACGTTGAAAACGTAACCAAACGATAACATCGGCTAATTGCCAGCAGCGCTAACGAGCGTTTCTTAGTATCCTATCCTACAGTAATTCATCCCTCGTAACGCAAACCAGATACACAACAGGTGGCGACAAGAAAAAAAGATTTCCCATCGCAGAGATCGCCATCTCCTGCTTACAAAGCTCGACTGTGCGTTACACTTAACGTAACTCTCGAATTCGTTCGCGTGACAGAAGGCGGATCGTGAGAGACGCTGCGAGAGAGAGAGAAAGAGAGAGAGAGAGAGAGAAGTGATCTCTTCCCGCGATTCACGACGATCTGATACGAAAGGGGGGAGAACCCGCGGTTACTGAAAGAACAATTTCCAACCAACTGAAAATCGCGCTCATCGCGCGAGAAATTTCCATTATGTTGGCGCTTTGGCATCGGTCGTTGCAGGGGTGAAACGAAAGCGAGCGCGAATGCGGGTGCCAAATTACAGGGACGCGGCAGCGGATGATAGATAAAGGGAAAAGGAGAGAGAGAGAGAGAGAGAGAGAGAGAGAGAGAGAGAGAGAGAGAGAGAGAGTGGGAAGAGGCGCGGAATTATCCTGGATCGAAGGATTTCCTGAGGAAATCATGATCGCGAGAAACGCTGACCGTAAATTGTTGGGTCTGCCACTTCCTTTTGGCCATGCTGAAATGACACTAATTTCCTCGTGGGTGGGAACCAACGCGGCGGCGACAAATTGCCGCTGAAATGTTTTAAAGATGAATTCAAAGGATCCCCTCGGCGATAGCTGGATAGAGAATCCCTCTTTGTCCTTCTTTTGGGAAGAACGCGGACACGTAGGCAGATTAGCGGAGATAGGTTCCCTTCTTTTAACGAACGACTGTGCGAATCGAGCTGAGAAAGAAAGGGGAAAAGTATGCGTGTTCTGTGTTTAAACGAAGTATTTTTTCTACTTGAGCTCAACAATAATAGATTAGATGCCGATGGTTGTGTCTTTCGAATGTTCAAGTATAAAAGTGGAGTGGCGAGAGAATTTTTCAATTTAAACACGCAGTCAAGCGAGGGAAAGAGCATTTGAAATATCAGAATCTCTAGTGATTTCTCTTCTTTCGCATAAATGTTCATTCGCGATATCAAATGACGCGACTGTGATTGAAATGATTCCGATTCAAGCTGTCTGTTATTCATTGATTCGTTTGGCAAACAAGATAAGACCGAAAATCAATTCCAATCCCACCTCCGTAACCCTGCCCAATCACGTTACACCGATTTCTCCAATCTAGTCAATTTCAAGACGGATGACTCGCGACAGTAACCTAGTAGATCCTCGCTACCACCGAAACGAATTAACCGGCTATAAAAAGCTCCAGAGGCCGAAAGCTAAAAGAAAAATCCAGAGAGTGAGTGAGAGAGAAGGAGAGAAAATGAAGGAAGCCATAATTCCAACCACTTCGATTCGAACGAAAGCGAGAGAAAAAAAAAAGAAGAAAGAAAAGAAGGAATCGACTCTCGGCAGCTGGCCCCGATTCACGAGTTGCGCTGCTCTATCAGTTTTCAAGCGAACGCGTCGTCGTAAAAATCCGTTTCGCGGACGCCGGGGAATTGCAAATCTTCTGATTATTACATCGACGACATCGACTCGACCGAGACCGAGGGATAAGAGAAAGATTCACAGATAGGATGGAACGAGAGAGAGAGAGAGAGAGAGAGAGATGGTATTGAAGAAGAAGGGAGCAATACGGTACTACACGTTGCGCACCCGGTACCCTGCATTGGGATGATTTTTCCAGTCGAGCCTGTGAAACAGGTTGTTCCGGTGGAGCGAGCGAAAAAGAATAAAAGAAAAAGAAGAAGAAGAACGGAGGAAAGATTATAGCGAGGAATGAACGGAAGGAGGAGAAGGCACAGCCGGTGAACCAGCCTTTTTATTCAAGCTCGCTCGGTTACTCGGTTCAACGTACGGGGCAAACGTACGTATACTTACTCTTACAGAGCTGCTGTAATTTCCCCTCTCCCTCTCTCTCTCTTTCTCTTTCTCTCTCTCTCTCTCTTTCTCCCTTTTCATTCTGCTCTCCCACTCTTTCTCTACCGCGCACTCGACGGTTTTACCAGACTGTCTCACTTCACCGGTGAAATTTCTCGCCGATAAGTGGTCGAATTAATCGCATCAAGTAGATTTTCAGGCGTCGTTGGCTCGCTTTCACCGAGCGATCGGTATTGTTTCGGAACGATACTTGTGCCGTCGGCTTCGACGCCTCGGCAAATTGGCCGTGATATCGGCGCGCACCTCCCCTCACCGCGTACAACGTTCCTGGAAAATTGTCCCGCTGGAAAATTTCTAATTGAGAATTCGCCGCCACCCGGAAGAATCGACAAAGCGGCCGAGGTCCGATCTCTGGGGATTCTCGAGCAGCCCTCGAGACGAGAAGGGGAAAGGGTAATAATTCCTATCGCTTTGTTGTTAATCATGTGGTTAATCATCCACCTTGCAGAATTTTTCTTTCGGAAGGAAAGGGCGAATAATGAAAGAAACGTAACAGGTTTCGAATTATTACCTACGTATATTTGTCACTTGGCTGTGTTGTGCTAAAATTGAATAAAAATTGCTATTTTTTTCAAGACGTTTTTACGCAGGTAAATATTTGTGGTAAATATCGTGCAGTCGATCGCGGAAAAATTCGCATGATATCGTGTAGAAATTTTATTCCGCAGTTCCTTTTTATTAAAAACTACTGTCGTGTTGTACGTGTGCCTGCTGTAAATATGTACAATTAAAGTGTCATATCGTATTTCCATCTCGATAAAGAGATCAACGAGATTCAAATCGAATCGGGAAACATTTTGTACGATTGAACGGATCGTAATTGAAAACTACGCATTTTTTAATTGAACTTCTAAGCGAGATTGGAAAAGAACGATTATCCGTACGCAGAGGTTAATCGCCCGATAAACCTTCAGTCTGAAATTACGCTTAAATTACAATTATTACAGCAAATAATAATCATAATGCTCCGCAGTACGATACTATCGGCAATTACAAACATTCCTTTCCCATAATTCTCGCATCGGTTACCCAGTAACACGCGCATTAACACCAGCCTCCCGCTCGTTTCCAT
Organism: Tetragonisca angustula; assembly: GCA_036937485.2. Lineage (NCBI taxonomy): Eukaryota > Metazoa > Arthropoda > Insecta > Hymenoptera > Apidae > Tetragonisca > Tetragonisca angustula. The sequence goes on along the minus strand of JAWNGG020000096.1, from coordinate 614,104 downwards.
TGAAATTAACACGGCAGGACGAAAGATAAATCCCGACTTGACAAATATGAAGCTACATACACGCGGACTACACGCGGACTACACGCGGACTGTACGCGGACTGTACGCGTATCCAGCAGACACAGCTCTCTAATTGGCGTGTAATCGTAACAGACCGTGGTTTCAATTTTCCAGCAAATCAATCGCCGAAATCGCTTTTTTATTTAATCCCCCCTGTGGTGAAACGACGCGACATGGCGGCTCAACGCGATTGCTTTCGTCTTTAAAGTCACGCATGCACAATGCTTTCCGTTTCATTTTTCACAATTCTTCGCACTCGAGAAATTCAACATACCCGGTAGTAATTAACTTTTGGAATTAATCAATGTATTTCTTTCTTTTTTAAAATTATCGTCATCGTTTGTTGGCTGAGGCTGAGAAGCAAGATACGGAAGGAATGAGATTAACTTCCACCTTTACAAAATTACGTGTAATACAATGACCACAAAACGTACTTGTATACACTCTCATTCTTTTCATTCAGACTCTACATTTCATTTTTGTAACTTACGTGCACGTGCGAAATTTAAATATTAACTTTCAGAGTTAACTGGTATTTGTTGTAAAATATTGAATAACATTATCGAGGCTGTAATTGATTGTTATATTTAAGTAGAATAAACGACATGTAAATGTAGAGCTTAATGGAAGATTTCTTTATTGGAAAACAAAGGTCGTTCACTGCAAAAGTGTCAACAGTTTCCATTCCAACTCTGTCCGCTGCTTCCTTTATTTTTCCATCGTCATTTCGCCGGAAAACACAAGGACAGAATACGAAATCACAAAGTCAGAGATGAGCTACACGAAACGTGGAAGGCAATCGAGAAAGATGGAATTGACAGATTTCACGGTTACCTGATCCGGCGACAGAAATTGTTACACTCGACTTTACGAGAGACAACGTGGAGGAAACGACGAATGTCGAGGAACAACGATTCGAGAATATTCTCAAAGAACTATCGTAATAATACCACCCGTGTAACGGGCATTGAAGAGCCGCGTAAACGACCAGCTCCTGTGGGGGCGTGAAAAGGGCGTTTCTGATAGCCTTGGAGGCCAAACGTTCCTATTACTGACGATGGAATCACGCTTATCTCGCGATGAACCTAACGCACGCCTCTCCCACCCACGAGCGCATCAACCAAGCTTCAATTGCTTCGATGCGTTCAAACACGAACACGATGTTGTCGTTTCAGATTGTAGATATTATCGTTGTTGGTGTCGTTCAGGTTTTGAGTTAGATTGGGATCCCCTTAACATTTGAAAACGAGTCGGATCGAAGCTTTCTGCTTGAACTGATCGAAGAGATGAGAAGATCTGGAATCGTTGTGCGCGACGATTAGAAGAACTGAGCAAAAAGCTGGATTTTTAATTGGATGAAGGTGATCGAATTATTCATTTCAATTGATTCAAACGAACTTGCTACTCGCTCCAATCCGTGATGAAAATTATTCAAGAGGATACCAGAGAGAAAAACAACTTCACGAGCAAACAAACTTTAGCAAACCGCGAAACATCCTCCTCTTCGTTGCGCAAACTTGCAATTTGGTAGAACGTTCCTCGGGAAAGGGAGAATGAACAGAAATAAATTGTAATTAAGAGAGTATTGTAATTACGATGCCACGACGAAATCCTAGCCGTACGACTCGACTTGAACACACGTATACATACACGTATTAGCATATCACGATCTTTGAAAGACCGCAACAGAAATTTCTACGCTTGTCATAGCGATGATTCTGTGTCTAGATATTCTCATAATTACGAGTACGTTCTACGTACCAAATTAAATTTGACCATGCTTGAACATGGCAGGAAAGTAGCTGACTTTTTAAAAAAATTTTTTATTATATATTTATATTTATATTAATTAAAAATATTTAAAATATTTACATATAATTTATTAATTTATCAATAAATATAATTCAAAATATATTAATATTTCATTATATATTAATTGTATTGGATATTTTTCTTTAAGATGAATAAATCAATAAATAAATAAATATCGAGACGATTAACCAATCTATGAATTCCCTGTTTCTACGATCGACAGTAATCGGTTGCGGTTATAATTTCATCGGGTAAACAGCCACACTGCGCAGTTATGGAACACCATAACTCGAAAGCTCGAACTAAAGACACGGCGCTGGTAAAAGTATTCCGCTGCCGGGGATATTACAGCCCTCGACCGCAAATGGTTAATACCGTGCGGTTAGTTAGAACGATACTTCACTAAGAGAGACCTTCCACGTAGTCGTACCTCTTATTTGCAAGTTTACCGAGCGCGATTAACTACCATCTCCGGACGGGGAAGTTGGCTGAACTGATCGATTGCGCGAAAGTAGAGAGAAAGAAAGAAAGAAAGAAAGGAAAATAAACGAAGACGTTTCGGATGGTGGATGCGCTCCGTTGAAAAATCGGAGCCACCGAGTTTGATTTATTGCTCGTCTGTGTATCGTGTTTGATTAATCGAGCAGCTTGTTGTACGCTTAAGGGACCCCGAGGAACCGGAACATGTTAATTCGTTTGGGACACCGTTGGGAGAATTTTTTAGACAATCGGCTGGTTGATTGATTGAGATGCGAGTTTAGCAGTATCATCTTTTCTTTCAAAAAAAAAAAAAAAAAAAAAAAAAAAAGAAAAAAGAAAAAAAGAAAACGAAGATATCGGATGCAAGGAAGAGATTCTTATTTAAAAAGAATATTGAGGAGAATACGTATTTGTGATTGGTAAAAACCGTATCTATTGAGAGAGAAGAATTTAATTATCATGCTGATATACCAAATAATTCACTTATTCTTTTATCATCCGATCGTTCTAACAACATGTTAACAATGAAATGTCAGGACAATTTTCAACTCTTTGAACTCGCACGTCACGCTGGAGGCGACAATGCAAATTTATTACTGTTTCAAAAATTATCACACTTTAAAAAAATTATGAAAGATAAATTATATTATTAAAAAACATTGAATTTTACGTTAATTCTGTCTGATTCATCTTAGAATAAGTACAAATAGACGCGCAACAACTGCCCACGAACAAATCCGGTTCAAAGCGTTCAATGTTCAATATTTATATCAACTGATCGATACATTAACGCAGAATGTTCAAATGTTTTTAGCGCAGCGTACAAATAGTGTGGTGTACTTTACCTGTTCTAAAAATTTTCGATCGTTCAAACTTCTCACTCCAGGGCTGAACAGAAAATTAAAGCAAGCCGCGCGTTTCATCGTTCGATCGATATCGGCCCTGATGTCTAGACGCTGTCGTTGTCGTCGTCGTCGTCGTCGTCGTTGTCCCCGTTCGTCGTCTTTAAACGTTTTTCCAACGGCACGGAAATAAGCACGCGTCAATCGATCGTTTCCCATTAGCATCCGGCCGTCAGAAACGGAACGTCTTCCTTAAATAATACGCCGCCGGTGAGGCAAATTACGGGGCTGCTTATGCATTATTGATGCCCCGGGGGACAGAAGGTCGCCGATACGAAAGAAACGACACGGAAGGGAAGATTTGACGGAAAGAAAGCCTCCGTGCTCTCCCGTGTTTAACGAGAAACGTCCCTCGCCAACGTTTCTCCATATTCCGCGCGAGGAATCATCCAAGAATCATCGCCGCGCGTTTCGCAACTTCTCGATACACGGTCGTGTATCTCTCTCTCTCTCTCTCTCTCTCTCGCTAAATGTTCCGCGGCTTTCACGAGTGAAAATAGAGCGGTCTCGCGAAGGAGAGAGACATAATAAAACATCCACAACAACGCAGACTCCCCCCCGAGTGTTTTTGTTTATACGTTTTTAATTAGATTTGTTTGGTGAACTGTGCGAAATTAGCAGGCAATGACTGTAGGGAGTGGAGGATGGGGCGAATAATAAGGAATAACAGCGGAGATACGGGGTATACGAGTTTCGAGGGAATTAATGTTTTGATAGTTTTGTTAATGTACTCGCGTTGTTATGGGAGTAACGCAGGGTGGAATAAATGGAACGGGGCAAAGTAGCCGAGGAGAATTGAATTATGAGTTTATAATCAGAGTCGAGTATATGAATCTTGCGAGAATGAAATCGTGCCACGATAGATGTGCGATAGGATTCTTTCACAGAAAGTCCACGTGATTTCGTTCGAATTGAACAGTATAACGCGTTGGATGAAAAATACGAAAGGGTGAGTCGGTAGGTTCCTTTGAATCCTCGAGCATAGAAGCGGAGCGACAAAGGTGTAATCTTTATACGTGACGATGTATGTATATTTCATACTTTTAACGTTACACTTACGACCGAGGCTCGTTCACGTTGGTACATTTACGACAACTATGTAATAACTCCACTTATCGAACGTCGTACCAAAGTGGCCAAAAGGGCCATTAAATGTTTCCTGAAATTCCTCTCGTCACTCCCGTTTATAAATAGTTTATATTCGCGGAACGACTGTCGTCGACTCGTCACTTCGACACGTTAGTTAAACGACGAGACCCTCCTCACTAAACTAAGTCCCAACGCATAAACCCTAACGACCATTGACTCGCGTGGATGAAAAGGCAACGTCTTAATTTGTAAATCCATCCACGTTGATGAGTTAACGCGGGCAGCCACTATCGTATATAAGAAATGAGAAAAAGAAAGTGAGAGACGCTTAAAGTGCAAGTTAATATAGACGTACTATTCTCTACAGCCACTTGCATCTCGAACTCGACGCGCCGTGAACTAAATACGTGTCCATTATTAAGTACCGCTAAATTACGGCGTTAATCTCGTTGAACAAGCTTTCAACACCAGCGCGTCTACCCTCCTACGGAGCATAACGCGTATCACGAGATATTCACGGTCGAGACGCGACACGATCTCGCGATTTTATTTCGCGATAGGCGAAAAGAGCGGCCGGCAGCTTGAACGGTCACGCGCCGATTCGTTATTCATCGTGCATCGTGTAATTGCAGATCGGCGTTTAAGCGCAATTTGCCGGCACGTTGCTCGCTCGTTTCGTCTTCCACTGCTCTCTCTCTCTCTCTCTCTCTCTCTCTTTCTCTCTTTTTCTCTCTTTCTGCTTCTCTTTTCTCTCGTCCAACCTTGGAAATTAAGTGAAGAGAAACGGGGGGAGGTCGCGTCGTCGCGTCGTCGCCACCAATATTTCCCGATAAACGGCTCGACGAAATTACAAGCCTTTCTCATTCCCACGCCACGCTCTGACCAGCTTATTTTTTCTCTTTTTCCTTTTTTTTTCTTTTTTTTGTCTTTTTCGAGGAAATAACAACCGCTCTTCGAGCGCTATCACAACGAGCGTGGCGGCGCGGGGATACCCAACCCCCTCGCGGTTAGCAGAAACGAGATCGCGCGGCCGTTTAAGAATTTCGTTCGTGTTTTTTCATTGCTCGAAACAATTTTTAATCGTCCGGTCGGCGAGAAAATATCCAAGTAATTCCACGATCCTAGAATTTCACTCGCGAGGCAGCCTCTGCTTCCGAGTTTATCTCTTTCTTGATCTTCGTTTTTATTTATGTCTTACTTGCGACATAAATTTTTCCTTTCTTTTATTTATGGATCATGTGTGGAAAAAATTTATTTCCTTTGTCTATTATTCTATTTCCGATTGAATTATTTCTTCCACCAAACAAAGACCTAAACGTTAATATAAGGACACGTTTATTGTAATTAATACATTGGGAATATAATACATAGTTTGGAAACGTAGCGATGCAGAAATTCTGTTATGTTCAGATTAACATAGAGTTTTTCAATCTGTTGTTCCATTTTCAAGTGGATTGTTTCTCGTTTCAACGGAGAAGTAAATGTTAGTAGATACAGTGTATATATGGCGAGACACGACTATTGCGATTACATTTGGAAACCAGTTTCGAAATGTAGCCGTGCAGAGAAATTATGTTACGTCAAGTTCAATATACAACATAAACAACGGTAACTCGCAACTTTGTCGCTTCTGTAAATATAAATCTTCAAAACCGTTTCGAAAAATAGTTACGTGAATATATGTAATACAACGTGACAAATGTAATTACACGCACGACAATTACAAATGCATTACGTATCTACGAGAGATTGAGGAAAATGTTCGAACACTTTAACGAGACTTTAAAAGGCCCTTTTAACTGCGCCACGCTAAAGAGAGTTAATCTCTATACCGAACAATTTAGAACACAGACAGAGACAGAGAGAGAGAGAGAGAGAGAGAGAGAGAGAGAGATAATCACGTTCCCTTTCCATCTTAATCTTTCAAACAAAATGATTCTGATTATACGTTTTGTTGGCCGACCGTCTTGTTTCTCGTGTTTCTGCATAATGCGTTCCGTTGTTAATTAAGGGAAACGGAGCTCGATAAACTAATTTTTGTCGGTTCAAGTCGGACGACGGTATTTCCACGGAGTAGCATTCAACTTGGCCCCCGAAAGTGGCGCATTGTGCCGAAGAGTTTTGTTTCAGAGTTTTGTTCCAAAGGCCGGATTAAGAGTTTGACCGCTGTTATTCGTTCCCTTGAATCGGCCAACTCAACCGCTCCGTCTTTGTTATCGTTCGTTCGCGTTTCTTCCCTTGTTTTTAAACGCTTCTCTAATTTAGAGAGAATTTTCGCTTTGACGACGGCCGATACACCGATACCACGGACAATGATCGCAATTTTTACTCCAGCCGGCGTCTCGTTAGAAACAATTTCGCTGCGCTTCGTGCTTCTCGTCATTGTTCCTTGTTACCTCGAACGTGAAACTGTATCGGAATAATCGCTGACAGGAAATTGTAATTGATCGCGATTGTAATTGATCTGTACGAGTGGAGCTTTCGCGAATAAAATGAAACGTTGACGTCTTCGCGTCACATTGAAAGTTGAAATATTTCTGACTGTTGAAACAACACCTGTTTGATATAAATAATAGTTTTCCAATTCTTTCACGTGTCGTAGCTGTTAAGATATTCCTTCTAAGTATATAACGTCGTTGTATCGACAGCCTCGTCATTTTTCTCGATAATTGAACTCTCGAGTTCACTCGCAATTTCTACGGTCGTGCGTTTTCCTCGCAGCTTAATTTGCATGAAGATTCCGAAAGGATCGATACCTTGATTTAAAACTTAACGATCACATTCAGAAATTTTCATTGCAAAGATGTATATATATATATATATATATATATATATATATCCCCTGTTCCGAGTGAAAATGAATTCTATTAAAAATTACATCTTCGCGCGATGCGGAATCTAATTTCGAAATTTACCACGCAGCGAGTAATTCTTTTAGATCTCGAGTTACTACGGTAACTCGTAACAAAGTATTTGCATACTCCTTCGTTTCCCGACGAATCCTTTTAACCCATTTCTCACCGTATCGAATTCTCGCTGCCACGTAAAAGTACTGCCAAATGGTGCTGCATTGAATTTAATATCGTTATGCTATATTATTAATATGACACTATTAACAAAATACTATTAATATTTTCTTTCGTTCTTGACCTTGTGTATAAGTACGAAGAAAGAAAATGTAGCATTTCGTTTAAAAAATTGACACGTTCAGTTCTCAAAAAATTTCCATACCATTATACTGACAATGAGCACAGAAAACACAGTGCAACTATCATTTTTCTATAGCATCTACCGTTCACGAGAAAAAATGCCGGACGATAAATCCGCGAACACTCTACATATAGTATAGTAATTTACACTATATTAATATAGTATAATATAACATATTACACTACAGTAATATACACTGTACTATTAATATATAATTATTATATAACTATCTATGGTATAATTATATTATATACTTGGTGTATTATTACCATACTATAACTATAGTGTAATATAATTATTTATATATATTACATTATAGTATAGTTGTACTACAATTAACTAGTATATTAGTATACAATATAATTATATCAGTATACTAATTAATTATCAAGCGTGAGCTATGATAAAACGCAAATATTATTATACTATTAATATATAATTATTATATAACTATTTATAATATGCTACAATTGTATTATATACAATTGGTGTATTATTACTATACTATAACTATAGTGCACTATAATTACATATATATAATATAGTATAGTTGTACTGTAATTAACTAATATATTAGCATACAATATAATGATATTGGTATACTAATTAATTATCAAGCGTGAGCTATAATAAAACGCAAATAATTTCCATTGTTCGTCACTCCCGAATGAAAGGTATTACGAAACGATAATTATTCCATAGATTCGAGTGGAACGACCAGACCACTGCCCAGATATCGTTTCCGATTCTTCTCACGCGCCCCGATACTTACGTCGTGCAGCACCATCGACGTGACCCAATGGACACCGGGAACGAGCTTTTACAATTTAACGTAATACCAGGCCGCGATAGCTCGTGTGCCGGTTGCCTAGTGTGCGCGCATCCCCATAGCCGAGGGTGGAAACTTTCGATCCGAGCCAGCAGCAGTCCCACGTCAGGTGTGGATAGTCGAGTTACGAACAAATAAAATTCAATTTCACCGGCGTGCACGCCGCAACGTGGCCGGGACGACGTAACCGGAAAGTTAGCGCGGAGAAACGTTTTAAAAAGGAAACCATCGGCCAGGTTCCGGCTACGTTTCTCCTCGAAGAAAATCGGCATCGGTGCGTTCGTACGTGAACGAAATGCAACTCAACTGGGCTGTTTCCAAGTGGCGAGGTTTCTTTCTTCGTGCAACTTGATAATTTATTACTGCCATTTAACCCTTTCGGGGCTGTGTTCACTTTGGGAAAGTTAAGATCAGACGCGACGTTTGAAAACAGTATACGCGCGTCCAGGTTTACGGAATGACGAACGTTCATAGGTGATCTCTTGCGCTGGAATGACGTACCACGCACGTCTTTTCGCCCCAAACATGCAACATTTTCTCAGTTTTAAGTACATTTAAATGTAATCCACGCAAAACGAACGATAAGTTTATTACATCTTAATAATTTCGATCCGGTGACATCACACCGACGAGTTCAAAAGAAGAGGAAAGCGACGAATTATTGTGCACGGTTCGGTCGCTCGTTATGGTCCGCGCAACGGGGTTGAAGTTCAAACGCGTCGTCGCGAGAAACCGTCGTGTTCGAAGTTGAAAACACGTGTTTCTCCGAATTTTCGAAATGTCGGAACACCGAGGGACTTGAAATCTTACGGATCGTTACTGGCGCAAGATCACAGACTTATTTTCAGTCATAAATTAAACGTGCAATGATCGCTTTCAAGCTCACGTTCGCCAAGGCCTTATTAAAAATTTACAACCACTGATAATTACAACGAGTACCACCGAATCAATAATTAATGGAAACTACACGACGCTGCACTAACCTCGCCAACCGGTTCTTGCGTTATAGTATTCTCTTATTAGAAATACATATTTCTCTCCCGCGCGATCTGCATAACAAGCCGCCGGAGAAATTTAGTTAACAAGGGCAGACTGAACGAAAGATTCTTCGCGACAGTGATATATCGCAATTAGAGGCGAGCGAACGACTTATGGCAATCGTCGTACGTGCAGATACGATTTCTGATCTTCGTGCAACGTTTATATCGATTAAACGTCAAACGCAGCGTAAAAATCTCGAAACGCTTGGAGTTACATAACCGCGAGTATATATATATATATATATATATATATATATATATGTGTGTGTGTATGTGTGTATGTATGTATGTACGTACGTATGTATGTATATATGTATAAGTAATGCTACGATAACAGCACGGAAATAATGATTGGAGATAAAACGCAACGAATATTAAATTCTCGTTAATTTCCGCGCGCATGAGAAACAGAAGGAACGAGGCCGCGAGAATAATTTATAGGATGTAACATGGAGTCAGGCCCCGGGTTAAATTTCCATTGTCTCACGGTGTGCAGCATCGCATTTTCATTGACCATATCGTCAGGCCACGCGGAGGGACGGGGAGAGAAAAAGCCGCGGGATTGTTGAATCGTGTCCCGTTAATGACGCGAGAAACTTGTCGCGCTGTTTCCACGAAAGTAAATGAATTCATTTCCGCTTTTCCTACGCGTTCCGCCCTTTTCTTTTTTTTTTTTTTTTTTAACCCTCGGTTATTTCAACCATTGTTCCGCAAGAGGAAAAGCCCCGTTCCTAATGGGATCTTTAAATTCCATTATCTGAAATAAGTATCGCCGTAACATGAAGTTTCACGGTTTTACAATCGTAGTTTCGTGGCTTGTATGAATTTACGGATAAATCTACCGGGTGGAACGATACGACAACGGTAAAAAAGTGCACTTCTCGAGTCGTACTTCGGAAATGCAAGTTTCTTATTTTGCCGGTCGATGTTAAAGTTCGGTTGAAAAGGAGAAATGAAATCGAAGCGATTCGACGGATTGAAACTCTGCCTGTCAAGAATAAGTCCGAAAAAACTGAGCTACATATCTCTCTCTCAAGAGAAAGTTCAATCTCGATTGCAATTTTCATCCTTATTTCGTCAAAATTATCAGTATGTTCGTTTCAAATTTTTGTTGGACTACATATTTTTCTTTACACGTTAATCTACCGACAACCGAAGCATAAAATTCTCATTAGAGACATTGAAGCGAAAAGATAGAGAAGCTGAGGAAAATGGCAACAATAACTTGCACAAGCTTTCGTTTATATATTTTACGAAAAATCTCTAAAAATTTCTAAAAGACTGTTTCATATCTACGAAATTTCTAGAAAAAAGAGAAGATAAATTGATCATTTTGACCACTTTGGCAGTTAAAGAAAACCTTTGCTACTGGAGGAAGAAGATAATTTTGCGAACAACGATTATACCAATTGAGAATTGGCGTCATCTGAATCTAATAACAGCGACAAACTCAAGCGATACTCCGGTACAATTCAAACGAAGAAATATCGGACCAATACGTAGCGATAGAGAAGAACAGAGATGAATCTCTTACGTGGACAAAATATTTTTTACATAGAAATAGTACTCTTGAAAATTATATTAATCGATGTCTCGCCCTACAATTGCCGGTAAATCTTTACGAAATTGCCGAAACTAAACCAACGAATGCAAATCGCGTGCAACGGTCGAACCTACGATAAACACATTCATTAACCTAACGCCCCCACAAAGAATCACAAAGCAAGAAGATTAACAATCTTACCCTGTCTGCAAGCACGCGAGGGGAACTCGATGCAAGTTGGGCATCGATCATTCCGCGAGGCAAGAGTGACCGGGGCCGTTTTCAATGAAAACGTCCAAGAATCACGTAAGGGCACCTGTTGACAGCTAATAAAGCTCGACACAGCGATAAGATAGCTCGCTCGTTTCGCGTTCAGATGCAAATCGTATTGAATTCCGAACGAGTTCCCCAGGTGCCTGATAGCTAGTCGATGGATCTACGGTTAGACGGCGGCACCATTCGAAAAGGATTAAAAAAAAAAAAAAAAAGAAGAAAAAAAAAACAAAATCAGCCGACCACGACCGCCAGGCAGGTTAATGTCGATTTTCATCAACGGCGCGTGAACGCGCCATTCGTACGCAAATTTTATCGTTCCGCGGCGCTATTCGGCGCTGGTTTTTGTCCGCCAACTGAGCGAACCGAATTTATTTGCCGGACAACTCCATTTTCCCAGCCGTCGAATCGGTCGATCGCCGTCGTTAAGCCTGCGTCCTCAACGAGCGAGCCTTTTGTTCCTTGGTTGCGGCTGCTTCGAAGTTAGGCCAGTGTCTGCTCGGAATGGAGCGAAAGACAAGTATCATCTCGTTTTTAAACCATGTTAATTTATTGACAGTTAAATTGCGCGTTAAAGTCAGGGATTTTGTCAGTTACCGGCGTTTATCATTGTTAATGAATGGAAAATACTAATCTAGCCTTGAGAAATCGTCTACTTGTAAATACATCCAAGAGAAATACAAAGTGCAGGGAGTAAGGTGAAACAATGGACAAACTTTTGTCTACGCGAGTCTAGATCTTTTCAAAATTTCATATCACAAATTGACCGTTTTAAGCACCTCGAAGATCCCAAGATCAGATCACCTTCGAAAATCGAGTGACATCGTTCCGAGCAATTGCAACGACGTTAGCACGATGCATCGTGAAAGTGTGGACGCTGAAAGAATATTTGTTCTCGCGATCCAGGCGGTGTTGTCTGTGGTAGTGGTTACCATAGATGAATGAAAATACATGATGTTCGTATGGAAGGATGAGCGCGGCGAGAGTGAGAGTATAAGAGTGGTGTGATGTGATCTGAGTGTTTGAGATATTCCATGGCAGAAGAAAGAACGAATGAGAGAGATGTATGCGAGAACAGTTGAGCGCGAGCATGGTGACGAAAAAACAAGTGTGATCGGGAAGATGCCCAGTCGAGAGTTGGATAGACGCGAGGCTTGAGTGTAGCAAAATATGAGAGACAGAGTGTGAGAGTTAATGAGTTTAATATACTTCATAATTTCTATTAAATCTATCATTGTCCTGTAATATAACATTGTCCTCTTACTTTTCCAATTCGTCGAGACAACCAGCCGTCCACAGGGAGAAAGCGAGAAAGCACGGAGAAGCATCGGTAAACGACAACCGTTTTGATGACTTTCTCAGGAGAGAACGTACGACGACGTTCAACAAAAAGTTGCACGGTCGTCGATTCAGCGAGGACGTGGCTACCGCGTCCGAAAATGATCCCGTCGTCCATCAAACGACCATCTCACTCCTCGTCACGAGTATAATTCCTCGGCGAAGGCTCTCCCAATGGGGGAAGTCGGTGACGGATCTCGCATCTCCATGTAAATGGATCGGTGCAAGCCACGGACGGGTATAAAAGTTAAAATTTGATCAGTCTAACGAGAGATCGGCGAACGGAGAGGGGCACGGTCAAAGGACGACCGACGGGGTCGATCTTCCTGAAAAATTGCCGCCCAGATGGGATTGAAACGTAACGAGAAGGAACGAGCGTTGTCTTCCGCCGGGTCTGGGACTACGGAATGGGATGAGAGGCATCGAACTGTCGAACTATATCGCGAGAATCGAGGTAAGAGAGCTTCCAACGGGGATAATAGATAGCGGATGAAATGGATAATTCAAGGTTCTACGGCGGCGGAGGGCGAAAAAGGATGTGGCAGGTGGTAGTTCGGCGCTTTGAGGCGTTCCACGAAGATTGCGATTGTCTCGTGTTAGGCGTGTTAAGGCAGACAAACAAAAGACAGAAACGTTTCCTTACGACTCGAAGAAAACGAAATTTTAATTAACAATCGTCGAATGTGCAAATGACGGAAGGGGATAATAAGAAAATTTAAAAATTTACAGGGACATCGATCAACCGTGTAATGTTAATTAACAGTTAAATTACAGTTTATCGCGCGTCTCGAACGAGATTTATATCTTCGAATCTTCTCCAGTTTATCTCGTCGTTTGCCGAGAGAAAATCGTCAAAAGTTCAGTCGCCGCTGCGCGTTACACGTGTCACCGTTCGAGGAATTTACGCTGCCGTCCTAGGAAAATTCACGATGCAAAATAATCCATGAAACCGGCGAGTAACACGCCGGGAACGCTGAAGGGATTTCAGCGACAGCTAGCCAGCCGAGCTAAGCGAACGACGCCGGGGCCAGCTCCGGCATTAATAAAACAAAATGAATCTGAACCGAGAGAGAGAGAGAGAGGTCGCCGCCCCTGTATCAACGTGCAAGATCAGATACGCCATAAATGAAAATTAGCCCTAAACTCGTGCTGTACGAGCACCGGTGGCTCACGAGCGGCCCGGGCTAACCGAGATATCCGTATACCGTGTACACGATACACACGTACACGGTGGATGTACAAGGTATCGGCGTGAAAATCACCGGCCCCACACTCGTTCGCGGCGGCCACGAGCGTGTGCACGCGACCGTGTACCGTGCACTTAGCGGATAACCATGATGATCAACCAGATTTTGAGGAACACGGCGCGTGTCGCATTTTGACGACGCCTACGTCTATCAGACCAGGTTTACGGGGATTAAAGGGTCGGTGGCAAGAACCAAAGCGCGCGGATGTGTCCCGATGGTTCGCGAGAGGACGAAGGAGCGCGATGCCACGACGAGCCTACGCGACGGCCGATCGTTAAACG